>UESW01003883.1:634921-746805 GCA_900491605.1 Calamus simplicifolius | reverse complement strand
GGCTTCATCATCATCCCAAGTTGAAGGAATCTAGCCACGCATTGCTGCTGCCAACATCCCCTCCATAATTTTCTCTCCAGCCTAAATACATAATCTAAATAAAAGAAGAATAAAAAGAGCTTTGTAGAAACTCCTCCCCCGACTACTGCCTGAAGTCCTCCTTTTATAGAGCTCGTCTAGGATTTCTTCTAGTCAAAGTTGGAGTCAATCAGGCACTCAAGATCATTCAGATATTATGAGAAAATTTCTTAGCCATCTGTTAACACATCTACCTTATTTTATACCGGGAATCATGTGAAATTATCTCTTTTTTTCCTTTTTGGGCAAACTGAGTCCTGATTTGAGTGTCGTCTGCATCGTTGGACTCCAAGAATTGAGCTCTTTCCATCTATATGCTCCTTTTCTGCAAACATCCATAAAAAGTATCAATTCTTAATAAATTCAAAGTTAATATTTATTTTAATAGTTAAATTGGGATAATAAATAGACTTATCATCATCTATAAACGTGATAAAGTAAGAAAAACCTCTTATTTCCTGAATATTAATAGGACCATATACATCCGAATGTACTAGTCCTAAATTCAGTTGCTCACTCACCCTTTTTAGTAAAGGATGACTTAGTCATTTTGCCACGTAAGCATGACTCACATTTCTCAAATGATTCCCAATCGAATAAACCCAAGTAGCCATCCTTATGTAACTTGGTTAAACGTATTTCATTTACATGGCCTAAATGACAGTGCCATAGGAATGAGTTCTTAGAATTATTTGATTTTAATTTCTTAGTTTCTCCATTGAGAATAGGGCATTATAAATTCAAAACATAAATCCCATTGAATATTTTAGCAGAACCAAAGAACATTTTATTTTTAAAAATTAAAATTTCTTTATTTCAATTTAAATATATATCCATCATTTACAAGACATGAAACAAAAATAATGTTCTTTGTTATGTTTGGAACATAGTAACAATTATTAAGCTCCATTACAAGCCCAATGGGAAAAGACAAAGAACAAGATCCTATAGCTAAAGCAGCAACCTTTGCTCCATTTCCCATGCGAAGGATCACTTCATCTTTTTCCAGTTTTCTACTGCTTCTTATCATCTGCATATTAATACAAATATGAGATCCACAACGGTATCCAATACCCAAGTGGAATAAGAAGTAATAGAAGAAAACATCTCAATCATAAATATACCTGATGTAGAAGCATATGTATGTTTCTTTTCTTTCAGCTAGCCAGATAAGCCTTGTAGTTTCACTTCCAATACCCTTCCTTGCCACAGAAGTGACACTTCTCCTTGGCTACTTTGTTTTTCTTAATACCCTTATTTGGTTTAGTTGCCTTGGCCTTTTGGACCTTATTCTTCTTTGGCCGCTTCTTACGAGCGCCAGAAGGCTCCACGACCATAACCTGTCCCTTTTTCTTTCTTAATGTTGGGCTCGTCATTCGTCAGCATATTCGCGAGCTCAGGTAGAGATGTCTCTAGCTTGTTCATGTTGAAATTAAGAATAAACTGCGAATAGCTGGGAGGTAATGACTGTAGAACCAAGTCAATACTTAGTTCATGATCCATCACAAAACCCAATCGTGCCAACTTCTCAATCAAATTGATCATTTTAGTACATGGGCACCCACTGATGAATCTTCAGTCATTTTGCACTGAAACAGCTCTTTAGAAGTTTGAAACCTCTCATATCGAGACTGTGCACCAAAAAACTCTTGCAAGTGCATCAAAATCTCCTGAGCATTCATATACTCATGCTGTTTCTGAAGATCAGGTGACATCGAGGCCAACATCAAACATGCGGCCATGTCTTCAACATCTTTATACGATTGTATGCCACATGAACCTCAGTCGGAGCATCCGCTGGTGGGACCTCGGTGCAACCTCATCTAGACAAAAAGAATTTTTTCAGATCGAAGAACAATCCTTACATTCCTTAGCCAATCAGGGAAGTTGAGTCCAATCAATTTGTTGGATTCTAAAATATTCCTAAGATTGATATTTACACTCATGGTTTCTCTGATAACCTACATAAAATTAGAAAGTCAATTACTATGAATACTAATCACCAACTTAATATGATAATTCTAGATTTTTAATTTAGTTTCCTCCACTATTTTATCAAGTTAATAGCCCTCTCTATTAATCTCGAGAAATTAGCATTCAATTTTCTTAGTGGGCTAGGATCCTCATTTGAATTACCTTGACCTTGGCTTTGGCACAACAAATCTTGGTAAGCCAAATTTGGTAGATTATTATCAATCACATCTAATGTGACTCCTAGATCATTTAGGGGACATTGCCTTGTCAATTACATCCATATGTGATCACCCTAAAGTTTGCCTCTAGATTAGACTGACCCTGACTTTGGCCAATTATGCCAGCTAATCTAGTTAAGTGAACCATTGTTTTACAATCAACTCCTCATAAGTACACTCGACCTCGGCTTTGGCACGACAAATCTCATGACCTAATGATTTTGTATTATGTGAACAATGAAAGGCTTATGAATATTCATTGAGGGATTTAGCGCATATAGGTCCCATCTACATCTACAACATTTGTACTATGCTAGGTTACATATCCTATATGTAGATTTTAGATTAATCTCAATTAACCTTAATTTCATAAGATCCAATCTATGATTTGGACTCCTAATCAAATTAGGATCCTGATAACTATCTAATTTAGGAATCCTAATTATGTGACCAAATCAATTGCTAACATCCTGATCAACCTTAATTGATTTAATCAATTAAGAGCTTTCCTTAACAATGGCCAGATCAGCTGATCAATGTGGTCCTATTTAGCATACCCTTTGATCTCATTGAATGGGTTTTCCAGGCAGCGAACGGAGCAATTAAAAACCATGATCAAACCTTTCTAGACACCAATGTAGTTAAGCTCAATTGATTAAATCAATTATGGGATCATAGGATCAAACAATGACATGGTTAAGTCTAAGTTTCCTAAATCTTTATCATCTATTACATTTTATGATAACTATAGATAGTGATCTAGCTAGGGTATTATGATAAGAGTTCTTAATTCAAATTATAAATTTTTTGTCATTTAATTACATGTTATGACATATCGATTTCACATCCCATTAAATCCTAATGTCTCTAACAAACCATAACCATATTCTTGTCATGATAAGAATTTAAATTCAAAATATAAGATTTTAAATTCCATATGATTACATTTAATCACAATCTTATCTTGATCCAAATATTCAAACTAAGTTTTCAATGTTCATTATCATATCAATAATCATGTTAAATTAAATCCTAAACATGATTTCTAGGATTTCAGCATATAGTATCTATCATGCATAAATAATAATTACTATTTTAACATGACACATATATGATTAAATCTAAATTAATTATTATTTATTATCATATAATAAATCTTTATCTCTGATATCATATATCAAAGTACACTATTTAACATGATAATGAACATGCATAAATCTAAATAATATTGTTTATCATCAAATAATAAGTATTTTATTATATTTTAGATTTATTATCAACATAAGAAAACTCTTCATAATTTTAAACATAATAAAAAATCATATTATCAATCATATTGACTCAAGTATCCTATCAGATTAATGAATCTGTAGCCTAAAAGGCTCTGATACCACTGTGGGAATTATGTATACTAGATATGAATCAAATTCATGTAAATATATGGAAGATATAATATAAAATTCCCAGAAGTCCAGGATCCCTAAGAAAAAATTCATTAAATTTCAAATAAAATCTAATTTTATTCATACCTGAGTCCTTTATCGATGTAGATGAGGATGAAGTCGGTTAATCCATTGCCACTAGCCGTCCATGTGTTCGGCCTCTAACGGTGATCCACGCAGAGAAGAGGGGATGAAGACCTCCAAGGTATGAAGATGACACTACAGAAGAGAGGGGTGCTAGCATCTCTTGAATCTCCTTATAGAAATATAGAAGATATCTTTGAAAAAATATATAATTTTTCTTCTTATGCTCTACCTTCCTAGTAGGAAGGAACCATATTTATATGGTGAAAACGAAACCTTCTAAGGAGAAGAAGAGACATCTTTTTGGTAACGTCATGGTAACATTAATCCAAAGAAACATAAGAGACTCTCATTTTCATGGTAACATCATGGTAACATTAATCCAAGGAAACGGAAGAAACTCCTATTCCCATGGTAACATTAATCCAAGTGTCACAATATCAGCGCTTGAAATTAGGAGTTGGTTATCTCGTAACTACATGCCCCAATTTGTACGTGTTCATCATCAAACTGTAGAGATTCATCATGCCTCATCTCATGGGCATGGTTCCATCTCACATGGCTAAGATTGGTCATCCATACCCGAATAATCAGAGCCATCCATCACATGGATCAAGTCATATTTGGGTATCCAATTATTTGTTCATCATATGCACAAATAATTTTTCTTTAACATTCCTTCTACTATAATGGATCATATCCATTATTATTATATCTTTTTAAATTGGGTCTCACCCAATTATTTAATTGATCATCTTATTTGAATTAAATCTAATTTAATTCTCATTTTAATTCATCCAAAATTTTCCTTAATCCGTGTGACCCATTAGGCCCTTTAACATGTTGGCAATAATCATGTCCTAATCATAGACCCTTGGAATGATTGGACGAATCTTTGTCCAAGTTAACAACATGATTATAGATCATGAGAGGCCTCTAGCAAAGTATCATGACCACCCAACTGCCAAAGGTTTTGTTGACATGACCATCAATACCTATCCATGAATGGTTACCATATGATCAAATCCTTTCATCACATATCCCAGATCAATCAGTGGTATGGAATGTGTCAACCCTGTAATTGATCTTTGTTTACTTGATCTTAGGAAAAATTGACTCATATGAATTAGAACTTCGAAACCATTTCGAATTCCAACTCAACCTTGCAAGGATTTAACAATCATTTAATCCATCAAGTGGCCATGGGATATAACCCTTTCTATCAAGGGAGACGAATCCTATCTTGATCAAACACCATCTTCATGTCCTTCATGTCATACCCAATCGATACCATATTTGGCACCCATGGCTAGAGCAACGTTTGGATGTCATCAAAGCATGACATTCCACACATGAAATGCAATGAATATCTCAAGTCAAAGGATCACTCACACCACCATCATTAGAGATCAACCATCAACACTATATAGAATATCCATATGAGATCTCTGTACGGGTCATCCAATGCATCGTTACAATAATGAGCATCCACACACCTATCCAAGTATCTTCAAATTTTAGTTTGTGAAATCAGCTGCTCATCCCAAGGGTGAGGATATGCAATGTGTTAGTCTCACGGTGTTCGATGGTGTCCAGTCCCATCACACATCAACTAGGAAAGTTTAAAGAATCGAACCATAACGTGCAATTTGAATCTCACAATTTCTAATCTCTATTAAAAATTTCATATGCACGGTTCACATTCTTTTGGACTTTATCTCATAGACAAATATATCAAATAAAAAGCATTTGGATAGATAAAGAAACCATTTTATTTGATTTGTATTCATAGAATGTATACAGCTTTCAATCCCATTGGATCTAGGACAAGCACTACACTCACCTATACTAATTGCCATCTTTAAGAGAAAAGAATTAGATTCCACTTAGAGGTGTCAAATGGGTTGGATTGGATCATATCGGACCAGTCCACTTTTGGGAGCGAGGCATAGCCCAATCGATAGGCATGGCCTAAAGGGGTCGTGCCTGCCCATAAGATTGGCCCAAATAATCGATCCATCTAATTTTTTAATATTATTTAAATAAAATAAAAATATACATATTTTTATTTGTGAGTGACTAAGTGTTTTGTCATTATGGTTCTACTATCTTATTATTGTCTTGCTTCATCCTTTTCTTTATCTTCTAGCCATTTAAAGAAAATTTTAACCTTTTTGTCATCTTTTGTTTAACGTGGTCTGAATTTTGGGTTGTCAGGTGGCTTGATGGACTGACTTGTCATGCAAATTTTATTTATTATTATGTTTAATATTTTAAAACTAATTTTAATAAACAAATAAAAGAAATCAGACATACTTATCTTTTTGAGGGATTTGCTATTAGTGTAATTCATCATGGTCATTCTTTTCGTCTGGCCTCCATGACCCCTGATGGATTGCATCATTTTTTTTCTTTGGTTTTTTGTTACTCAACTCATTGTTATTTGAAGGGAATCCTTTATCATTATTTTTCTAACCTTGTATCTTGTACTTCGTGTCATACTAGTCCTTGACGTAGATTAGCATTCCTACTGCATTGGGCTTCAATTGGCTCATATTGTTGAGCATTTATCCTTCTACACTAAATCATATTCCGATGCTATATATTGTGTGTCATGCCCCGAATTCACTATCTGATTCGGCTACATGACACGGCCGCATGAACCCTATGGCAAGCCCTAGAGACCTTGCAAGGCTTGATATAAATAATCTATACTACATTCTACAAAAGCTTTATCATTAAGAGAAAACAAAAATATCATAATAAAAAAAAACTTAGGTAAACATCCACTAATATCATAAACATAAGTTCATTATTTCTATACAATCTTTAAAAAAATTATTAAAATAAAATTTATATCTATCTAACTAATTGCAATAGCTATAACGTTGCTCCGTTCCATTCCATCAAACTAATCAGCTTAACCTGTAAAAGAAATTTATAATGAGCTCAATAGCTCCATATGAATTCTCTACATAAATTTTACCTTCTTACATAGCAAGTTAATAAATAATCTTTATGGTATAAATACATAATTATGTGAAACCAACTTACCAAACCAATAAATGTAGATTCCATTATGCAATCATGTAACATACATTCAATTACTTCATACTCAACAGATATACATTGGATCTAATTCTACATGACTTTCAGCTCTAGACTACCATAATTATGTTCTAGCCCATGGCGGGGCATCCATAATGTCATACTCCAATCTATGACGGGCAACACTACCACAACCTTGATAGGAGAAACCTTCAAGAATATATGATCACCGACCTGAAATTCTAGCTTTCTTCTTCTGTTGTCAGCATAATTCTTTTATCTACTCTGAGCTATGCGAAGACATTCTCAAATTACTTATATTTTCTCAATAATTTGTTGCACTAACTTTGGTCCCAAAAATTTTTTCTCCCCAACATCATCCTAACAAATTAGAGACCAAAATTTTCTTCCATACAGTGCTTCATAAGGAGCCATTGGATACTTGCTTGATAACTATTATTATAAGTAAACTCAATTGAGGCCAGATGACTATCCCATGCACCACCCAAATCTATAACACAGGTTCTCAGCATATCCTCCAAGATCTGTATGGTTTGTTCTGATTGTCCATCTGTTTGTGGGTGAAAAGCAGTATTAAAGTTTAACTTGGTGCTAAGTGCTTTATGAAGACTTTTCCAAAACTAGAATATAAACCTACTATCCTAATCAACACAATAGTCACTAGAACCCCATGCAGCCTCACAATTTGTTCTATGTACATGCCTACCAACCTCTCCAAAGAGAATCCAACCATAAATGGTAAGAAATGGGCTGATTTGGTCAACCAATCCACAATCACCCATACAACATCACTACGCTGAGGGATTCTCGGCAAGCCAGTCACAAAGTCCATAGTGATATCCCATTTCCACTGAGGAATATGAAGAGAATGCAATGGTCCATCGCGTATTTGATGTTCAGCTTTCACCTACTGATATACTAAGCACTGAGCAACATGAAGGGCTATCTGCTGACATATATACTATGCACTGAGCAACATAAAGGGCTATGTCCCATTTCATACCAGTCCACTAAAAGTTTTTCTTCAGGTCATGGTACATATTGGTACCTTCAAGATGCATAGTATAGGCCAAACCATGTGCTTTACCCAAAATCTATTTTTTTAGTTCTTTATCATTTGGTACACAAAGTCTATCCGTGAATCTCAGCGAACCATCATCATGAATTTGAAACTCTATTTGAGCACCGATCTTTACCATTTTTATAATCTTTTGCAACTATGGGTCCTCCTTCTAAGACATCTTAATTCTCTCTATTAGGATAGGCTGTACTAAAGTGCAGCAAGTTGAACCTTGGGGTCATGTATCTGGTTCCCAATACCAACTCTATCCAAATCCAATAAAATGTCTTTGATTAGTTATCAGAGCTGCCAATTCACCTGAAGATTTTTTGCTTAAAGCATTAGCCACCATATTAGCCTTTCCTGAATGATAGCTAATGGTCAAATCATAATCCATTAACAATTCTAATCATCTTCTCTGCCTCAAATTCAATTCTTTCTGAGTAAAATTGTACTTTAAGCTTTTGTGATCAGTAAAAACCTCTTCTTCAACTTGCTCGCCGTCTCCATAAGTGGCACATCTTTTTTAACCACCACCTAAACCACAAGCGTTACCAAATTAAATGCGACTGCGTATAAAACGTTCAGGAAAGATAGAATAAATGGGACGCGGGATGAGAAGAATCAAGAGAGACGTAATGAAACAACACTATTCGGAAAAAGACATCGAAGGCAGAAGGCTCCAGAGAGGCACCGGCCTTTATAAAGGCCATGCAGAGATGAGATGAAATTGCCATAAGGATTAATTATTAACCTATTCTCTCGTTCTCCTCGCTATCTTCCATACAATATTCCTTCCCTGGTCTCCTCTTGTATTTCTTTTTGCCACTCTATCCGATGAGAATACCAAAACCCAAACCAAAAAAGCTATCATCCATGGTGGCCGGTGCCATTAGTTTTTCTGTTGTTCCAACACAATCCATACCTAAATATCTTGCGACCGGTGGGTTCAAGGCAGCCTCTTTCTCGCCAGACGGTGGAGATCGCCTTGGTGGTGTCCTGCATTGGAGGAACGACTGGACATGCTGCTCTCTACCTTCATATTATAGCATGGGAACGAGCAGCTTGTTGCTTTGGTTCTTTGGAGGCTCCAACTTACAGCCTGTTTCTTGCTGTCTCCAAAGGTGGCACTTCTTTTTCTACCACCCTAACCGCACGACACCTCCAGCTTCGCTATGAGTCCTTCATAGCGGAGCCGGAATTTCCTGCTTGAAGTGGCTCGATATGAAGGGATGTCATGAGCATCTTCGGTGACCTTCGAAGATCTTTTCAATCACTGCAACAGGAAATTCTCTTCAAAGATTAATGCCTGTGGATCAACTCAAGCTCATGGATTTAGGTCGTGAAGGCAATCAGGTTATATTATGGATTATTATTATTATTATGTAGTATGAAAGGGAAGAACAATGTAAGCTTTGCCGCTGATGAAAGTTTGTTATAATATTTATTTTCCACTTAAACAACCGTTACCAAATTAAATGCGACATTAAAACGTTTGGGAAGGAGAAAATGAATGGGACGCGGGATGAGAAGATTCCAGAGAACATAATAGGATGGACCGAAGATTCCAGAAAGACACCGGCCTCCATAAAAGGCTATATAGGGATGAGGTTGGCATTCATCTTCTCTCCTCCTCCTCATTCTCATATCTTCTATACCATCTGACTGTTAAAATATAATGGTTGTTAGTTTTTAGTATTTTATTTTATTTTATTTAGTCTGAGTTTTTAAATAATGAGCCTATCTTTTTATCTTTTGGTGGGATTGCCTTAGATATATGGATAATATCATAAGAGGATTATGCTTATCCATAGAAACAAGAAACAATATTTATATGGTGATGTGCTTAATGAAACGTAATAGATCAATTTTTTCTTCTTGAGAGAAAACCCTTCTTCTACCTTGATTTCTCTTCCCAAAAATAATCTGAGTTGGAAACAATCCCAACAAAAATTGGTATCAGAGCCTAGTTCCCCGATTCTATCAGATTCAAAGCAAAATCGAAGAAACAAGAAAGAAAGAAAAGAATCTTGCTTTCTTAATTTTGTTGATGGTAACGAAGGTGAAGGAAGTCAATGAAGGCGAGGAGGACGAGAAGACCGAAGAAGCCAGCGGTGCTTTCCTTCCACGCGTAGCCGACGAGCAACCTGTTTATGGAATTTGCCGTGACTTTTCTCATCATCCTCTCCCTAGGATATTTAGGATCTTATGAGAGACGCGGTAAAGAAAAAAAAATCATTGCCTCTATTCTGGAAAGTTTCCTCTCCAAACGTGCACCACCTCTCAAGAAGCCTAGGCTCCTCTTTCAAGCAACAAAAAGGACTTGAGAGCCACCAACAAAAAAAAAAAAATATTCTTCACAGCCTTCGTCCTAAAGCACCTGGTGGTTAAGAGGAGAGATACGAAACCCATCCATCTCCAACAACAAGGTTTGACTGCCCCTTTTGACTTTCCATAAATGCCAGCCGAGTCTTTTCAACTTCTTGATCTCACGCGGATTCAACAGCCTTTCAACTTCTTGATCTCATGCAGGGCCACGATCGAAGACGTCTTCTTGTGGTTGTTTTTGGCGTGAGAACAAGTGGCAAAGAAACTGTGAAAAAAAAATTGTGAAAAAAAAATTGCCAAAAAAAAAATTCATGGCAACCCCAAGAAATATTGGTATGAATATCCACCAACCTTCTATCCCTATTTTTGATGGAGAAAATTATGATTATTGGAGCATCAAGATGAAGACCCTTTTTATTTCATAAAAGTATGGGATCTAGTTGAGAACGGGTACGAAGACCCAGTTAATCCAACAAATAATCAGAAGGAGCAACTGAAGGACTACAAAAAGAAGGATGCTAAAGCCCTATTCTTTGTCCAATAAGCTGTATCTGAGATAATTTTTCCTAGAATTATTAGAGCCACCAAATCAAAGGAGGCATGGGATATCTTGCAGGAGGAATTCAAGGCAACATAAAGGTAAGAGCTATCAAACTTCAAACTCTAAGAAGAGAGTTAGATAATTTGAGAATGCAAAAAAAATTAAAAATTGAAGGTCTAGAACTTTCCCTACGATTTTCATGAATATCGTAGGGAAAGGCAGACTTTCCCTATGATATTCACAAAAATTGTAGGGAAAGGCTCTAGATCTTTCTTTCTAATAATTTTTTTTTTCTTTTAAACCTTTCCCTACAAAAATCGTAAGGAAAGTCTTTGTGCACCGAACTCCAATGCACAAGCACGCACAAGGCATGCGCATTGGTTGTGCGCCTGTGCGAGCGTGCATGTGGGGCACGCCGTAGCCCAATGGGCCTTAATACACGCGCTTGCATGGGTGCATGGCCAATGGCCGCGCCCGATGTGCGCTTTATGCACCGGAGTCCGATGCACAAAGACTTTCACTACTAGAAAAGTGTGATTACAAGGAATTTTACCGAGTGCAAAAATCCCTCGTAATTCTGAGGGATTTTTTGATAAAAATATAAACTATGAAATTTTTTGATAAAAATATTTGCGAGGAATTTTTTGAGGAATCTTTTTTAAGATAAATGGGTTCTTTATAAAAAATTGATAATTTTTATATTATTATAAAAAAATTCTTAGAACTGATTGTTGCTGTTTGATTTTGCATTCATCCTTCCTCTATGGATCCACAGATTTATCCATGTATGTCTACTAAAAATATGCAATAGGACGGAAGAAAATCCCAATGTGCCATGGCACGAGCGCTCGCATGGGCGCGGGGCCAATGGCCATGCCCGGTGCATGCTTTGTGCATCGGAGTCTGCTGCACACAAACTTTTTCTACCCCCTGATGGTTCTTTTTGATTCTTCATAGCTTCCCTCATTTCGCCTCCCTTCATCCATGAGCTCCCAATATAGAGCTTACCTGATCCTTCTCTAGTGAAGGACTTTGGCCAGGGCCTCGCCAAAGCCACAACACCGAAAATCCCCCAATTGGTCTCCCCTCTTCCCCCATTATGCCCGATATCCTTCCTCTCTTCCCCCTCCTTCCTCCATGCTTCCTTCTATCGCCATCGCTGAAACCCTAACCCCAACCACCTTTGAATACTAATCCTAACCCCAACCTCAATCCAAACCCCACTGTCGTGACACCGCCACCTCAGTCGATTCTGGCCTTCGCCCTTCGTTCCGGCCCTTGGGTGCCCCTTCCATCCCCCAATACTCCATCCCAAATCCCAGCTTCCAAGGCCCGATGGTGCAAAACCCCAGCATCCAACCTCGTGGGGTCTCAGATCTGGTTTTGATCATGCTGCTATTAAAATCGATCTGAATGTGCCTAGTTGGGCCATATTCTATATGCATTTTTTTTCCTTACGCAATTTTGTGAGTGGCTGACAAAATGGAAATGGCTAAGTATACTTCTTATATGAGTGGCTGACAAAATAAAAATGACAAAATTTTAAAAATATAATTTTTGTTCTTATTTTTAAAATTTATAATAAAAAATATCATTAATTATCATCATTTTTTTTTTTTTCATAACAAAAATATTTGATAACTATTATTATTTTTTATTTTATTTCTTTTATACAATAAGAAATGCTTTTAAGAAGGTTTGAAAGCAAAAGCATCGGACATAATTTTTAATTGGAAGTCTTTCCCTAGGATTTTCAAACACTCATAGGAAAAGGTTTGGAATCAAAATATTTGCCAAGTAATTTTACCAAAAAATACTTGTTGAAAAGAAATTGTCGTGGCATGCTCGCTCGCTATGGATTTCGCTACACAAAGACTTTTCCTTCCTTTAAAAAAAAATATAATAAACAAATATCATTGATCATATTATTATTTTTATTTCATTACAAGAAAATACTAAAATAGCGATGCAAATTTAGCGACGCAATGATGCGTCGCTAAATTGCGACCACTTTGCGATGCCTCCATGACAACAAAATATTGCGACGCAATTAGCAAGCATTAGTAACTCAATAAACCAGAAAATAAAAAAAAATAATTTTTTTATTTAGCGACACAAATAATGCATCACATATTTTTAAATTAATTTTTTATAAAATATAAATATGGAAAAAAATATTGCGATGCAACTCAGTGCGTCACAATATTTTAAAAAAAATTAATTATGTTAAATAGCGATGCATTAGCGACGCAATAAACCAAAAAATTAAAAAAATTATTTTTAATTTAGCGATGAACCAATTGCATCACAAATAATTAAATAAAATTAATTTTTATAAAATATAAATATAAAAAAAAATATTGTGATGCAACTTAGTGCGTCGCAATGTTTTTACAAAAATTAAATATGCTAAATAGCGACGCATTAGCGACGCAATAAACCAAAAAATTAAAAAAATTATTTTTAATTTAGTGATGCACTAACTATGTCGCAATTATTTTAAATAAATTAAATTTTATAAAATATTATGAAATAAAAAAATTGCGATGCAACCATATGCATTGCAATGTTTTTTAAAAAAATTAATTATGTTAAATACCGATGCATTAGCGATGCAATAAACCAAAAAATTAGAGAAATTATTTTTAATTTAGTGATGCACTAGTTGCATTGTAATTATTTTAAATAAAATTATTTTTTATATAATATCATTATGAAATAAAAAAATTGCGATGCAAACCTGTGTGTCGCAATGTTTTTTAAAAATTATATGTTAAATAGCGACGCAATAAAACAGTAAATTGATAAAAATAATTTTTTATTTAGCGACGCAAGTATTGCATCGTAATTTTTTTATAAAAATAATTTTATAAAAATATTAAAAAGAATTATAAAAATATTGTTTAAGAAAAAATATCCTTTTTAATCTATATATATATATGTGTGTGTGTGTGTGTGTGTGTGTGTGTGTAAACTCTAATCATATGAGAACTGGAGCAAGATAAGATACAAGAAGAACGAAAGTTAAATGACTAGCATCTAAAGAAAGACTTCGATCCAAACAGATAACAGGGGCCAAAAAGAATAAAGAAACGATCCAAAACGGGGGGTAAAAAAGTCCTAGAAAGGTAGACAACAAACCTTTAGAAACCGCGTCTAAGACAAACTCCAAAACTCTAGTATCCTTAGCTCTGATCGATCACTCAGGAGCGGCAACACGAACAAGATGAAACAAGCCGACAACAGGAAAGATCTCTCTCTAGAAACCCTAGGAAAAGCTTGCCGTCGCCCCCTTACGTGGATGAAATGGAGGTAGAGGGATCGGTTTCCCGAGAAACCCTAGTATTAGGCTTTTGGGGAACAAGGAAAGAAGCCCTCCTCCAAGGCAAGCTCTCGGCGTCTCTCCCCTCGCTCTCTTCGCGACTCATGCTCCCCCCCACCCTTTTAAAGTTTCCCAAACGGGACTATGAGCAGCCAAGCACCATCTAGAAGCAAAGCGGAAGGGCCGCGGCACTGTGCCCATGAAACTGTCTTGGTCTATTGGATTCAATCGATCGCAACCATCGGATCATCACCAATTGATCGATCACAACGGTCCGAGATCGGTCGTCACCGATTGGGATCGATCATGGCTTCGATCGATCACAACTGTCGGGTCGATGCCATCGGATCGATCGCAACAGTCCAAGATCGGTCGTTGCCGACCGGGATCGATCATGGCTTCGATCGATTGCAACCGTCAGATCATCGCCGATCGGATCGATCGCGACGGTCTGAGATCGATCGTTACCGACTAGGATCGATCATGGCTTCGATCGATCACAACCATTGGATCGTCACCAATCGGATCGATTGCGACGGTCCGAGATCAGTCATTGCCGACGGGATCGATCATGGCTTTGATCAATCACAACCATCGGATTGTCGCTGATCAGATCGATCGCGACGGTCCAAGATCTTTCCTCTTATTTTCTTCTCTTCAAGAACACAAATCTTTCCGTTTTCTCTCTTGTTACTCCTCTTTCAAGAACCCTAATCATCATCCTCCTCCTCCTCCAAGCTTCTTGAACCCTAACCTTAACGCTAATTACTCTTCGTTATTTTCGGTTGTGTCTTTGCTGTTCATTCTCTTGAAGAGCCATCATGGACAAAACAAACCAAAAGAGGAAGCACAGCGAGAACCAAGACGACGATCCTCTCGCCCTCTACCTCTCTCCTCCCAATTGTCGTAGCCTTACACTTCCAAACACCAGGTTCCCTTCCCTTCCGTCCCCTCCCCCACTGCCGCTACCACTGTCGCAACAACTGCAACACCTCTCCTCTCCTCCCCCCTGCCCAGCAGCCGAGATCGATCGTCCCCGACTGGGATCAATCAAAGCTTCGATCGATCGCAAACGTTGGATCATCACCAATCGGATCGATCGCAACGGTCCGAGATCGGTCGTCGTTGACCGGGATCGATCATGGCTTCGATTAATCGCAATCGTTGGATCTTCACCAACCGGGATAGATCATGGCTTCGATCGATCACAAACGTTGGATCATCGCTGATCAGATCGATCGCAATGGTCTGAGATCGGTCATTGCCGACCGAGATCGATCATGGCTTCGATCGATCCCAACCGTCAGATTTTGCTGATCGGATCGATCACAACGGTCCGAGATTGGTCGTCGCCGACCGGGATCGATCATGGCTTCGATCGATCGCAACCATCGGATCGTCGCTGATCAGATCGATCACGACGGTCCGAGATCCATCGTCACCGACCAGGATCAATCATGGCTTTGATCGATCGCAACCGTTGGATTATCTCCGATCGGATCGATTGCGATGGTCCGAGATCGATCGTCACCGACCGGGATCGATCATGGCTTTGATCGATCGCAATCGTCGGATCATCGCTGATCGGATCGATCGCGATGGTCCGAGATTGGTCATCGCCGATCATAATTGATAATGGCTTCATCGATCGCAACCGTCAGATCATCGCCGATCAGATCGATCACGATGGTCCGAGATCGGTCATCCCTGATCGGGATCGATCATGGCTTCGATCGATCACAACCGTCGGATCATCGCCGATCGGATCGATCGTGATGGTCCAAGATCTGTCGTCACCGACCGGGATCGATCATAGCTTCGATCGATCGCAACCGTCGGATCATCACGATCGGATCGATCATGATGGTCCGAGATCGATCGTTGCCGACCGGGATCGATCATGGCTTTGATCGATCACAACCGTCAGATTGTCGCCAATCAGATCGATTGCAATGGTCTAAGATCGGTCATCGCCGACCTGGATCGATCATGGCTTCAATCGATCGCAACCGTCGGATCGTCGCCGATTGGATCCATCGCGATAGTCCGAGATCTTTCCTCTTATTTCCTTCTCTTTCAGAACACAAATCTTTCTATTTTCTCTCTTGTTACTCCCTTTTCAAGAACACTAATCATCATCCTCCTCCTCCTCCAAGCCTCTTGAACCCTAACCTTAACGCTAATTACTCTTTGTTATTTCCGGTTGTGTCTTGTTTGCTGTTCATTCTCTTGAAGAGCCATCATGGACAAAACAAACCGAAAGAGGAAGCACAACGAGAACAAAGACGACGATCCTCTCGCCCTCCACCTCTCTCCTCCCAATTGCCGCAGCCTTACACTTCCAAACACCAGGTTCCCTTCCCTTCCATCCCCTCCCCCATCGCCGCCGCCACTGCCGCCACAACCGCAACACCTCTCCTCTCCCCCCCTGCCTAGCAGCCGAGATCGGTCATCCCCGACTGGGATCAATCATAGCTTCGATCGATCGCAACCATCTGATCGTCGCCGATCGGATCGATCACAACGGTCCGAGATCAGTCATCGTCGACCGGGATTGATCATGGGTTTGATCGATCGCAACAGTCGGATCGTCGCCAACTGGGATCGATCATGGCTTTGATCGATCGCAACTGTCGGATCGTCGCCGATGAAATTGATCGCAATGGTCCAAGATTGGTCGTCGCCAACCGAGATCGATCATGGCTTTGATCGATCGCAATCGTCGGATTTTTGCTGATCGGATCGATCACAACGGTCCGAGATCGATCGTCGCCGACCAGGATCGATCATGGCTTCGATCGATCGCAACCATCGGATCGTCGCCGATCGGATCGATTGCGACGGTCTGAGATACGTCGTCACCGATCGGGATCGATCATGGCTTCGATCGATCGCAACCATCAGATTGTCGCCGATCGGATCGATCGCAACAGTCCGAGATCGATCATCGCCGACCAGGATTGATCATGGCTTCGATCGATCACAACCGTCGGATCGTTGCCGATCGGATCGATCGCGACAGTCCAAGATCGGTCATTCCCGAACGGGATCGATCATTGCTTCAATCGATCGCAACCATCGGATCGTTGCCGATCGGATCGATCGCGATGGTCCGAGATTGGTCATCGCCAACCAGGATCAATAATGGCTTCAATCAATCGCAACCGTCGGATCGTCACCGATCAGATCGATCGTGACGGTCCAAGATCAGTCGTCCCTGACCGAGATCGATCATGGCTTCGATCGATCACAACCATCGGATTGTCGCCGATCGGATCGATCGCGATGGTCCAAGATCGGTCGTCACCGACCGGGATCGATCATGGCTTCGATCGATCGCAACCATCGGATCATCACCGATCGGATCGATCGTGACGGTCCGAGATCGATCGTTGCCGACGGAATCGATCATGGCTTCGATCGATCACATCCATCAGATCGTTGCCAATCAGATCGATCGCAACGGTCTGAGATGGTCATCGCCGACCTAGATCGATCATGGCTTCGATCGATCGCAACCGTCGGATCGTCGCCGATTGGATCCATCGCGATAGTCCGAGATCTTTCCTCTTATTTCCTTCTATTTCAAGAACACAAATCTTTCTGTTTTCTCTCTTGTTACTCCCTTTTCAAGAACACTAATCATCATCCTCCTCCTCCTCCAAGCCTCTTAAACCCTAACCTTAACGCTAATTACTCTTTGTTATTTCTGGTTGTGTCTTGTTTGCTGTTCATTCTCTTGAAGAGCCATCATGGACAAAACAAACCGAAAGAGGAAGCACAGCGAGAACAAAGACGACGATCCTCTCGCCCTCTACCTCTCTCCTTCCAATTGCCGTAGCCTTACACTTCCAAACACCAGGTTCCCTTCCCTTCCATCCCCTCCCCCATCACCGCCGCCACTGCCGCCACAACCGCAACACCTCTCCTCTCCTCCCCCTGCCTTGCAGCCGAGATCGGTCGTCCCCGACTGGGATCGATCATAGCTTCGATCGATCACAACCATCGGATCATCATCGATCGGATCGATCGCAACAGTCCGAGATCGGTCATCGTCGACCGGGATCGATCATGGGTTTGATCGATCGTAATAGTCAGATCGTCGCCAACTGGGATCGATCATGGCTTTGATCGATCGCAACCGTCGGATCGTCGCCGATGAAATCGATCGCAATAGTCCAAGATCGGTCGTCGTCGACCGAGATCGATCATGGCTTCGATCGATCGCAATCGTCGAATTTTGCTAATCAGATCGATTGCAACGGTCCAAGATCGGTCATCGCCGACCAGGATCGATCATGGCTTCGATCGATCGCAACCGTCGGATCATCACCGATCGGATCGATCGCGACGGTCTAAGATACGTCGTCACCGATCGGGATCGATCATGGCTTCGATCGATCGCAACCATCAGATCATCGCCGATCGGATCGATCGCGACAGTCCGAGATTGGTCATCGCTGACCAGGATCGATCATGGCTTAGATCGATCACAACCATCGGATCATCGCCGATCGGATCGATCGCGATGGTCCAAGATCAGTCGTTCCTGAACGGGATCGATCATGGCTTCGATCGATCGCAACCATCAGATCGTCACCGATCGGATCGATAGCGATGGTCCGAGATCGATCGTCCCCGATCGGGATCGATCATGGCATCGATCGATCACAACCATCGGATCGTCGCCGATCGGATCGATCATGATGGTCTGAGATCGGTCGTCGCTGAGCGGGATCGATCATGGCTTCGATTGATCGCAACCATCGGATCATCGCCGATCGGATCGATCACGATGGTCCGAGATCGATCGTTGCCGACTGGGATCGATCATGGCTTCGATCGATCGCAACCATCAGATCATCGCT
The DNA here is from genome assembly GCA_900491605.1 of Calamus simplicifolius. Lineage (NCBI taxonomy): Eukaryota > Viridiplantae > Streptophyta > Magnoliopsida > Arecales > Arecaceae > Calamus > Calamus simplicifolius. Next base: position 727,821 of record UESW01003883.1, on the reverse strand, counting down.
AATCGAATCGATCGCAATGGTCAGAGATCGATCGTCACTGACCGGGATCGATCATGGCTTCGATCGATCGCAACCATCGGATCGTCGCCGATCGGATCCATCGCGATGGTCCGAGATCTTTCCTCTTATTTCCTTCTCTTTCAATAACACAAATCTTTCCGTTTTCTCTCTTGTTACTCCCTCTTTCAAGAATGCTAATCATCATCATCCTCCTCCTTTCTGGTTGTATCTTGTTTGCTGTTCATTCTCTTGAAGAGCCATCATGGATGAAACAAACCGAAAGAGGAAGCACAGCGAGAACCAAGACAACGATCCTCTCGCCCTCTGCCTCTCTCCTCCCAATTGCCGCAGCCTTACACTTCCAAACACCAGGTTCCCTTCCCTTCCGTCCCTCCCCCACCGCCGCCGCCACTACCACCACAATCGCAACACCTCTCATCTCCTCCCCCTACCTAGTAGCCACCTCTTATTCTCCCCGCTTCACCTCCGGGCCCTCGGCCGCCGCCGCCCCCATCACCGTTAGTGCCGCCAGTCCACCAGCTTTGCACCCGTAGCAACCGCTCCCAAGGTCCCCGCTGCGCCGACAAATCCAATACCGTCATTCCTCCTTTCCCATGGGCAACCAACTGTCGTGCCACCGTCCACTCCCTCGTCGACCTTCGCTCCCTAAACGTCACAGAGATCGTCGGGTCATCAAATACAATCTTGCGACTAAGTTCACCGAGGTGGCCTAGTTCGTCGTGGCGACGAAGCAAGATATGCATGACCACGTGCCGAATGCATGGATGAACCCGCAATATTTTTAAAAATACTAAAATTGCGATGCATATATTGCGTCCCAATGATTTTTAGAAAAAAATGTTGTAAAAAATTTTCAAAATAAGATATTTGTGATGCAATATTTGCATCGCAATTATTTTCAGAAAATATAAATTTTATCAGTTATAATTATTTAAAAATATTGCGATGCATTAGCGATGCATTTTCCTAGAAAATAAAATTAATTTTCCCAGAGAAAATAAGTTTTAATATTACGATGCAAATATTGCATTGCAATATTAAATTAAAAATAAAAGTAATAAAAAAATTTAAAAATAAAACATTGCGACGCAATATATGCATCGCAATTATTTTTAGAAAATATAATTTTTATCAAATATAATTATTTAAAAAATATTGCAACGCATTAGCGATGTAATTTCCTAGAAAATAAAAATAGTTTTCTCAAAGAAAATAATTTTTAATATTGTGACGCATATATTGCGTCGCAATGTTTTTTAGAAAAATAAATGTAAAAAAAATTAAAAAAAAACCATTGTGACGTAATATATGCATCGTAATTATTTTTAGAAAATATAATTTTTATTAGTTATAATTATTAAAAAAAATATTACGATGCATTAGCGATGCAATTTCCTAAAAAATAAAAATAGTTTTTTTAGATAAAATAATTTTTAATATTGCGACGCATATATTGCGTTGAAATGTTTTTTAGAAAAATAAATGTAATAAAAAATTTAAAAAAATTATTGCGATGAAATATATGCATCGCAATTATTTTCAAAAATATAATTTTTTAGTTATAATTATTAAAAAAATATTGCGATGCATTAGCGACGCAATTTTCTAGAAAATAAAAATAGTTTTCCCAGAGAAAATAATTTTTAATATTGCGATGCATATATTGCATCGCAATATTTTTTAGAAAAATAAATGTAATAAAAAATTTATAAAAAATATTGCAATGCAATATATGCATCGCAATTATTTTTAGAAAATATAATTTTTATCAGTTATAATTATTAAAAAATATTGCGATGCATTTCCAATGCAATTTCCTAAAAAATAAAAATAATTTTTTCGTCGGACATTGGCGCTAAATTAGCGACTCATTAGCGACGCAATTAGTTGCATCGCTAAGTTTTGCATAAAATAATAAAAGGCCAAATTAGCGATGGATTAGCGACGTGTTGTTGCGTCGCTAATCCATAATAATTTTTTTTTAAAAAAATAGCGAGTGATTAGCGACGCAAATTTGTGTTGCTAATTACTACTATATAATCTATGTCGAGCCACCCCCCCCTCGCTTCTCTTCTTCTTCCTCTTCTTACCCTAACCGCCGTCGTCCTCTCCTCCGGCTCCCCCCATCCTCTCCCTCGGCGGCAGCTCCCCCCACTTCGGCGGCGTCCCCTCTCGACCAAGGTAAGCCCCCCCTGCTCCTCAATTTTTTTTTAAAAAAAACTAGGTTCCGGCCACAGCCATGGCCGTGGCCATCTTCTCCGGCCAGGGCCGCTGCCGTGGCCTGGCCACGGTGGCCAGGCCACCAAAAAAAAAATTTAACAGCTAGGGGGGGGTTTCCCCACCCCCCCTTGGTCTTCTCCGGCCACGGTCGCTGCCGTGGCCATCTTCTCTGGCCATGGCCGCTATCGTGGCCGGCCATGGCCTGGCCACGGTGGCCAAGCCACCAAAAAAAAATTAACAGCTAGAGGGGGGGGGGTTCCCCACCCCCCCCCTTCGTCTTCTCCAGTCATGGCCATGGCCGTGGCCATCTTCTCCAACCATGGCCGTTGCCGTGGCCTTCTTCTCTGGCCATGGCCACTGCCGTGGTCGGCCGTGGCCTGGCCATGGTGGCCAGGCCACAAAAAAAGTATAACAGGGGGGGGGGGCGGTCCCCCCCTTGGTCTTCTCCGGCCACGACCACGGTCATGGCCGTCTTCTCCTGCCATGGCCACTGCCATGGCCATCTTCTCCGGCCACGATCGCTGCCGTGGCCGGCCGTGGCCTAGCCACGGTGGCCAGGCCATAAAAAAAAAAGTATAACAAGTTGGTTTTCCCCACCCCCCCTTCGTCTTCTCCGGCCACGGTCTCCAGCAACGGCCGCTGCCGTGGCCTGGCCACGGTGGTCAGGCCACAAAAAAAAATTAACAGGGGGGTTTTCCCCACCACACCCCCCTTCTTCTTCTTCGGCCATGGCCAAGGCCGTGGCCTGGCCACGGTGGCCAGGCCACCAAAAAAAATAAAAGGGGGGTTTTCCCCATCATGTTAATTTATGTCACACAATAGTTATTCTAAGTGATACTTGCTTCGATAGGACTAATTCAAATGGTCATACAATAGTATATATATATATATATATATATATATATATATATATATATATATGTGTGAAGAATGATCACTCTAATAAATTAATTAATTAATGTCATTAGTCGTAGCTCTTTCGATAGACTGATTTAGCTCATCAATCATGACTCTTTAAATCAACTGATTTAGCTTATAAATCGTAGCTATTTAGGTCAATTAATTTAGCTTATTAGTTTTAACTTTTCAAGTAAGCTGATTCTAGACCATCAACCTTAGCTCTTTAGATCATCAATCAAAACTCTTTAGATAGGTCAAGCTGAATTAGCTTAGCTATTTAGGCCAACTAATTTAGCTCATTAACCATAACTCTTTAGATTAGCTAATTTCAAAATAGCAGTCATAGCTTTTTATTTCTTTATAGTTATTTATGCAATAATATTTGTGCATTTGTAGCTATTTACAATTGTTATATCTTGATTATTTACATTCTGCTTCAAATTGAATGATGCATTAAATTATGTAATGCTAGAATGAAAGTCTTGTTGTAGTTTTATTTAATTTTTAGCAACAAATTAGTAGTTTCAATTATTTATATTTTAGTCTTCACAAACATTTATATTCGACATAATAATCTTAAGAAGTTAGTGACTATATATATAGAACACTATTCCTATATATGTATAATTGACAAGAATTTATGAATAACAAGCATAAGTTCGATTGTCTTCGGATTTCATATTATTAATCACAGCACTATAACCTTTAGACCCGTTTGAGAATTTGTAAGACTTAGTCTTCCAAATTCTCAAATTATCCTGGTGGACAGTTTGAGAATATTTTTTGCGATATGTTAGTCTGCTATTAATCATCGTTGGTTGAGATTGCGGTTTGTATTTGCTCATACGTTCTCCTAGTGTGGCATATATGCCACACATTTAGAAGAACATATGGAGAAATGTTGCTGAAATTTCAACGTAACCGATCGATGATAATTAATAGCAGAATAACATATCACAAAAAATATTCTTGAATGGATAGGGCCTTACCTTTTAGACATGGAGTGAAGGTGGAATTAATTTAGGACACTTGAATGCTTGTGAAGTCTCATGATTGAACGGACCGCCTTGCGGCCCAACCCGAACTCAAGCCCTAGCATTAGCCTGGCATGAACCTGTGCCTCGGTCCTTACTAGCATGCCAAGGATCGTAGCCGTGGCCGGCCTTGCAGGGTAGGACCTTAGTTGTGTAAAAGAAAATTGGTTTAGTTATAAATGATTTAAATGGTTGTTATTAACCTTAGTTATGTAAAAAAAATAATTTAGTTATATATTAAGTAATGCTAATATAGTTTTATAATGTGGTTTCCTTTAATGGTTTACCAGAAATTATATAAGTCGGTCAAAAATGAGCGGGGCTCGCTCGTGGATGTATGCAAGATAAAAGATGGCTTGCTTAATCAGATTTTCTGAATGGATTGAAAGAATTTATTGCATTTGCATGTAGCCAACCTGAATGGATGGATGGGCCTAGGATTAGGTGCCCATGCAACTATCACAGGTGTCAGAATAAAGCCTATAGAGATGTTGAAACTGTTAAGGTGCATCTATGTAAAAAAGGGTTTGTTCCTGACCAGAGGAAATTTCAGCAGTTGTTACAAGCCAACAAGTGTCAATTCCCATAGATGAAACATTTATGAATTTAAACATATATGAAGAAATGGTGATGAATGCATCGAGTAATAAATTCAATCAGAATACATTTATGGAAGAACCAAATCCAGATGCACAGCAATTTTATGATATGTTGCATGCTGCAAATCAAGAATTGTATCATGGTTGTAAGGGCCATTCCCAGTTGTCTATGGCTGCTTGGTTGTTGAATATTAAGGCAAAATATCGATTATTAGAAAAGGCGTTTAATTCTGTAGCTGGGTTAATCAAAGAAATATTGCCAAATGATAATGTTGTAGCAGACAGTTTTTACTCAATGAAGAAGTTGTTGCGTGGGCTTGGGCTCCCAGTTAATAAGATCGATTGTTGCTTGAACAATTGCATGATATATTGGGGTGAAGACTCAGAGCTGCGATGGTATAAGATTTGTGGGCAATCGAGGTACAAAAATGGAGAAGGGGGAGCTAGTATAAGTAGGAGGAAAAGTGTGCCTTACAAGAGGATGCATTACTTTCCTCTTACTCCACGCTTGTAGAGATTATACAGATCTGAGGCTACAGCTGCTGATATGAGATGACATGCTGAACATGAATCTAAAGAGGATGAAATGCAGCATCCGTCAGATTCAAAAGCTTGGAAGCATTTCAATGAAAATCATCCTGATTTCGCTGAAGATATAAGGAATGTGAGATTAGGTCTTTGTACCGATGGCTTCCAACCATTTGGTCAAGCGGGCCAACAGTATTCATGTTGGCCTGTGATACTGACTGTATATAACCTTCCTCCATGGAAGTGCATGAAAGATTCTGCAATGTTTTTGACAGTTTTGGTTCTAGGACCATCAAATCCAAAGGAAAAGATTGATGTCTTCCTGCAACCGTTGGTGGCCGAATTGAAAATGTTGTGGAAAATAGGAGTCCTAGCCTACGACATTTCTATGAAACATAATTTCATCATGAGAGCTGCTTTGATGTGGACAATAAGTGACTTCCCAACATATGCAATGTTGTCTGGTTGGAGCACTGCTGGACGTCTGGCATGCCCCCATTGCATGTATAATTCGGATGCATTTACATTGTAGAAGAGTGGTAAGCAGTCATGATTTGATAATCATAGGAAGTTCTTGCCTCCAAATTATCCTTACAGGCGTAACTTGACCGCCTTTTGGAAGAACAAAGCAGTCACAAATTTCGCCGAACCGGTTAGGTCCGGCACGGATATATTTGATACTATAGACCATTTGGGGTTGAGGTATGCTTGGGAACCTGATGCATATAGAATAAATGGCCATATATGTAAAGAACATAACTGGAAGAAGAGGAGTATATTTTGGGATTTGTCGTATTGGAGCACAAATCTCATCCGGCACAACTTGGATGTTATACATATCGAGAAAAATTTCTTTGATAACATATTTAACACGGTGCTAAACATCCCGAAAAAAACCAAAGACACTACAAAGTCAAGAGAAGAACTTAATCAGTATTGCAGAAGAGGTGATTTGAGGAGGAGTGCCGACGGGACCTATCCTAAAGCCTGTTACACTCTTGAGAGAAATTCACGAGAAGTTTTATGTAACAGGCTTAGAGGGTTAAAATTTCTAGATGGTTATGCCTCAAATATCGGTAGGTGTGTGGACATGCATAAGCTCAAGTTGTTCGGCATGAAGAGTCATGACTGCCATGTTTTCATGCAACGGTTATTGTCTATAGCTTTTCGTGAGTTGCTTTCGCAACATGTCTGGAAGGCATTGACGAAGCTCAACTTGTTCTTCAAGGAGTTATCTGCCGTAGTCATTACTTCTGCATCCATGGCAAGGCTTGAGGAGAAAATTCTAATTATTTTATGCAAGCTGGAGTGAATATTTTCTCCCAGTTTTTTTGACTCAATGGAGCATTTACCGGTTCACTTGCCATACGAAGCGAGCATAGTTGGTCCTGTGCAGTATCGCTGGATGTATCTTTCGAGAGGTAAATATATACATCATTAAGATATGTTGATATTTCAAATATTATTTCATTGCGAGAAAATTAGTTAATTTTTGGTCTCAACTTTACATATAGGTACCTTAAGAAGTTAAAAAATAATGTGCGTAATAAGGCAAGGGTTGAAGGTTCTATATGCAATGCACACTTAGTCGAAGAAGTTTCAGCTTTTGCCTCGCATTACTTTGAGGGTCATGTCCACATGAGGAGCCAAAATCTTGGTCGTAATGATGACGTATGTGTGGACGAAGGAGAACCTAATGACGGTAGAATATAAATTTTTAAAGGTATCGGCCGTTCATTTGGGGAGCAGAAGTCAAGAAATCTTAGCGATATGGAGTATAATGCAGCACATTATTACATCCTAATGAACTGTAGAGAAGTTGATCCATATATTGAGTAAGTGTATACTTCAATGCTTAATTGGAACTTCTAATTTAAATTATAATATACCATAATATTTAATTGCTAACATAAGTTTTAATCCTTATCATCCCATAAGGATGTATTGTGATAGACAACGACAGATGAATCCTGACATCAGTCAAGTTGCAATTGGGCAGAAGTTAGAAATGGAGTTCGCTTACTGGTTTTATGAATTTGTGAGTAGTATCACTTAATCAATTTCAATAATGGCTTTTATTTTTTGAATTGGTTGTGAATAGCTTATTAATTTATAGGTAAACGGTCCATGGTCCACAACTGACAATATTTTCATTAAATATCTATCGCAATGGCCATTGAAGACCGTAACAACCTCTACTGGCTATTTTGTTAATGGGTACAAATTTCAGATTAAACAATTAGCAGCTTCAAGAGGCACGCAGAACTGGGGCGTGCGTATTAAAGGAGAAAGTGTTGGAGCAAATATGCAGGATTATTACGGAAAGTTAGTAGAGGTGGTTGAAGTTGAATATCTCGGTTGGCCTATGAAACGAACCGTATTGTTTCATTGCGATTGGTTCGATCCGACAGTTCCTGTGGGCAAAAGGGTTCATAATGACTACAATTTGGTTGAAGTGAACCATCGATGAAGATTGCAGAAATATGACCCATTCATCCTTGCATCCCAAGCTCAGCAAGTGTTTTATTGCGGATATCCAAGTTTGCGCAACGACAAGCGAGATTGGTGGGTTGTTTCTAAAATCGTCCCACGTTCAACAATCGTATTAGAGGAGAGTTCATCAAGTCAATCAGCCGAGTGCCCTGCATTTCAAGAGGATGAGATGAAATGCATGCAATTGAGGATGACACAAGGGCTTCTGAAACATCACTTAGAGATCCAAATGGTGATGTCCAAGAAATTGCGGATGCAAATGTTCGGTTTCCTTCAGATGATAATGAAACTGAATCGCAGTCCGATATAGCATCAGATGTTGAACCAACATTTCATGAAACAAATGACACCGATTAAACATAGAGGTTTTTTTAAATTCAACTTTATTTTATAAGTGTTAAATTTTTACATGGTCAATCATTAATCATAATTTAATTGCATGAATCTTTAGTTTTTTCAGTATGACGGGCAGAGGTAGATCTACCGATGACATACGGAGTGAGTAGGGATGTAGCCCTGCTGCATCAGATCACACAAGCTTTGAAGATAGAGAGTTCGGATCTCCATACATCGCACAGCCTTTGTGTGATCCTGCATTGATATTACCATCCAGCCGATCGGCACATACCTACGAGAGTTCTTCCATAATCGGCCGCACCGTACTTTGACTGGATGCTCATGGGCTATAAGTATATACTAATTAAAAATATGTTTATGTTTTTAACTCAATTACTTATAAACATGCATTTTTTTAACAGATTTATTGAGCAGCATCATGTATCCAGCCACATCAGCTCCGTATTTCAGAGGCGTGTAGATCCCAGTGGCTACGATTGGCGCCACGTATCTACAACCACGAGGGAGTTTTATTTTTCAGAGTTTTAGGTAAACTTATTAAATATAATTTATCACTGATATAAAATTTATTAATCTTAATAAATTCTGAAACTAACTATTTATTTTAATACAGAAAAAGTTTACGTGGGACCCTGCTAGCCATGATGCCATTAGGGCAGCATGGGAGGCTCTTACGGGACACCGATACTCTGACATGCTTTATCATTGGAGGTCATCGGGTCAGCATCCTACGCATGTGCCAGAGGGTATTTGCATGAGTGGCAGCAGGCCTGGCAGTCCGATGGCTGGCGTAGGAGGTCTGCATCAGCCAGCACGAACCGCCGATCCGAGAGGGGCGGTCCTGGCACGGGTCTCTCCCGCCACACTTCGGGCTCCATTTCGATTCAGGAGCACAGACGCCGTATGGTAAGAAAACATAAATAATTTAATTACTAATTTAGTTATTTACAAATATTTGCATTAATATCAATTTTTTAATTGTTATAGTCTAAGCAGGAGGGCGGAGATCCTGGTGAGTTTCGTCTATTCAGGGTGACACACACCAGGAGGGATGGTTCCTAGTTCGATATGCGATCATGGGAGGTTGTGGTAAGAAATTAGCTTTATGTAGTATTTGTTTAATTTCTAAAATTTTATTTAGAAAAATTTATTGATTCATTTATTATTGATTTTATAATTCAAAGACACGAGTCGAGGAGCTTCGCTCCCAGGCATCGCAGGTCGACTCCACTGATGGGGAGACGCCCGTCGAACTCTCAGCAGAGGAGAGTCGACGTGTGTTTTTGAAGGCTATTGGTGCCCAGCCATGAGACCGCAGGGTCTATGGTCTGGGCACTAGAGCTTCTACATATTTTTTCCATCAGGCCTCTAGCTCACGATATTCTAGTAATATTTCTGCCAAGCATTTAGATGACATTCGGAGATCTATTACGGAGGAGGTTCAGCAGGACGTTCGTCATGAGGTTCGGCAGGAGTTCAAGCATGAGTTCGAGCAATGTATGCGAGGCCATCAGCAGGAGGTTGCAGACGTGTGAGATCAGATGCGTCAGTTGCAGGATATGGTTAGCCACCTGTCGCAGGGTTCCCAGCCTCCACATGATCGCACGGATTCTTTATGTATTTTTTTACTTTTTATATTTTGTACATGAAAACTTCAAAATTTTAATATATTAATTATTTTTGAAAATTGAATGATTATTGTTTGGATCAATATGAGTGAAGAATGTTTCGATCGATATTTAAATGTAATGAAATTATATTAACCGTTTTAATTTTTAATATTTTATTTTTAAAAAAAATAATTAGCAATGCATTAGCGACTGAAATTGCATCACTAATATTTTCAAAATATTATTATTAAATATTGCAACACAATGACCTGGAGTCGCTATATTTTAAAAAAAATTTAATTAGCGACGCATTAGCGACTCGCATTGCGTCACTAATATATCTAAAATATTATTATTAAATATTGCGATGCAATGACCTAACATCGCAATATTTTAAAAAAAATTTAATTAGCAACGCATTAGTGACTCATATTGCGTCGCTACTATATCTAACATATTATTATTAAATATTAAAATTAGTTTTAAATTTAGCGATGCATTTATGATGCCCGCAATATTGCGATGCATTGTTGCATCGTAGAGAGTTGCTGTGAAGCGATGCAATTGCGACAAATTGAGACTACGACGATCATCTGAACAACGCCGTCATTGCGTCGAAATAGCATGTTTAGTGACGCATTTGGGCGTCGCAATATTTTTTTTCTCTTGTAGCGTTTATTATAATTTTGATAACAAAAATATTTGATAACTATTGTTTTTTTTATTTTTATTTCTTTTATACAATAAGAAATTCTTTTAAGAATTTTTTTTTCATAAAGTTATTTTTATTTTGAAGGTAAAATTATCTATAAATATTTTTTATAAAATTTTTTTGTACAGCAAACTAAAAATCATAGGGGGAAGCTTGAATTTTTTTTAAATTTTTTTTTTGAGGCAAAAGCATCCTCCAAAATTTTTTCATCAAAACCGTAGGAAAAAAAAAAGGAAACCATTTAACACCACCCGACCTCTACCTATGCCCTAACTCCCTCTATTCAACCCAGCCCCTCCTCTCCTCCATCGACCCTGCCACCCTCCCGCTGGACGCCAACGATGACGACGACCAATACCTCTGCGACCTCCCCGCCCTCCTCCTCTTCCTCCTCCTCTCGACCATTGCCCAGCTATCGACTGGTGGAGGCAAGCTGGGACACGGCTGACGATGCCCTAGGTCCCCACTACGAGAGAAGAAAGAAGAAACCCTCTCGATCCCCCGTCGTCTCATTTGTGCTCACAGAGTTTGATTTCCCCAGATCTCTCGACGTAAGTGTCCTTCCCCCAAATCCCTCACATATTACCTTGCAAGGCTCCTGGGCGATCTCCAGCTCGATGTAAGTGTCCTTCCTGCCATCAGGTTTTTGGTTTGAGCTTGATTGTTCGGGCTTCTCTTGTCCTCTTCCCACTTCCCCCTCCTCTGCTTTTCTAATCCTAACCCTAGCTCCATCGGCCTCCTCTGCTTTTTTAATCCTAACTCTAGCTCCATCGGTGAGCAAATCCCGCGGATCTCTCCCATCCCTGATTCCCGCTGATCAGAGGACCGGCCTTTTATGAACACAAATCCACAAACCTATTCCTTCTTGCTTCTCCAACATACATACTCTTGCGCTGATACTTCATCATGCTTCACCCTTGGAGAGTCGAGTAAAAGAAGGAAACCGAAAAAAAAGAAAAGAGAGAGATGGAGTTGGAGCTCAGCCTCGCCCTTCCCAACAACCATTTGATGAATGGATTCGATCTCAATGATGGCACCACTGCCGATTCATATCGGAAGAGAGGTTTCGAGGAGGCATTTTAAAAGCGATCCCCTTGTCCTCGCCGCTCCCAGAGAAGACTACTATGCCTCTATTCATCCACAAAAATGGCGGAGATAATCAAGATGATGAGAACGGCAGCCCACGGCTTAAGAGTCCACCAGAGCTCAACAGGTAATTGGGTTTTGACTTTGGAGGAGATTTGTGCTTGCTAGTTCTACATTTTGTTCTATTTTGATGGCTTCATTATGATCTTGCACTGAACTGTAGCGAAAAAAGCAGAGCATTGGTGGGGTGGCCACCGATCAAATACCCGAGAAGGAGGAGCGGAGGCAGAGGAGAAGAGGAGAGATGGACTGAGGGGTGTGGGAACAATAGCAAAGACGGTGGTGTGTTAGAAGAGCCAAGTGCATCAAGGTGAAGATGGAAGGGGTGGCAATTGAGAGGAAGGTGGACCTCTCTCAGCATGCCTCTTATGAGGAGCTCTTCCACACCCTCAACCAGATGTTCCCCAACAAGCAACATGGTATCATATCACATCATGCTTCTTTCCTTCAATTCTACTTTCAATAGCATGTAAATTCTCAAGCTTGGAATTCAGAGCTGGATGTTGGATGTTGGACGATTGCAGGGATAACTCATCATCTTCGCTTTAGAGTCACGTATGAGGATGGAGAAGGGGATTGGCTGCTCGTTGGAGACGTTCCTTGGGAGTAAGTGGATCCTCCCTCTTATTTAACTTCACTATTTCTTCCACACTATTTATTCATGCAACTCTCCAGATCCGAAGGTAGATTTAGAATGCAAACTTATGAAAATAACAACTACTTATTTATTTAAATTGATACAATTCTCTTCTTTTAAGTTTTGATTTTCCTTAAATGTCATGCATTGGTTTTGAAATACATTATTAATATCAATCATTCTATCCATTGCCTATCATAGGAGTTCTTCAATGCATCAGTGCCAGTTTCTGCTCAAGCAACATTCCCTTATAAATTTGCTGTCAGCAAATTCTTGCACGTAGTTGCTAGTATATAGCAGTTTAATTTCTCTTTATTTATTGCCCACTGGAATGATCCTCATTTGGATTAGCAACTATATTTTTTTGAATGAGCATGCCTATATTGGATTCATTTGCATATATAAGAGATTATGGTGTAGTTTTGAGACTTTACCAATATGTTTGTACTGCAGCCTAGCTTATTTGATTTAGTGGGTACCATAGTTTATAAGGTTGATCAGCAGCAATATCAGGGTGTCTTCTATAATGGTACCATCGAAGTTGTGGAGGCTGGAGGTTTTGTCAGCATAGAGTCTTGGGGTTGCCGTCATTGCCCTTGTCGGATTGTGGGTCAATTCTCAAACGTAAGTTGCTTTTAGCGAGTTCCTTCTTATGCCTTAAAATCTTGATTGTGATCTTAGATTGTTTAATTAAAGATATCAGATATTGTATGCTGCTTAAGGGTAGATGCTAACATGGTATTTGATCTAGTTGTACTCAATTACAAGTTGCCATGATTCTGATTTAATAATTTATTATTTTTTAGCATAAAAATTGATCAAATATAAACTTTTTTAATACTTGTTTTTTACCCTTGCAGGAAGTAATTTTGATACCCTGAAAGGATCTTCCAAGGAAAGTGAGCAAAGTATACTTTGGCATGAGAGGTCTGCAATGATGTCTTATTGGAACATTTATGAATTGCAATGTCATTTTAGGGCATTGCTTACTCTAGTAATGTTTAAAAGAGAGCTAGAAAACTAGGGAAGTCATTTATGAATGGGACCTTTATGAAGTGTCCAGGACCGTTGTCTCATTATGTGTTTTGATGTTTTATGTTAGTTATGGATATTGTAATTGATATGGACTACTGACTTTTATTTATTAGTTATTTTGATGCTTATCCTTTGTTGTCATTATGTAAAAATTTTGTATATGTAATGGATATTGTTTGTAAAGAATTATATTATTTTTATTGATACGGTTTTTAATATTTAAAAAAATATGAAACAAACAAATTATATTCTATTTAAATAAAATATGTAAAATTTTAAATTTTAAAATAGTATATTTTAAAATATTAAAAAAATTTAAAATAGAATAAATATAACTTTTCTATACGATTTTAGACATATTTTGTAGGAAAAAAAAAAAAAATGTATTTATTATTTTTTCCTATGATTTAATTTATATTTGCAGGTAAAAATGGTTAAAAATAATAATTTAAAAAAGAATCATTAAAAATGATTATTAGCTAATTTTTTCTATGATTTTTAGAAAATGTAGGGAATGATGTGGATAAAAAATATATATATTTTTTTTTTTCCCTACGATTTTGATTTTTTGTAGGGAAAGGAATCATTAAAAAATTTATTAGCCAATTTTTTCCTACGATTATAAGAAATTGTGTAGGGAAAGATGTGAATAAAAAATTATTTTTTTGATTTTTGCCTACGATTTTGGGGTTTTTCATAGGGAAAGAAATCATTCAAAATAATTATTATCCAATTTTTTCCTATGATTTTAAGAATTTTCGTAGGGAAAGATGTGAATAAAAAATAATTTTTTTTGATTTTTTCCTATGATTTTAGGGTTTCTCGTAGGGAAAGAAATTATTAAAAATTATTATTACCCAACTTTTCCTCAACTTTTCCCTATGATTTTTCTTAAAATCGTAGGGAAAGATGTGGATAAAAAAATTTTTTTTAATTTTTCCCTATGATTTTTTTTATCTTCGTAGGCAAAAGTTTTCAAAATTCAAATTTACATTTCAAATTCTAGTCACTCTATCCCGACGAAATATGAACTTTTCCCTACAATTTTTTTTCGTAGGGAAAAGGTCTGATCTTTGCCTACGATTTTGAAAGTCGTAGGCAAAGGCTTTCCCGACGCATCTTTGCCTATGATTTTTTTTTCGTAGGGAAAAGTTCAAAAATCATAGGGAAAGGCTTTTCTACGATTTTTCTATCTTTCCCTACGAAAAAATCGTAGGCAAAAGCCATGTTTCTTGTAGTGCTTCTCCTCCTCATCCGCATATCTTCCGATGAGAAAACCAAAACCAAAGCTATCATCCATGGTGGCTACTGTTTTTTTATATTGTCCCATACCACCTATACCTAAATACCTTGCGACCAAGGGCTCACCGCTGCCTCATCATTGCTGGACAGCGGAGGTCACATTGCTGGAGTATCATGCTACACTCTAGCTTCATGTTATGGTGAAAGTCGGTACACCTTATTGCTTTGGAAGCTCCAGATCGCAGGTGGCGATTAAAGGTATACTGGAGGACAAGTCATAGAAACTATTACTTCATCCTACAGCAGCTAACCTCTTCTTCAACTTGCTCGCCGTCTCCATAGGTGGCACCATCTTTTTTAACCACCACCTAAACCACACGGCAGGCACCTCCAGCTTCGATATGAGTTCTTTCTAGCGGAGCCGGGAATATGTCTTCGGCGACCTTGGAGGATCTGATCAAATACTCGGAAACCTCATCAAAATTAATGTATGTGGATCAACTCAAGCTCATGGATTTAGGTCGAGAAGGAAATTAGGTTTATAATATTATGGCCTTGTATTTTTTTATGTTGCATGAAAAGGAAGTACAATGATGAAAGTTTGTTATAATATTTATTTTTCACTTATACTCTGCCTTAATATTGTAAAAATTAATCGAGGATGTATAATGGAGAGTGGAGCGTTGATCTGACGAGTGGATATTTTTAAAATAATTTTGAAGAGCATCGGGTTGCAAATGAGTATTGACAATAAATATTGTGATCATCAAATTAAAATAATCTAACCAAAGAATAATGAGTATGAATGACAGCAAGCTTCAGAGATTAGAATACAGGTTTTGTATTGACAAGAAAAAAAGTTCCTTGCTGCTGAGAAGTAATATTGTGATCATCAAATTAAAATAATAAGACGTTTATCATGTGATAACTAATGAGTCTTAAGGAATTATTTGTATTTGAATTTGCAATTATCGTTGAAAATTGATTAAAATATCACAACTCAAGACCCTATCCAATCAGCCAATGTGAATAAATGAGTATGACCAGCTTCAGAGATTAGAATACAGGTTTTGTATTGACAAGAAAAAAAGTTCCCTGCTGCTGAGAAGTAATATTGTGATCATCAAATTAAAATAATAAGACGTTTATCACTAATTCAAAGTCTTAACCGATTTTGTATGTGATAACTATTGCCTTATGAAAATTATTAAAATATCATCATCATCAACTACTATGTAGTTTCTTAAGCATTCCATGTGAATTATTTGTTTTGTTTTGTTAAAGAAACGGAGCAAAATTTGAATACAGGTGCAGTGCATCTGTCTATGAAGGAAACAAAATCTCAAAAGTCTGACCATAATGAGGAATCCTATTATAAAACTTTTTTGCCTATTTATAACCTGACCTACTATCAAAGTGCCATATTTTTAAATAGCAGATAAGGATCTGCATTTAAAATTAAAATAGATAAGGACAATATCTAACTAATTATGAGAGGGTGGTGTACATGTAACCATGGCCTCTCACTAGATGATCAGCATGTGCTGTAGATATGAAACACTTTTCTCCTGACCAAATCCAAGAAGATTATAACTTCGTTTAAAATATGCAATAAATAAATAGGATGTGGGATTATAACTTTTGAGAAAGATAGGACATTAAGTATATAATTAAATAGAACGCATGATTAAAACTTTCCAGAAGGATACGTTGCATACAATCCTTCCCTCGGTCTCCTCTTATATTTCTTTTTGCCACTCCTCTTATATTTAAAAGAGAAATTAAATCAGTTCACTAAGAATAAGGTATGGACCCTAGTTATTTGTAGTGGTAGCTTTTTTTTTTTTTTTTGAGCTTCTATCCTATTGCTTAGCCACCCTAGGATATTTTGATCATCTTCAAGAAAAAGCTCTTTCATATGGCACTTCTCACTGTTCCACTAAATTTTTAGTCTATATTAGAAAAACATCTTTCAAGCAATTTTTTTCTTTTGGAAACATGGTTAGCTTGGACATTCATATCCCAAATGAACCATTATTATCAATCCAGTAAAGTCATTGGGTAGTTAGACCAATGACTTGGGATAGAGCCCTATTGTGCTGCTCATTACCTGTGAGCCATACTATCAAGAAATCTCGAACCATGGTTGGTGTGGAGTAATCATGAGGTGCTAGGTGCACTCATTGGGAATCACCACCGTAAGCATATAACTCAACATTGCTTGCCAGACCAATAAATCCCTAGAATTCTTGTTAGAATTCCTACAGCGAACTTCCTATACCAGAAGCCTTCCTTTATAGCATGAAAAATGGCCAGATTAGATCTTCAAATATTTTAAGATCCAAAGCTCTCACTCAATTTTTGGACATTGTTTAAACATTATTTTAAGAAAATTGTTTATTGGTGAACAATAGAGTGTTTTTTGTTGTTTATCTATATTTTGTTTAAAGATTGCTGTAGGACTATTAGAGGGCCAATTCTAAAGGCAAATACCAAAGAAAGAAATAGTTTTTTAAAAAATAAATAATTTGTCACAAAGTGTGTGTGTGGTGTGTGTGTGTGTATACACTAATTATAAATCAATAGTTAATTATTGATTAAGAGCATTAAATCATTAGAAAAACTAAAATGGATAGAAATTTGTTTTTTCTAGTTTAATCATATTTTTACTTTTGAATAAGCTTCCTTCCAATATATTTTTCTTTTACACATCATTTCTCATCCATAATAGATGATCTTCAAAAGAGTAAAGCCATTCTAGCTTAGAACCTCATCATTTAACCTTACGCCCTTAATGGGCTAGCTAGCCATCTCCCTCTCTATCGGGGTAAATCTATCAAATTATAATAGTTGACCATTCAAAAAATTAGTAGTAATGCTTGAATTATTTAGCCTCTTTAATTTGAGCTGGTGCCATCTGATTTGGCATTACAATCTGAATTAAAATTAAATTTCATTAGAATTAAAATCAAAATCCTTCACTTGATTCGCACATGAATAAAAAATGAAGATAAAGTTTGGGTAGATCAAATTTCAACTATAAGTTAAAAATGTATTAAAAATTATAAGGGATATTTGTAAAATCAAAGTAATCATAAAAAATAATTTTATTGAAAATACCTAATAGTTTTGTCCATAACTTACTAAAATTGGATGAGAAATGATCATAAATACCAATACAAAGACTAGCTCACTATGCTAGCATTAAACTAATGAGTTTGGAGAGGATGCCAAGTGAGAAGGGGGAAAGGGAGAGCATCAAGTTAGACGAGGGATAGATTTTGGTGGGGGGGGGGGGGGGGGCTGTTTGGTGGATGGGTGCATTGGAGGATAGGTGGACCTATTTTGATAATCAAAAAATGGTTTGAATGGATTTGTAATATTAAGAAAGTAGTTGAAATTTTAAATCCTCCAATACATAAATTTAGTTTTGGATAAAATCAAAATTGAATTCTAATTTTATTCAAATAAAAGGTCATTTTTGCTAACCAAATAAACTTTTGATATATTGAAGATCGGATTAGATTACTTATTTAATAAAATGAGTAGGCTTGGATTTAAATTTTTGACCTATTTAATAAATAAATTAAAGTCAAATTGATAGATTTTTGACCACATTTAAATCCAATTGGACTTGCATATGATCTCACCTATACTAATTGCCATCTTTAAGAGAAAAAAAAATTAGATTCCACTTAGAGGTGTTAAATGGGTTTGATTGGATCATGTTGGACCAGTCTGCCCTAGGGAGTGAGGCATAGCCCAATCAATAGGCATGGCCTAAAGGGGTCGTGCCTAGCCATAAGATTGACCCAAATAATCGATCCATCTAATTTCTTAATATTATTTAAATAAAATAAATTATATACATACTTTTATTTATGAGTGACTAAGTGGTTTGTCATTATAGTTCTACTATCTTATTATTGTCTTGCTCGGTCCTCTTCTTTACTTCTAGCCATTTAAAGGAAAGTTCAACCTTTATCATCATCTTTTGTCTAACATGGTCTGAATTTGGGGTTGTCAGGCAACTTGACAGACTGACTTGTAAAGCAAATTTTATTTTATTATGTTTAAGATTTTAAAACTAATTTTAAAAATAAATAAAATAAATCAGATATACTTATCTTTTTGAGGGATTTGCTATTAGTGTAATTCATCATGGTCATTCTTTTCGTCTGGCCTCCATGACCCCTGATGGAATGCATCATTTTTTGTCTTTGGTTTTCTGTTACTCAACTCATTGTTATTTGAAGGGAACCCTTTATCATTATTTTTCTAACCTTGTATCTTGTCCTTTGTGATGTACTAGTCCTTGAGGCAGATTAGCATTCCCACTGTATTGGGCTTCAATTGGCCCATATTGTCAAGCATTTATCCTTCTACACTAAAATCATATTCCAATGCTACTGTGTTATGCTCTGAATCCACTATCTGATTTGGCCATATGGCATGGCCGCATGAACCCTATGGCAAGCCCTAGAGACCATGCAAGGCCTGATATCAACAATCCATACTATATTCTACAAAAGCTTTATCATTGAGAGAAAACAACAATTATCATGATAAAAAAAAACTTAGGTAAACATCCACTAATATCATAAACATAAGTTCATTGTTTCCTATACAATCTTTAGAAAAAATTATTAAAATAAAATTTATATCTATCTAATTAATTGCAATAGCTACAACTTCGCTCCATCCCATCCCATCAAACTAATTAGCTTAACCTATAAAAAAATTTTCAATGGATATAATGAGCTCAACAGCTCCATAAAAATTTTCTACATAAATTTTACCTTCTTACATAGCAGGTTAACATATAATCTTTTTAGTATAAATATATGATTATGTAAAACCAAACTATCAAACCAATAAATGTAGATGCCATTATGCATTCATGTAACACACATTCAATTACTTCAGACTCAACCAGTCATACATTGGATCCAATTTCATATGGTTTTCAGCTCTAGACTACCATAACCACGTTCTAGCCCATGGCGGGGCATCCATAATGTCACGTTCCAATCTGTGACGGGCAACACTACCACATCCTTGATAGGAGAAACCTTCAAGAATACATGATCACCAATCTAAAATTCTAGCTTCCTCCTTTGTTGTCAGCATAACTATTTTGTCTACTCTGAGCTATGCAAAGACGTTCTCGAATTACTTGTATTTTCTTAATAGTTTGTTGCACTAACTTTGGTCCTAGAAATTTTTGCTCACCAATATCATCCCAACAAATTGGAGAACAGAATTTTCTTCCATAAAATATTTCCTAAGGAGCCATTTGGATACTTGCTTGATAACGTAAACTCAATTGAGGCTAGATGACTATACCTTGCACCATCCAAATCTATAACACAGGTTCTAAGCATATCCTCCAAGATCTGTATGGTCCATTCTGATTGTCCATCCATTTGTGGGTGAAAAGTAGTACTAAAGCTCAACTTGGTACTAAGTGCTTTATGAAGACTTTTTCAAAACTGGAATATAAACCTATTATCCTGATCGATACAATAGTCATCGGAATCCCATGCAGCCTCACAATTTGTTCTATGTACATGCCTATCAACCTCTCCAAAGATAATCTAATCCTAAATGGTAAGAAATGGGCTGATTTGGTCAACCAATCCATAATCACCCATATAGCATCACTACCCAGAGGGGTTCTCGGCAAGCCAGTCACAAAGTCCATAGTGATATGCTCCCATTTCCATTGAGGAATATCAAAAGACTGCAATGGTCCAGTGGGTCTTTGATGTTCAACTTTCACTTGCTGACATACAAGCACTGAGCAACATGAAGGGCTATCTGCTGACATATATACTAAGCACTAAGTAACATGAAGGGCTATGTCCCATTTCATACCAGTCCACTAAAAGTTTTTCTTTAGATCATGGTACATATTAGTACCTTTAGGATGCATAGTATAGGCCGAACCATGTGAAAATCAATTAAGGTGGTTTGAACATATATGAGAAATGATAGGAGTAGCTCCAATTGAAGATAAAATGAGAGAAAATTGATTAAGGTGGTTTGAACATATACAACGAAGAACTTTAGATACTTCAGTTAGAAAGAGTGATCTTTTAACAATTCATGGTAATGATAGAAGTAGAGGTAGACCTAACTAACATGGATATAAATAATTAAAAAAGATATAACTATTTATAATTTGAGTGTCGACATAGTCCTAAATAGAGCAGAGTAGAGGAAGCAGATTCATGTAGCCACCAACACCATGTAGTTGGGAAAAGGCTTAGATGAGTTGAGTTGAGTTGAGTTACTTTTAACCATCAATACTCATCCCAAAATTCCAGGCTAGGTTTATCTTCATTGTTTGTCACTACTAGATTGGTGCATTTGGATAACAGTTTGATGATGCAATAAGCATTGAGCAGCATTGAGATTGCAATTTGATGTCATCATCTTTTGCTCCACCAAAAGTGCAATAAAATAGGATCAGTAATATACTGCTATAATTTACCATTTGAAGGAATCTCAAGAAACTTTTGAGGTAATATATTCCCATATGCTGCTGTAACACAAAGGCCAGGATTTAGAGTTCTCAGATCAGTCAAAAAGGTTTCCTGCACCAAGAAGATGCAAACTAAAAAGATCCTTCATGCATATTCTGAATATATTTTCATAAAGGCCAAGAAGAATAAAGTTTATGCAATTGGAATTAATAACTCATAAGAAAATTAAAATCTCTGCACACACAAATAGGAAGAATTGAAAACAAGCAACAAGGTGTGTATATATATTTAAAGAAAGGTTCAGGAGTTTTGAAGTATGTAGAAAAGAAAATCCAACTACCCTAATTTTGGAGTAAGTCCATTAGCATTGGGAACATAGAAGCAGTACTCTGAGGTTAACAAAGCTGGAGTCTCTAAGAAAATTATTCATAATATAATAATCAATTTCCGAGCCGTACTATCAAAAAAAACTCAAACCATGGTTAGTGTGGAGTAATCATGAGGTGCTAGGTGCACTCATTGGGAATCACCCTCGTAAGCATATAACTCAAGGTTGCTTGCCAGACCAATAAATCCCTAGAATTCTTGTTAGAATTCCTACAGTGAACTTCCTAAACTAGAAGTCTTCCTTTGTAGCATGAAAATGGCCAGATTAGATCTTCAAATATTTTAAGATCCAAAGCTCTCACTCAATTTTTGGACATTGTTTAAACATTATTTCAAGAAAATTGCTATATCTATGACTCTATCTATATTTTATTTAAAGATTGCTGCAGGACTATTACAGGGCGAAATCTAAAGGCAAATACCAAAGAAAGAAATAGTTTAAAAAATAAAGAATTAGTCACAAAGTGTGTGTGTGTTTATACATTAGATTTAGAGCATTAAATCCAAAATGGACAGAAAAATCAATGATTTCATGCTCTAATTAGTACCCACACTTGTAAACAGTGACTAATCTAGTGTCTCCTACACTATATGAAGAAATGAGTAAGACAGCATTAGCATACCAATTCTTGGCAATGGCGTGAAACCAAGTGAACCATGTACATCATTATTAACAATCATCTATTTCAACTAAGAAAATCAATGCTAAATCCTTTCAGCATGAAAACACAAACACAGCGGATAGTTAAATTGCAGAATACCTGCCCAGCCCGTTCGGGAGTGAATATGAGATCTTGAGGGAATCCACTGTCCAAGGCATATTGTGCAACCGGGGAAGGCATCAGCTTTCTGCGTGGGTAACAATTGCTGCAAAACCAAATGTGCCTACAAGCTAGTAAACCTGTCCTCGTGCTGGCTGATGCCTTTCTTCAAGGACGTCCCACCTCTTCAAGGACAGCGTCTTCTTCGAACCTGGCATAGCCAAGATTATTTTGTCAAGATATTGAATAGATCTATTATATCATCTATAAATATCTACGATAAACATAATGCCTCTTATGATCTGAGGCTACAAATGCATAAAAATTGACTAAATGATCCCAATTTGAAAACCAAAATCAGATTAGATCCTTCTTCCCTTTGGCATTATCGCATTTGTTACTGTGGACTCGTTTCTTAAATATTGATAATTAATTAACTGTTGAATTTAGCAAAAACAATCAGAAATTAAAATGCTTGATGCTAATTGGAATACTCAGTGATGACTGATTGCAAAGAGAGTAGAAACTCTAAGATTACATATTGGAGACAAGTGTCATCAACGATGACAACTTGAAGGCTGATGAGAACGATTGAAGAAACTGTGAGCTTTCGAGACAGGCATCAACAAATTAAATATTAAATATAATATGTGATTAAAAGGTTTGCTCTTGGGAAAGATAAAGTAAATTAAACATTCTTCCACCTAACTAGAACCACACAGCACCTCTAGCGTATATACTGATTTGATGTATTATTATTTAAAAAAGTGATATTCTAACATTAGAATACAGATTTTGTATTGACAAAAAAATAAATCCCTGCATAAATATAGGTGCAGTGCATCTGTCTATGAAGAAAAAAAATCTTCAAAAGTCTGACCATAAATGAGGAATCCTGCTATAAAACTTTTTGCCTATTTATAATCTGACCAACTATCCAATTGCCATAATTTTAAATAGTAGATAAGGATGGGCATTTAAAATTACAACAGATAAGGACGATATCTAAGTGATCTTGAGAGGGTTCCTTCATGATCAACCGGGCCAAAGTGGATAAGGATCAGCATATGCTATGGATATATATATATATATATGGAACACTTTCCCTCCCGACCAAATCCAAGAAGATTATAACTTCGTTTAAAATATGCAATAAATAAATAGGATGTGGAATTATAACTTTTGAGAAAGATAGGATATTAATTATATAATTAAATAGAACACAGGATTAAAACTTTCCAGAAGGATGCGTTGCACCACTATATTACTCATAAAAAGCTAGTATTTGAGTTTATCCATGTTCTCTTACCCTCACTCTTTCCCAATAGTTTTTCTTGTTCGGAAAAGGTACCAAAGAGGGAAGACTCGAGAAAGGAATCAGCCTATATAAATGAAATCGTTTTAGGGATGAGCCTGTTCTCTCCTTCTCCTCGCTATCTTCTGTACAATTCTTTCCCGGTCTCCACCTATGTTTCTTTTTGTCACTCCATCAGATGAGAAAGCCAAAACCAAAGCCAAAGCTATCATCCATGGTGACCACTATTTTTTTATATTGTTTCACACCACCCATACCTAGTACCTTGCGACCGAGGGCTCAACGCAGCCTCTTTGTCGCTAGACGGCGAAGATCACCTTGCTGGAGGAAGGAGTACTTGTCCGTCTTGCTTCTTTTCTTTACCACCACCGCACCTCCAGCTTCGCTATGAGTTGTTCCGAGTGGAGCCAGAATTTCTTGCTTGAAGTGGTTTGATGCGCCAGAATGTCATGGCTGTCTTTGCCGACCTTGGAAGATCGATTGCAACCGGAAACTCTTATCTAAGATTAATATCTGCAGATCAATTGAAGCTCATGGATTTTGGTCGTTAAGCAAATTAGGGTTATGTCATGGATTATTGCCTTGTAAAAGATGTCATATATGTAGTATGAAAGGGAACTACAATCTAAACTTTGCCACCAATGAAAGTTTGTCATAATATTTATTTTGCATCGATACTTTGCCTTAACCTCGTTCTCTCCACCGTCATCGTCCATGGAGGACATAAGATAGAAAGCGGGGTGGCAAATGGATCGGATCCACCCCTAGCCATTCCGTTGTTGACTCGGTCAGGCCTAACTCGATTGTTTAATAGTCTTGAACCCAATTTGAAAAATTAGATCAGGCCTGCATTTTCTAATTTTGAGTTGATTGAACTAGAATGTGGCATTTTGGTATTTGTCACTATTGCTGCCAAATCACTTTTGATGAGCGTTGGGCGAGCGGAGATCTCTACGGGTCTTTAGGAGTGCGGAGAGGTCGCCTTCTTCCTCCAAGAGCCTGCAAAAAGTCTCGGACCGATGGTTCCGGTGGGGACCTCCGACGCTCAAGTTAGTGGCTTGTAGAATAGGAATTTCTTATCAGAGTAAAGCTCCCGAGTCCCCCCCCCCCGCATTGCAAGCTAGGGTCCTCTTTTTATACCTGTCTGGGGGTCCCTTTCACCCCGTGTAGTTTGAACCGTCGAATCTCTTCTGTCGCGTGAACGGCTGTTGCTATCATCGTGCAACTGTACTGCAGGGGGCGAGTGGGCTGCGCGGTAGTTGTTGCTTTAAATCTGCTCAGTATTAGAAGCTGGCTTCATGGCTAAAGTGTCAAAGGCTGAGGCCCCCACCTGATTCCAGAGCCGAGGCCGAGGTGAGATGAGGCCGAGAGCTGGGCAGGCCAAGTGGGAACTCAGGCCAAGTGCCAAGAAGCCGAGGGGTGATGCCGAGACTGCTATC
This sequence comes from Calamus simplicifolius, assembly GCA_900491605.1. Lineage (NCBI taxonomy): Eukaryota > Viridiplantae > Streptophyta > Magnoliopsida > Arecales > Arecaceae > Calamus > Calamus simplicifolius. Next base: position 702,897 of record UESW01003883.1, on the reverse strand, counting down.
ATTATAATGCTTCGAAGGCTGCGCGAGATCGTGCCACCAGGGGGCGATCATCGTGTGGCACGTGAAAGGGGTGATAGTATCCACAGCACCTGTGGCTGATTTTGGTGTCATATTCCGTCTGCTCGGGTTGTTGGGATTGGGCAGGATTTTTCTTGGGCGAGGAACCACGAAAAAGGTGGGTGCCATCATTGCGGTGAGGGCACCGCTGTCCTCTCATTGGCGAGGTTCCTCGCGCTCTGCGCACCGGATGGGCGCCGAATTGATTCCCAATAGGAAGTAGACGCATGGCCGACCCAGAGGCAGGTGGGATGATTTGAAATACAAGTATAAAAAGGGGATCGTTCAGGATGCGGGCCGCTTCCACTGCTTTCATCTTCTTCCCTACCCGATCCTGTTCAAGCCTGTTCGTCTTCACCCGAGCCCTTTGTCCCTGACTCGATCCTCAGTCCTTCAGGTTAGTTTTGTTTCTATGAATTTAAAATCGTAGGTAAAAGATATCTTTCCATACGATTTTTTAAAAATCGTAGGCAAAGATTTCATAACAGAAAAGTTAGAGCCTTTCCTTACGATTTTAAAAATATCGTAGGAAAAGGTCCATAGCCTGTGAAAATCATAGGAAAAGTCTCTGGACCTTTCCCTACGATTTTTTGAAATTCATAGGGAAAGACTTTTTCTTGATCAAAAATTTTTGAAGGCAAAATTACCCGCCAATATTTTCTGAAAAAGTCTTTCCCTAGGGAAAGGATATGGACCTTTTCCTATGATTTTTTGAAAATTGTAAGGAAGACTTTTTCTTGATCAATAAATTTTGGGAGGAAAAATTACCCACCAATATTTTCTGAAAAAGTATTTCCCTATGATTTTCAAAAAATCATAGGGAAAGGTTTAGACTTTTTCTTTGAAAAAGTCATTCCCTACGATTTTCATGAAAATCATATGGAAAGGCTGTATACCTTTTCCTATGATTTTCATAAAAGTCATAGGGAAAGGCTCTAGAGCCTTTCTATAATAATTTCTTTTCATTCTAAATTTTTTTCCTATGATTTTTATGAAAATTGTAGGGAAAAGTCCATAGCCTTTCCCTACGATATTCACGAAAATCATAGGAAAGGCTCTTGACCTTCCTTGGTATTGTTCTAAACCTTTCATTACGATTTTCACAAAAATCGTAGGAAAAAGTCCTAGGCATTTTTCTATATTGTTCTAAAACCTTTCCCTACGATTTCCTAAAAACCGTAGGGAAAAGTCTAGAACCTTTCCCTACAATTTTTGTGAATATTGGAGGGAAAGGCAGACTTCCCTACGATATTCATGAAAATCATAGGAAAAGGCTCTAGACCTTTCTTTCTAATTTTTTTTTTCTTTTAACCTTTCCCCACAAACATCGTAAGGAAAGTCTTTGTGCACCGAACTCCGGTGCACAAAGCATGCACAGGGCACACGCATTGGCTGCGCGCCTGTTCGAGCATGCATGTGGGGCGTGTCGTTGCCCAATGGGCCTTAGCACGCGTGCTTGCATGGGCGCATGGCCAATGGCCGCGCCCGATGCATGCTTTGTGAACCGGTGTCTGATGCACAAAGACTTTTCACTACTAGAAAAGTGTGATTTACCAAGGAATTTTACCGAGTGCAAAAATCCCTCGTAATTCTGAGGGATTTTTTGATAAAAAAATATAAACTATAAATTTTTTGATAAAAAAATTTTGCAACGAATTTTTTGAGGAATCTTTTTTAAGATAAATGGGTTCTTTATAAAAAAATTGATAATTTTTAAAAATATTATTAAAAAATCCTTAGAACTGTTGTTGCTGTTTGATTTGCATTCATCCTTCCTCTATGGATCCACAGATTTATCCATGTATGTGTACTAAAAATTATACAATAGGACAGAAGCAAATCCCAATGTGCCGTGGCACGAGCGCTCGCATGGGCGCGTGGCCAATGGCCATGCTCGGTGCGTGCTTGGCATCGGAGTCTGCTGCACAAACGTTTTCTACCCCCTGATGGTCCTTTTCGATTCTCATAGCTTACCTCATTTCACCTCCCTTCATCCATAGCTTACCTGATACTTCTCCGTGAAGGACTTAGGCCAGGGCCTCGCCAAAGCCACAATGCCGAAAAAACCCCCAATTGGTCTCCCCCTCTTCCCCATTATGCCTGATATCCTTCCTCTCTTCCCCCCCTCCTCCATGCTCCTTCTGTTGCCATCGCCGAAAACCTAACCCCAATCCACCTCTAAATACTAATCCTAACCCCAACCTCAATCCGAACCCCATTGTCGTGACACCGCCACCTAAGTCAATTCCGGCATTCGCCCCTTCGTTCCGGCCCTTGGGTGCCCCTTCCATCCCCCAGTACTCCATCCCAAATCCCAGCTTCCAAGGCCCGATGGTGCAAAACCCCAGCATCCAGCCTCGTGGGGTCTTAGAACCGGTTTGATCATGCTGCTATTAAAATCAATATGTGTTGACCCAATTATTGATTTTAATGATTAACAAAAGCCATGAGTATATTCACATTATTTCTAACAAATTTATGGAGTGTTTAAGGTATTAAGAAAGTTTAACATTCAAATATCACCCAAAATTGATTTTAAGATGAGTTTCAAATTGTAATTTTTAAAAGTTCATACCTTGGAGTCGACACCTATAAGTCAGGAGTTGACACATGGATGTATCAGAATAGTTCTCAAAATTTGGCATAGTCTGGAGTCGACACATGGATGTCATGAGCCGACTCCAACCTGAGAGACAGAAGTATACTTTTCTGCATCAGTTTCTCGAGCCGACACATGGAATTCTGGAGCCGACACCTAAGATTCGGGAGCCGACGCCTAGAATGAGTGGAGCCGACACCTAGAATGAGTGGAGCCGACTCTAACCTGAGCACAGAGAGCGTATTTTCAGCCATATTTAGAGTCGACACCCTCTGTTTTGGGAGCCGACACCTAGATGCGGGGAGCCGACACATAACTTATCGGGAGCCGACCCCTCAATGAAACTTTTATTACCATTTTTAGATACACGAAGTGGAGCCGACACATGAAAAGTTGGAGCCGACTCCAACCTGACAGGAAGATTTTTCAAAGTGTTAGAATGGCCTCCAATGGTAACATTTTCTCACCTAATTTCTAACAGCTATTTTTCTTGTGTGTAGAGTAATCCAAGGACAGAAATAACGGCTAGTTTTTCACCTAATCTTAGATTAAAGAAAATCTATAAAAAGGGAAGAACTAATCGTTTAAAACAAAAAAAAGGAACAAAAAAAAATGAGAGAAAGTCAAAAAAAAAAATCGAGATATTCAAGAGAGCCATTACAAAAAGAGAAATCTCTGTGAGCTCGCCCATCTTCTAAGAAAGATTCAAAAGAAATCCAAGGCGTACAAAGTTCAATTCCGGAGGATTTCAAAGAACGAAAGAAGAAGCCAAAACCTATTTTTTCCCCTCTTCTCAACAACATATCCTGGGTGAAATCTGAGCTAGTGCTTGATTCAACCTTTCAAAGGAGAAGAGGAAAAGAAGAAAAGAAGCCAAGCCTACATTTAAATCACTTCAAACAGACTTTTCTATTTCCTAAGCTTTATTTTGATTATTCTGCTCTAGAGGAGCTGTTTGTATTTAAACTCTAATTATTTTCTTGTGTACTGATTCAATCAGTGGATTGAATCAGTGGAGGTAGTTGTACCTCGTTGTAAGCTTGGGATAGCTTACGTGATCCCGTTAAAAACAACGAGTTGGGTTTTGTGCTGGTAAGCCCGTAAAACCGGCTGGGTTCGTTGTGATCCCGGGAAAACAACAAGTTTGAGTTGTGAGCTTGTAAAACAACTCGGCTGTAATCTAGGGAGATTATAGTGTGGACCCAAGTGAATCTTGGGAGTGGACGTAGGTGCTGGTTGCACCGAACCACTATAAAATCTTCTTGTGTTTGCCGTGCTCATTTGTCTCTCACTCTATCTCTCTTATATTTCTGTTTGTGCATTGCTTATAAGTTAATTTCTCTCACTTGCACATCTTGAGTTAATTTGTTTAATTTCAAAAAGTCTTAAATTTTTAAGAACCCAATTCACCCCCCCCTCTTGGGTTGCCATCTGGGCCAACAATTGGTATCAGAGCAAGTGCTCATTTAGAATTTGATCTCACGATCAAGGGCTAAAGATCCTTATGGCAACACAAAGTGGTTCATGTTTTGCTGAAGGTCATTCTACGAATAGACCTCCTTTATTTAATGGAACCAACTATTCATATTGGAAAGCTAGAATGAGAATATTCATTCAAGCTTCTGACTATGAATTGTGGGGAGTAATAATGAATGGACCTAGTACACCCACACACGTAGTTGATGGCACTATTGTTCCTAAGCCCGAAAGGGATTGGAATGATAATGATAGGAGAATGGCACAATTAAATGCTAAAGCCATTAACATTTTGTATTGTTCCTTAGATTCTAATGAATTCAACCGAATCTCAACATGTAATTCCGCAAAAGAAATTTGGGATAGGTTGGAAATAACACATGAAGGAACAAGTCAAGTAAAAGAATCAAAGATAAATATTTTGGTTCATAAATATGAATTATTTACCATGGAACAAAATGAAACCATCACATGCATGTTCACTAGATTCACTGATATTGTGAATGGTTTGAAAAGTCTTGGAAAAGTATATACTAACTCTGAGCTTGTTCGCAAAATTCTTAGGTCACTTCCAAGGACTTGGGAAGCCAAGGTGACAGCCATACAAGAAGCCAAAGATCTGAACATCCTACCATTGGAAGAGCTTCTTGGTTCGCTAATGACTCATGAGCTTCAAGTTAAACAACATGTCAATGAGGATGAGTCAAGAAAGAAGAAGACCATCGCCCTCAAGGCTGCAAAAGGAAGAAGCAGCAGCGATGATGAAGATGATGATGATGAGACAGCCCTCCTTGCAAGGAAATTCAAGAAGTTTATGCAAAGAAGGAGGCCCTTCCACAAGAAGAGATTTGGATCAAAAATGGAAGGAGAAAAAGATAAGAAAGAAAAGGACAAAGGAAAAGGAGAAAGAGCCCTTAGTATGTTATGAATGTAAAAAGCCAGGGCATTTTAGATATGACTGTCCTTTACTTAAGAAGGCCTATAAGAAAAAGAAAAAGGCCTACATGGCAACTTGGACTGACAGTGAAGAGTCTTCTTCCGAAGAAGAAGAACAAAAAGAAGTTGCAAATGTTTGCTTCATGGCGGACAATGACGAAGAGGTAAGTACCGAAACCCCCGATGATGAATTTACTTTTGATGAAATGTTTGAAGCATTTAATGAATTGATGATTGATTTCAAGGCTTTGAAAAAGAAACACAAATCTTTGAAAACTGAAAACTTAAATTTAATTAATGAGAAAAATGAGTTAAATCTTGTAGTTAAAGATTTAAAAGATAAAAGGAAACACTTTTTAATGAAAAGAATGATCAAATGAAAATTTTCTTAAAGAAAGATGTTAAAAATATAAAACATTGTTGAGAAATTTACTAAGCTCAAAAACTAAATATATTTTAGTAGTCAAAAAGCAGTTTTTGACAAAGCAGGTTTAGGGTATAACATGAAACAAAAATCATTGAAAAATATTTTTTTAAAAAACAAATACACTGTTTTAAATGTAATCAAAAAGGACATAAATCTTTTGAGTGTAATCAATAAGTAATAATGAAAAATTAAACACTAAAAGGAAAGAAAATTTGGGTTCCGAAAGGAACAATTTTTATTGCTACTAACCATGAAGGACCCAAGAAAGCTTGGGTACCTAAACATAAAGTTTAAATTATGTTGCAGGAATGTCTTGTAGCCAAAAGATCAAAAAAAAGTGGTACCTTGATAGTGGCTGCTCAAGACATATGACGGGTGACAAAGATGAATTCATCACCCTGGAAGAAAAGAAAGGTGGAGTTGTTACGTTTGGCGATAATGGTAAAGGTCAAATTATGGGCCTTGGTAAAGTTCGTATAACTCCATCTACATTTATTGATAATGTACTTTATGTTGATGGTTTGAAGCATAATCTAATTAGTATAAGCCAATTATGTGATAAAAACTTTAATGTTTCATTTAAATCTTCAATATGCACTGTAACTAATTCTATTGATAATAGCATTGTATTTACTGGTTATAGACATGGCAATGTTTACTTGGTTGATCTAGAAAAATTATCTTTGAGTGATCATTGCTTGATTGCTGACAATGCTAATATAAATGAAATTAGTTGGTTGTGGCATCGTAGATTAGGTCATGCAAGCACACACCTTATTTCAAAATTAATTAAAATGGATTTAGTTAAAGGCTTACCTAAACTAGATTTTGAAAACAACAAAATATGTGATGCATGTCAATTTGGAAAACAAACTAGAAGTTCTTTCAAATCTAAAAATGTTGTTTCAACTTCTAGGCCATTAGAGCTACTTCACATGGACCTTTTTGGACCAACTAGAACCACAAGTCTAGGAGGAAAGAAATATGGTCTAGTGATTGTAGATGATTATTCTAGATATACTTGGGTACTGTTTTTAGCTCACAAAGATGAGACTTTCTCGATATTCCTGAAATTCTTCAAGAAAGTCACAAATGAGAAAAACACTACCATAGTATCTCTAAGAAGTGATCATGGAACTGAATTTGAAAATCACTTATTTGAAAGTTTCTGCACTGAAAATGGTATTAATCATAATTTTTCAGCCCCTAGGACTCCACAGCAAAATGGTGTAGTTGAAAGGAAAAATAGGACTCTAGAAGACATGGCCCGTACCATGCTATGCGAAAGTAACCTACCAAAGTACTTTTGGGCGGAAGCTATTAACACAGCATGCTACATCTTAAATCGAGCCCTAATAAGACCAATCTTAAAGAAAACACCTTATGAATTATGGAATGAAAGAAAACCCAATATAAAATACTTTCATGCATTTGGATGTAAATGTTTTATTCATAATAATGGTAAAAACAATTTAGGAAAATTTGATGCTAAATCTGATGAAGGAATCTTTTTAGGATATTCAACAACTAGTAAAGCTTATAGAGTATTTAACAAGAAAACCTTAGTAGTTGAAGAATCCATTCATATAGTTTTCGATGAGTCTTTAGCATCTAGTTCTGAAAAGCTTGATGATGAGGAAGATACAAACATAATTGAAAAAGATCTTGAAAAACTTAATATTGAAGTATCTTCAGATCATGAGCAAGAAGCTAAAGATGATGATTCACATAAGGATGATGTAATATTGATCATAATGATATAGATCTTCCAAGAGACTGGAGATATGCTCATAGTCATCCCAAGGAATTGATTATAGGTGATCCATCTCAAGGAATAAGAACTAGATCATATATGAGAAATAGTAATCATCTTGCATTTGTATCACAAATTGAACCTAAAACTATTGAAGAAGCTGAAAAAGATAATAATTGGATGTTAGCAATGCAAGAAGAATTAAATCAATTTACAAGAAATAATGTATGGACTTTAGTTGAAAGACCTAAAAATCATTCAGTTATAGGATCAAAATGGATTAGAAATAAACTAGATGAAAATGGCATAGTAATTAGAAACAAAGCTAGATTAGTTGCAAAAGGATATAATCAAGAGGAAGGTATTGATTTTGATGAAACCTTTGCACCAGTAGCTAGATTAGAAGCCATTAGACTTTTACTTGCATTTGCATGTCATATGAATTTTAACTTATTTCAAATGGATGTTAAAAGCGCATTTTTAAATGGTTTTATAAATGAAGAAGTTTATGTTGAACAACCACCAGGTTTTGAAGATCACGAATTTTCAAATCACGTCTTTAAATTGCACAAAGCTTTATATGGTTTGAAACAAGCACCTAGAGCTTGGTATGATAGGCTAAGTAAATTTTTAATTGAAAATGATTTCACAAGAGGAAATGTAGATAAAACATTATTTTTGAAAAGAAAAAGTAAAGATTTACTTGTAGTACAAATATACGTTGATGACATTATTTTTGGTGCTACTAACGATTCTCTATGTCAAGAATTTGCCAAGTTAATGCAGGGCGAATTTGAGATGAGCATGATGGGAGAACTCAACTTCTTCCTTGGACTCCAAATCAAACAAAGCAAAGAGGGAATCTTCATCAACCAAACAAAATACACAAGAGAAATCCTAAAGAAGTTTGGTATGGAATCAATGAAACCCCTGGAACACCAATGAGTCCTTCATGCAAGCTAGACAAAGATGAAGAAGGTAAAAAGGTTGATCAAAAGTATTATCGAGGTATTATCGGATCCCTTCTTTATTTAACCGCAAGTAGACCAGATATTATGTTTTCTGTATGTTTATGTGCTAGATTTCAATCAGAACCTAAAGAATCACACTTAATAGCTGTTAAAAGAATATTAAGATATCTAAATGGAACAAAAAATGTAGGTTTATGGTATTCTAGAGACTCACATTAAACCTAATTGCATACTCAGATTCTGATTATGCGGATGCAAATTAGATAGAAAAAGCACAAGTGGTGCATGCCAATTCTTAGGAAGTAACTTAATCTCATGGTTTAGCAAAAAGCAAAATTCAGTTGCATTATCAACTACTGAAGCTGAATATGTAGCGGCTGGAAGTTGCTGTGCGCAAATCCTATGGATTAAGCGACAACTTGAAGACTATGGTATCACACTTAATAAGACACCCATAAAATGTGATAATACAAGCGCAATCAATTTAACTAAAAATCCAATTCAACATTCAAGGACAAAACACATAGAAATTAGATATCACTTTATAAGAGAACATGTAACTAATGAAGAAATTTGTCTTGAATATGTTAACACTGAAGAACAATTAGCTGATATTTTTACAAAACCTTTAAGCGAAGAAAGATTTTGTTATCTTAGAGGAGAATTAGGGATTTGTGATCCTTTGGAATAGATTTTGAAACCCCTAAGGAAATGTATCTAGAGTTCTTTCAATTTCTCAAAATCTTAAGGAAATTTTATCTAGAACTCATATCAATTTGATCTCTCAAAATCCATGATTTTTAATCATACTCAAAGATCAAATTCCGGACTCATTTCAGATTCTCTGAATCTTTTTTTTTCTCTGAAATGGTCTCGGAGCCGACTCGGACAGTATCGGAGTCGACCCCTGTTTCTGTTGAAACTCGGGAGCCGACCCCCGCTCTGCGCGAGTCGACTCGATTTCGGGTCCGTGCTCTGTGACTACTCGGGAGCCGACTCCACGCTTTGCGCGAGTCGACTCGACGTGGTCCCAGTTTGATTATCTAGGGCACGAGTCGACCCCACGGACATTTCAATCATTTCTAATCATTCCAAACTCTTTCCAAAGCTTTCCCAAACCCTCCAAAACTCCAAAAACCTCTGATTATTCACTCCATCTAGATCTATGGCACCTAAAACCCGTGGAGCTAGCAGTAGTGGCGCCGGATTGAAGAGGAAACGGACCGTTCGACGACCCGTCCGCGAGCCGTCTCCGGATTCGTCCTCTACCCCTTCTCCGAGTGATTCTCCTGTTCCAGCTACCACTCTTCAGGTAGATCACCTTGCCAGTAGAGTTATTACAACCGGTAGAAAAGTTGATTTTGAGTTATTTGAGAATGAAGGTTTTATAATAGGTAGACAGTTGATTGAGATGGGACTTGAGAAAATGTGTTCACTGGATTGTCCCACGTATCCTGCACTAGTTAAGGAGTTTTACAAAATTTGACTAGAGGTGATGATGGTTTAGTGAGCGTAGTGAGAGGCATTGGACTGAACATCACTGCCACTATTCTATCTAGACTGTTAATTTACCCCTGTCTGGACCATCCACTTATGCCCCAGAGGATAGATCGCCAGCCCTCACAAGATTATTGAACAGAAATTTTGAGGGATTTGAAGAAGTTTTGCAAGTCAATTGCCTTTGGAGCTGAGGTTACTTCACAACATCTGCAGTAGAATTTTGTTTCCCAAGACTGGCAGATTCGACTATGTATCTGAGAGAGATATTTTTATTATGGATGCCGTAGTTTCTGGGAAGCCTATTAATCTGCCTCGGATGATCATTTGGTACATTGCTGATTGTGGTGGGAAGAAGAAGTCAAGTTTGCCCTATGGCATGGTTCTAACGAAGTTATTTCAAAGCCAAGGGATTGCATTTGGTGATAGTGAGCCGAAAAAGGAATTAAGGCATACTGATTATTACTCTTTGGCTACTATTCATCGAATGGGTTTTGTTAAGAGGAATGGAAGTTGGGAGAGGAAGAATATTGCAGAGGACAGAGCTATGGATGCTGAGGCCCCCAGACCATCTGTGAGACATTCATCACCTGAGCCTCCTCAGAGCTCTTCTGTTCCAGATTCTGCTCCTGCTCCTGCTCCTGCTCAGACTTCTACTTTATCATCTGTTAGCTTTTCTGATGTCAGTTAGATCAGCTTAGATCCTTATTCAAATCTGAGATAAGTGAGCATGAAAATAGTTGAAAAATGAATTTGATGAAAAGTTTATGAATTTGAAAGAAGCTTTGTATTCACTTAGTGATCGGGTTGCATCTATTGAATCTACTCTTAGTTCATCCACCAGCTCCTTAAGTGAAGACTTGAAGAATATTTTTGGAGACTTAAGGATATCTGCGGTGACTCAGAGACCTATTCCCAGTGCAACGCCGAGCTTCAGGATAAGATTTTGACTGCTTGTACTTTTGTAGATAATAAGCTTAAAGATTATGTTAGACTACAATGTGAAGGAATGAAGCAGATAGTTGATCATTTGAATAGGATTACAAGAAGAAACTTTTGATATTTTTAATGTAATCTCATTTTGATGTAATGAAGTCAAGTTTACTTTCAATGTAATGAGTATGTTTACATTTTCATGTAATATCATTTTGAAGTAATGAGAAAGTTTGATGCATTACTTATGTACATTTCAATTGTAAGTATCTTTGAATATCTTGAATGATTATCCTCAATTGATAATTTGAATGGTAAAAGATAAAGAATGATATTGATATAAGCAGTTAATCGATTTAATATATTGAGCTTCCTAACCTTTTTGTTGATTACAAAAAAGGGGGAGAGATTTTATTTAATCGTATATGCTTTCATATGCTTTCAATATATTTCAATGCAAAAATTTTAAATTTGAAAGAGGGAGAGATAATTTGAATATTAAAGGAGGAGAGTTAAGTAAAAGGGAGAGATAACCAAGTTATCATTATGCTTAAAATTTGAAAAGGGAAAAATTATTTGCTTGAACTTAACAATTGAAAATTTTGAATGAATTATAAAATTGAGTTTCATAGGGGGAGCTATCTCATTTAGGGGGAGCCTCTCAATGAACATAAAAATTGATTTTGGTATCGAAAATTTTTCAATACAAACATGCATATACTCAATGTTTTTGTCATCATCAAAAAGGGGGAGATTGTTGAGAAATTTGGGAGATTGTATTTACCCCAACTTTATTGATTTTGATGATTTCCAAAAGCCATGAGTATTTTAAAGGAAATAATGAGTTTATTATCAAAAACCTTGAGCTTATTCAAAATGAAAGCAATGGACTCTCAATGTTTAAATTCACTGAGTTTTGAATCAATTTGAAAAAGAAGTTTCAAGCTCTATATTTAAGATTTCAAAAAGGAATTTTTACATTATATTTCAATCAATGATTTCTTGAAACATGTCTTGAATTCATGCTTAATGTCATATTTATTGTATTCAAGTCAAAATATCATTTAAAATTATTCTGGGACGAATTTCAAAGTCAATCAGAAAAATTTCTGATTTTTGATACGTTCCGGAGCCGACTCTAGAGTTTCAGAGTCGACTCCTGTAAGTAACAGAGATTTCTGATTTTCTCGAGTCGACCCTTGGATTTCAAGAGTCGACCCCTGACTCTGTGCGAGCCGACTCCTGTCTGTGCGAGCCGACTCCGCTCAAACAACAGAAACCATGTTTTTTGAGCACTTCTCGAGTCGACTCCCCATTTTCTTCGAGTCGACCCCCGACTGTCGGGAGCCGACACTTTGGTTTTTCGCGAGTCGACCCTCTAACGTTTAAAATGTTTCTATTTTTAGTAATCGACTTCGAGCCGACTCCCACAGTGCTCGAGTCGACTCCGCGAAATCTGGGCGCGATTTTTCACGATGACACATCAGCCCCAACGGTAAGATTTTCAAATAACGGCTATATTTCTGTGTTTCTAACGGATATATTTTTGCAGAATCTATAAATAGAGGAGCTCTTTTCAAATCAAAAAAAAATAGAGTGGTGAAAAGAGAGAAAAGAAAATCTTTCAAAAAGAGGGAAAAACAGAGCTTCATTGGAAAAATCATTTGAGTCAAGAAAAGAGATTCAAAAGGAGTGAAATCAAAGAGAGAGATTCGTGTGCTCCAGAGCTACAATCTACAAAAGTTCAAGAGGAGATCCCAAAGCAACCAAGAGCAAATCAAGATCTTCCAACCTAGAAGAAAAAGAAGAAAAGCTTCAACCAACATCCAAAAGCCCCAAAGCTAGGAGAATCTGTGCTGAGGCCTGATTCCACACTTCAAAGGAGTTGGAGAAGAGAAGCAAAGAAGCCAAGCCTGCATTCAAGCTTATTTAATCAGGCTTTTCTAAACCTAAGCTTTATTTTGATTATTCTGCTCTAGAGGAGCTGTTTGTATTTAAACTCGAATTATTTTCTTGTGTACTGATTCAATCAGTGGATTGAATCAGTGGAGGTAGTTGTACCTCGTTGTAAGCTTGGGATAGCTTACGTTTTGGGTTCGTTGTGATCCCGTTAAAACAACGAGTTGGGTTTTGTGCTGGTAAGCCCGTGTAAAACCGGCTGGGTTCGTTGTGATCCCGGAAAAACAACAAGTTTGAGTTGTGAGCTTGTAAAACAACTCGGCTGTAATCTAGGGAGATTATAGTGTGGACCCAAGTGAATCTTGGGAGTGGACGTAGGTGCTGGTTGCACCGAACCACTATAAAACCTTGTGTTTGCCGTGCTCATTTGTCTCTCACTCTATCTCTCTTATATTTCTGTTTGTGCATTGCTTATAAGTTAATTTCTCTCACTTGCACATCTTGAGTTAATTTGTTTAAAACATTTCAAAAAGTCTTAAATTTTTAAGAACCCAATTCACCCCCCCCCCTTCTTGGGTTGCCATCTGGGCCAACACAATTCTTCCCAACATTTACACATCGATCATTATAAGGCAATAAGTATAATAAGTCAATCCAATCCATACTTTATTACAAACCACTAATATAAGTTTGGTCTACAAGCCTTACACAAATATTACTAGGGTTATACATCAACACTATGGAACTATTTTATTTAACTGAAGCTCCATCTACCCCATAATTTCTTTTTCAATCCCGAGGCTCTGAAAAACATTGTGAGATTTACATGAGCTCACACTCAACAAGTAAGCCTATAATAATGACATAAAATAGTCATATATCATCTTATCTCTCAAGATATTATCAGTCATAATTTTTATAGAAACATGCTATCATAATTATGCATATCATTAAGTCAAAATAATCATGGAAGCTTATAAACAAATACCAGAATATGCATTGTAACAAATCCACTGTTTCTATTTAATCATTGTTATATTATATCATATGTGTCCCACGGCCCTGCAATGCCTCCATCAATCAGCACACATCCTCTAGATGTGCATGGCCTCCATGCCATATCAATCAGCACACACCCTCTAGATGTGCGTGGCCTCCATATGCCATATCAATCAGCACACATTCTCTAGATGTACGTGGCCTCCACATGCCATATCAAAGAGAACCGCGGCGACACATATAAATATAATTCAAGGTCATCATTAAGTCAAAATAATCATGGAAGCTTATAAACAAATACCAGAATATGCATTGTAAAACAAATCCACTATTTATATTTAATCATTGTTATATTATATCATATGTGTCCCACGGCCCTGCAATGCCTCCATCAATCAGCACACATCCTCTAGATGTGCGTGGCCTCCACATGCCATATCAATCAGCACACACCTTCTAGATGTGTGTGGCCTCCACATGCCATATTAAAGGAGAACCGCAGCGACACATATAAATATAATTCAAATCATTTTACACATGCATGTCACAATATTATGCGTCATCATAAGCATAATTTCTCTCATAACACATAAACAGTGGTTTGTACATTTTAACCATTGCATATAATCAATTCACTTTGCAAATAATATCAACTATTATAACAAATGTAATTAGATACACATGGTAACAGCTTACCAATTTCCAAAACAATCAATAAACTCTATTTCACAAATATGCATAAAACTATAAATACAACCATTTATAATTTATGAAATTACTATATTTGGCTTACTTACCTCAATACGCAAATCCAAGGTGATAAATCAGCTACATGGACCACTGGGCACCTACAGCATTATTTTTCATAATTAGATCTCTAAATCTGAATATAAAAGACTCCTACAACTCTACCCAAACTAATCCATGGGCCTATCTTTGGACTTGAATATCTCCCAAGATAAACGTCCAAATGGGGAATCAAGATTACCCCAAGAACTAGAATTCATCCAGAATCTAGCCATAATTTTATTTTTCATTTTTCGGCCCAATATAGGGCCCAAAACCCACCCAAGAGGGCTCCAGGAACGGCCCAATAAGGCCCAGAAGGTGGCAGCCCAGCCGGCCCACTTTGATTCCTTCCCCCCATATCCCCTTTTTCAACCGAAACAGGGGCTGGGATGAACCGGCGGCCAGGGCCGCCGCCAGCCAAATCGGAGGCGGCCCGGCCATCATCGATCGGATCGAAGCCGGCCGTCGCCACGGCCGGCCACCCCCCTTCTCTCTCTCTCAATTTCCCTCCCTCTCTCTCTTTTTTCTTCCTGCTCCCGCGACTGTTACCGTGCCGGCTACTCGTCTGGCTAATTGAGGGTAGTCCGACCACTGTTGGCCAGATCGGAGCCGGCCAGCCGCCTCCCTCCTTCCTCTCTCTTCAATTTCACTCTCTCTCACTCTTTCTCCGTTTTGATTCCCGGGTGGATTTTACCGTGCCGGTAGCACGGCCAGCCAATTGGAGGCGGCCCGGCCACCGTTGGCCGGACCAGAGTCGGCTGCCGTCTCGGCCAGCCCTTCTCTCTCCCTCACTTCCTCCAATTCCTCCCTTAAACTCCCCTTCTCTCTCTATCAGCCGTGGCCTGTTACGGCGCCAGCGGCACGGTCAGCCTATTGGTCGACCGGATCTCTCCTCCATCTCTCTTCCTTTCTCTCTCACGCTCTCTCTCTCTCTCCATCTCACTCTCTCTAATTGACAAGGACAGGGACATACTAGGAGCAGGCGCACGCGAGGATCTCCCGAAGGTTGTCCCCAACCCCTCCTCTTTAAACATCCTTGCGATGCCATGGAACAGGGATATCGGGAACTCAAAAGACACACTACGACTTGGGCATCCAATCGACAAGTCAGGGACCTAAACATCATGACAGTAGTCTAAGCGATAAGAGGATTCCCTGGATGCCAGGTGTCCAAAAATAAATGCTGGGGGGTTACATTCTCCCCCCTTATAAAAATTTCATCCTTGAAATTGACACACTTAAATAAACTATAGAATTCAAATCGGTCTATTCAATAGTCAACAATTTTGAATAGAGAATTACCTGCAAATAAGTGTGGGTATTTCTTCTTCATTTCTTCCTCAAGTTCCCAAGTTGCCTCCATCAGAATGATTACTCCACTGAACCTTGATATAAGGAATGCTACACCATCTCAGAACTTGATCTTTGCGGTCCACGATGTGCACAAGATGATCTTCATAGGTCAATACTTATGCTAAATTGGTTCAAGTTCTAACACATAATGGGGGTTTGAAATATACCTCCTCAGTCATAAAGGTATGAAACACATTGAACACCCCAAAGAGTAATGAAGATAGTGCTAAGCTATAAGCCACCTGTTGGCCCAGATGATAACCCAAGGGGGGGGGGGGGGGGGGGGGGATGAATTGGGTTCTTTAAAAATTAGCCTTTTAAATTATTTAGCTTGAGATGAATGAAGAAATGCAAAGCAAAGATAAATGCAGTGAATAAAATAGAGATAGAGATAGAGACAATAGATCACGGCAAACACAAGGATTTTATAGTGGTTCGGTGTATCCAACACCTACGTCCACTCCCAAGATTCACTTGGGTCCACACTATAATCACCCTAGATTACAGCAGAGTTGTTTTACAAGCTCACAACTCAAACTTGTTGTTTTCCCGGGCGCACAACGAACCCAGCTGGTTTTCAAGGCTCACCAGCACAAAAACCTTAAACCAAGCTTAACCAAGCTTGAACTGAGGTAAGACTACCTCCTCTAGTTCAATCCCCCAGATTGAACTAGACACAAAGAATAGAAATATGTTTGTTTAGTTACAAGGCTCCTTAATGAGCAGATAAACAAATGTAAGAATAGAGTTTAGATAAGCCTGATTTGCAGTTGGTTGGCTTTGAGCTTTTCTTCTTTTCTTCAACTCCTTTGAAGTGTAGAATCAGGCCTCAGCTTGGATTCTTCACGGAAGATGTGTTGGAGTTGATTTGGGCTTTTCCTCTTTTCTTTGAGTGTTGAAAATCTCTTGAGATGCTCTTACTTGGATTTTCTTCAGAAGCTTCCTTGGATTTGAGCTTGAACACAGAAGGAACTTCCTTTGATTTCACACTCTTTCTTTCACTCTATTTTGAATCTCGGATTTTTTCAACTGAAGCTCTGTTTTTGATTTTTCTCTTCTTCTTTGAAATAAATTTCTCTCTATTCTCTCTTTGATTTGAAAACAGCTTCTCTATTTATAGATTCTGCAAGAATATAGCCGTTAGAGACAAAGAAAAATAGCCGTTAATCAAAAAACTTACCGTTGGAGCTGAGTTGGCATCCGTAAAAATTTCGCCCAGATTTGCTGGAGTCGACTCATGCTTTTCCCGAGTCGGCTCGAGCTCGTGATACTAAAAATAGAAATGTTTAGAAAGTCATGGGGTCGACTCACCAAAAGTAAAGTGTCGACTCCTGAAAGTCGGGGGTCGACTCATGAAAGTTGGGGTCGACTCGCGAAGTGCTCAGAAAAAACACCTCTGGTGTCTGAGCGGAGTCGACTCGCACAGTCATGGAGTCGGCTCGACAAAATCGGGGGTCGACTCGTGAAATTACGTGGGTCGACTCACAGATAGACATTTCTGTTCTCTGAGGGGAGTCGACTCTGAAACTCAGAGTCGGCTCCGGAACGTATCAAAAATCAGAAAGTTTTCTGATTGACTTTAAAATCGTTCCAGATTCATTTTAAATCATTTTTTGACTTGAATTCAATAAAATTGACATTAAGAATTAATTCAAGAAGTATTCCAAAAACTCATTGATTAATCTATGAATTATAAAATTTCTTTTTGAAAGCTTAAACATTGAGCTTAAAGTTACTTTCAAAATGATTAAGTCAAACTTTAACATTCTCATTGATTGTTCAAAATAAATTATTGCTCATGTAAATAAACTCATTACATCTTTTAATGTACTCAATGGCTTTTAGTAATCATCAAAATCAAAAGGATTGGGGCATATAATTTTTCAATAATCTTCCAACAATCTCCCCCTTTTTGATGATGACAAAAACATTGAGTTTATGCATGATTGATTGTGAATTTATTTTGATTTCATAAATAGGCTTAGGCTCCCCCTGAATGAGGTAGCTCCCCCTATGAAACTTAATCATTCAATTAATTATCTCATTGATTAATTTGATTTTCTCATATGCATATTCAATCATAAAACTAAAAACTCTCCCCCTTTTTTGTTATCAACAAAAAGGTAGAGAAGCATAAACATTCATTCATTCATTCATTGATAGAAGGAAATACATTGAGTAATCAAAATTGACATTTCATTTCATCAAGAGTCTAATACATCAAAATGTTTAATACATTGATATCAAAATGTAAACATTACATTAATTTCAATACATAGCAAGGATTGAAAATCTAATACATTAGAAATGAGTTCTAACAATCCTAGTCAAATGATCTATTATGTTCTTCATTCCATCTGATTGGATTTTTACATAATCTTTTAGCCTTTCATCTACAAAAGTGCAAGCAGTCAAAATCTTGTCTTGAAGCTCCGCATTGCACTTAGAGTAGGTCTCGCCATCTCCGCAAATATCTTTAAGCTCTTCAAAAATGTTCTTGAGATCTCCACTTAAAGACTTGAGAAGTGCTGAGAGTAGACTCAATTTTAGTGATTCTCATCCAATGAATATAGAGTCTCCTTTAGATTCATAAACTTATTCTCAAATTCTGATTTAAGTTTTCTGACTGATCATCAAATAGTGCTTTGAGTTGCTTTAATTGTGATCTGAGAAGCCAGCAGAAGAGGATGAAGCTTGATCAAATAACTGAGCAGGGTAGGAGCAGGGCTGAAGTAGGAGGGCTCGGAGGTGCAGGTGAGGATGTCTAACTGATGGACCTGGTGCCTCAACATCCGTAGCTCTCTCTTTAATCCTTTCCTCTCCCATATTCCATTTCTCTTAATAAAACCCATTCGATGAATGGTGGCCAAGCTATAAAAGTCTGTATGTCTCAGATTCCTCATTGGCTCACTGTCAGAAATAACAATTCCTTGACTCTGAAAATCTTGGTGAGAATCATACCATAGGGCAGGCTAGACTTTCTTTTTCCTCCACAGTCAGCAATGTACCAAAGAATCATACTGGGAAGGTTTATAGGTTTGCCCGTAACAATGGCATCCATCACAAAGATGTCTCTTTCAGATACATAATCAAATCTTCCTATCTTTGGAAAAGTATTCTACTGCAAATGTTATGAAGTAATCTCAGTTCTAATGAAAGTTGGTTGGCAAAAACCTCTTCAAACCGACAACATCCCGGTTTAATAATCTAGCAAGAGCAGGGACTTCGGTCTTCAGAAGAAAATGGCAGTACCAGATAAGGGTAGATCCAAAGTCTAGAAGAAGCTCTACAGTCACAGAGATCCTATTTCCTCTCACTGTGCTTATGAGACCATGATCTCCTCTAGACAAGTTCTTGTAAAACTCCTTTACTAGAGAGGGATAGTAGGGCAATCCAGTGAACATATCTTCTCCCATCCCATCTCTATCAATTGTCTCCCTAATAAAAATCCCTCTGCCTCAAAAAGTTCAAAATCCACCTTTCTACCCGTGTTATGATTCTATCTGCTAAACGATCTACCTGGGAAGTAGTAGCAGCAGGAGAAGCATTGGGGGTTGAAGATGATGAAGTGGAATCCGTGCTTGGAGAAGGCTCACGCACCGGACGCCTCACCGTCTTCCTCACGGCTCGCTTCCTCTTCACACCGGCCCACAGCAAGATTGGAACCTCTAGTTTTGGGTGCCATTGGTCGATTGGAAGTTAATCAGGATTTTAGGAATTTGGAAGGTCTGGAGATATTTGGAGAGAGTATTTTGAGAGATTGGAAAGTTTGAAATGAACGGCGAGTCGACTCTGCCCTAGATAAATCAACCTGGGACCACTTCGAGTCGGCTCGCGCAAAGCAGGGGTCGACTCCGGACAGTCACAGAAAACCATCCCGAAGTGGAGTCGACTCGCGCCGAGAAGGGGTCGACCCGAGAGTTTCAGTCGAAACCAGGAGTCGACTCCGATACTGCACCGAGTCGGCTCCGAGACCATTTCAGAGCAAAAACATGAAATTTCTGAAATGTGTCCGGAATTTGATCATAAAATTGATAAAATAATCATTGAATATGAATGGATCAATTAGATATGAATTCTAGATAAGATTTCCTTAAAGATCAAGGATTTGAAAGAATCTTAGATAAAATTTCCTTAGGGGTTTCAAATTCATTCTAATGGATCACAAATCCCTAACTCTCCTCTAAGATAACAAATCTTTCTTCACTTAAAGGTTTTGTAAATATATCAGCTAATTGTTCTTCAGTATTAACATAATCAAGACAAATTTCATTATTAGCTACATGTTCTCTTATAAAGTGATATCTAATTTCAATGTGTTTTGTTTGAATGTTGAATTGGATTTTTAGTTAAATTAATTGCACTTGTGTTATCACATCTAATAGGAGTTTTATCAAGTGTTATGCCATAATCTTCAAGTTGTCTCTTAATCCAAAGGATTTGAGCACAGCAACTTCCAGCTGCAACATATTCTGCTTCAGCAGTTGATAATGCAACCGAATTTTGCTTTTTGCTAAACCAAGAGATTAAGTTACTTCCTAAAATTGACATGCACCACTTGTGCTTTTTCTATCTAATTTACATCCAGCATAGTCAGAATCAGAATATGCAATCAGTTTAATGTTGAGTCTCTAGAATACCATAAACCTACATTTTTAGTTCCACTTAAATATCTTAAGATTCTTTTACAGCAATTAAGTGAGATTCTTTAGGTTCAGATTGAAATCTAGCACATAACAAACAGCAAACATGATATCTGGTCTACTTGCTGTTAAGTAAAGAAGAGATCCGATCATACCTCGATAATATTTTTGATCTACTTCTTACCATCTTCATCTTTGTCCAATTTGCATGAAGGACTCATAGGTGTTCCAAGGGTTTGATTGACTCCATTCCAAACTTCTTGAGAAGTTCTTGTGTATTTTGCTTGATTGATGAAAATTCCCTCTTTGCTTTGCTTGATTTGAAGTCCTAGGAAGAAGTTGAGTTCTCCCATCATGCTCATTTCGAATTCACCCTGCATTAACTTAGCAAATTCTTGACATAGATTGTTAGTAGCACCGAATACAATATCATCAACATATATTTGTACTACTAATAAATCCTTTCTTTTCTTTTCAAAAATAGTGTTTTATCAACATTTCCTCTTATAAAATCATTTTCAATTAAAATTTACTTAATCTTCATACCAAGCTCTAGGTGCTTGTTTTAAACCATATAGTGCTTTGTGCAATTTAAAAACATGATTTGAAATTCATGATCTTCAAAACCAGGTGGTTGTTCAACAAAAACTTCTTCATTTATAAATCCATTTAAAAATGCACTTTTAACATCCATTTGAAATAAATTGATATGCATATGACATGCAAATGCGAGTAATAATCTAATTGCTTCTAATCTAGCTACAGGTGCAAAAGTTTCATCAAAATCAATTCCTTCTTCTTGATTATATCCTTTTGCGACTAATCTAGCTTTGTTTCTAATTACTATGCCATTTTCATCTAATTTATTTCTAAATACCCATTTTGATCCTATAACAGAATGATCTTTAGGTCTATCTACAAGGTCCAGACATTATTTCTAGTAAATTGATTTAATTCTTCTTGCATAGCTAACATCCAATTATTATCTTTTTCAGCCTCTTCAATAGTTTTAGGTTCAATTTGAGATACAAATGCAAGATGATTATTGATGTTTCTCATTGATGATCTAGTTCTTACTCCTTGAGATGGATCACCTATAATTAATTCTTTTGGATGACCATAGGCATATCTCCAATCTCTAGGAAGATCTACATCATTATGATTGCATCAACAATCATCATCTTTATCTTCTTGTTCATGATCTGAAGATACATCAATATTTAATTTTTCAATGTCTCTTTCTAATATGTTTGTATCTTCCTCATCATCAATTTTTCTGAACGATGCTAAAGATTCATCAAAAATTACATGAATAGATTCTTCTACAATTAAGTTTCTCTTGTTAAACACTCTATAGGCTTTACTAGATGTTGAATATCCTAAGAAAATGCCTTCATCAGATTTTGCATCAAATTTTCCTAGATTATCTTTACCATTATTATGAATGAAACATTTACAACCAAATGCATGAAATAACTTATGTTTGGTTTTCTATTGTTCCATAGTTCATAAGGTTTTCTTAATGATTGGCCTAATTAAAGCTCTATTAAGAATGTAACATGCCGTGTTTATAGCTTCCGCCCAAAAGTATTTTGGTAGGTTGCTTTCACATAGCATGGTACGGGCCATGTCTTCTAAAGTTCTATTTTTTCTTTCAACTACTCCATTTTGTTGTGTGTTCTAGGTGCTGAAAAATTATGATGGATGCCATTTTCAATGCAAAAGTTTTCAAATAATGATTTTCAAATTCAGTGCCATGATCACTTCTAAGAGACACTATGGTGTGTTTTTCTCATTTGTGACCTTCTTGAAGAATTTCAAAAATATGGAAAGGTCTCATCTTTATGAGCTAAAAACAATACCCAAGTGTATCTAGAATAATCATCTACAATCACAAGACCATATTTCTTTCCTCCTAGACTTGTGGTTCTAGTAGGTCCAAAAAGGTCCATGTGAAGTAGTTCAAGTGGCCTAGAAGTGGAAACAATATTTTTAGTTTTGAAAGAGTTTCTAGTTTGTTTTCCAAATTGACATGCATCACAAATTTTGTTATTTTCAAAATCTAGTTGTGGAAACCTTTTACTAAATCCATTCTAATTAATTTTGAAATTAGGTGTGTGCTTGCATGACCTAATCTACGATGCCATAACCAACCAATCTCATTCATATTAGCATTATTAGCAACTAAGCAATGATTACTAGTAGACAAATTGTCTAAATCAATCAAGTATACATTGCCATTTCTATTTCCAGTAAAAACAATGCTATTATCAATGGGATTAGAAACAGTGCAGATAGAAGCTTCAAATGATACTTTAAAACCTTTATCACATAATTGGCTAATACTAATTAATTATGTTTTAAACCATTGACATAAAACATTTTCAATATATGTGGAGGGAGTTATTTGAATTTACCAAACCCCATGATTTGGCCTTTGCCATTGTCACCAAACGTAACAACTCCTCCTCTTTTGCTTTCAAGGGTGATGAATTGATCCTTGTCACCCGTCATGTGTCTTGAGCAGCCACTATCGAGATACCACTTTCGCTTTGATCTTTTGGCCGCAAGACACTCCTGCAAAAAATCAAACTTATATTTAGGTACCCAAGCCTTCTTGGGTCCTTCATGGTTAGTAGCAAAAAGATTGTTCCTTTGGAACCCATATTTTCTTTCCTTTACTACTTAATTTTTATTATTTCAATTACATTCATAGGATTTATGCCTTCTTGTTACATAATGACATGTAACATTATTTCTTTTCAAAAAGTTTTTCAAATTTTTGTTTTGTTAGGCCTATATCCTAATCCAGCCTTATCAAATATACTCTTTGATTACTATAATAAATTAAGTTTTTCAGAACTTAAGTAAATTTATCAACAATATTTTTATATTTATCAACTTCTTCTTTAATTTATCATTTTCATTGGAGATTGATTCTTTTTCTTTTAAATTTCATTTTCAGATTTCAGCATCTTAATCTCATTGTAAGATTATCTTTTTCTTTAATTTAATTATCATTTTTCAAAATTTGTATTTCTTTTTCAAATTTTAAAATCATCAACTAGTTCATTAAAAGCTTCAAACAATTCATCAAATGCAAATCATCACAAGGGTTTCAGAACTTACCTCGTTGTGTCGTTTGCCATAAAGCAAATGTTTGCAACTTCTTTTTGTTCTTCCTCGGAAGAGGATTCATCGCTGTCACTCCAGTTGCAACATAAGCCTTCTTCTTCTTCTTGTAGGCTTTCTTAGTTGAGGACATCATATCTAAAGTGCCCTGGTTTCTTACACTCATACAAATTAAGGGGTCTTTCTCTTTTTCCTTGTCCTTGTCCTTTCTCCTTTTCTCCTTCCATCTTATTCCAGATTTCTTCTTGTGGAAGGGTCTCCTTCTTTCATAAATTTTTGAATTTCTTGCAAGAGAGCAGTCTCATCATCATCATCATCATCATCACTGCTGCTCTCTCTTTTTTGCAGCTTTTTACTTTTTCTTGACTTCCTCCTCTTGATGCTGCTTCATGTTAGCTCATGAGTCATTAGTGATCCAAGTAGCTCCTCCAAAGGTAAAGTGTTGAGGTCCTTGGCTTCTTGGATTGCAGTCACCTTGCTTCCCAGATCTTGAAGTGACCTAAGAATTTTGCGAACAAGTTCAGAATTAGTATAGTCTTACCAAGACTTTTCAAACCATTTACAATATCAGTGAATCTAGTGTACATGCATGCTATGGTTTCAGTTTGTTCCATGCTAAATAATTCATATTTATGAACAAGAATATTATTTTGATTCTTTAACTTGATTTGTACCCTCATGGGTAACCTCTAATCTATCCCAAATCTCTTTTGCGGAATTACATGTAGAGATTCGATTAAATTCATTAGCATCTAATGAACAATATAAAACATTCATGGCTTTAGCATTAAGCTGAGCCATTTTCCTATCATTTCATTCCAATCCCTTTCGGGCTTAGGAACAATAGTGCCATCTACTACGTGTGTGGGTGTGCTAGGTCCATTAATTATAACACCCCAATTCATAATCAGAAGCTTGAATGAATATTCTCATTCTAGCTTTCCAATATGAATAATTTGAACCATTAAATAAAGGAGGTCTATTGTAGAATGACCTTCAGCAAATGAAACCAACTTGAGCTGCCATTTGGATCTTTAGCTCTTGATCGTGTGATCAAATTCAAATGAGCACTTGCTCTGATACCAATTGTTGGCCCAGATGGCAACCCAAGAGGGGGGGTGAATTGGGTTCTTTAAAAATTTAACCTTTTAAAATTTGCTTGAGATAATGAAGTGCAAAGCAAAATAAATAAATAAAAAGAGATAGAGAGAGAGACAAAAGCACGGCAAACACAAGGATTTTATAGTGGTTCGGTGTATCCAACACCTACGTCCACTCCCAAGATTCACTTGGGTCCACACTATAATCACTAGATTACAGCCGAGTTGTTTTACAAGCTCACAACTCAAACTTGTTGTTTCCCGGGATCACAACGAACCCAGCTGGTTTTCGGGCTCACCAGCACAAAAACCTAAACTCAAGCTAATCTAGCTTGACCCGAGGTATACTACCTCCACTAGTTCAATCCCCTGATGAACTAGACAAAAGAAAGAAAATGTTTTTTATTACAAGCTCCTCAAATGAGCAATATTCAAATAAATATAGGTTAGAAAAGCCTGATTTGAAGTTGGTTGGCTTTGAGCTTTTCTTCTTTTCTTCAACTCCTTTGAGGTGTGAATCAGGCCTCAGCTTGGATTCTTCACGGAAGATGTGTTGGAGTTGATTTGAGCTTTCCCTCTTTTCTTTGAGTGTTGAAAATCTCTTGATACTCTTGAATAGCACTTGGATTTTCTTTGAAGCTTCCTTGGATTTGAGCTTGAACACAGAAGGAACTTCCTTTGATTTCACACTCTTTCTTTCACTCTATTTTGAATCTCGGATTTTTTCAACTGAAGCTTTTTTTTTCTGTTTTTTCTCTTCTTTTTCTTTGAAATAAATTTCTCTCTATTCATCTCTCTTTGATTTGAAAACAGCTTCTCTATTTATAGATTCTGCAAGAATATAGCCGTTAGAGACAAAGAAAAATAGCTGTTAATCAAAAAACTTACCGTTGGAGCTGAGTTGGCATCCATAAAAATTTTGCCCAGATTTGCTGGAGTCGACTCATGCTTTTCCCGAGTCGGCTCGAGCTCGTGATACTAAAAATAGAAATGTTTAGAAAGTCATAGGGTCGACTCACCAAAAGTAAAGTGTCGACTCCTGAAAGTCGGGGGTCGACTCATGAAAAGTTGGGGTCGACTCGTGAAGTGCTCAGAAAAACACACCTCTGGTGTCTGAGCGGAGTCGACTCGCACAGTCATGGAGTCGGCTCGACAAAATTGGGGGTCGACTCGTGAAATTACGTGGGTCAACTCGAGACAGATAGACATTTCTGTTCTCTGAGGGAGTCGACTCTGAAACTCATGAGTCGGCTCCGGAACGTATCAAAAATCAGAAAGTTTTCTGATTTACTTTAAAATCATTCCAGATTCATTTTAAATCATATTTTTGACTTGAATTCAATAAAATTGACATTAAGAATTAATTCAAGAAGTATTCCAAAAACTCATTGATTAATCTATGAATTATAAAATTTCTTTTTGAAAGCTTAAACATTGAGCTTAAAGTTACTTTCAAAATGATTAATGTCAAACTTTAACATTCTCATTGATTGTTCAAAATAAATTCATTGCACATGTAATAAACTCATTGTATCTTTTAATGTACTCAATGGCTTTTAGTAATCATCAAAATCAAAAGGATTGGGGCATATAATTTTTCAATAATCTTCCAACACCACCTCCTTTATTTTGATCAAAATCTCAAATGGCCCAATGTATTGTGGCTCAAATCACCTCTAACACAAATCTCATCACATCGTTGGTTAGTAAAACTTCCAAATGATTTTCAACCTGAAATTTCAAATCTTTCTGTTTAACATCAACATAACTTTTCTATTATCTCTGAGCTACATGAAGCTGCTTTAATTAATGATACTTTTCATAGTTGTTATACTTTTCATAGTTGTTAAACCAGCTCAGTAACCAAACTTTTCTCTCTCTCATCTCATCTCAATATGAAGGGAATCTACACCTTTTATCATAGACAATTGAAATGAATCTATTTGAATATTGGCTTGGTAATCAATAAAATAAGCAATTTCACTAAAGGTAAAAATTTATGCCAAGCACCTCCAAAATCCATTACATAAGCTTGCAGTATATCATCTAAAATCTAATTGGTTCCTGCAAATTATCCATCTATTTGAGGGTGGGAGGCTGGACAGAAATTCAGCTTAATCCACAAAGCCTTATGATGACATCATCGAATTTACGCAGTTTACCATTAAACCAAAAACAAATATTAACATTTTATCCCGCTAAAATTTCATCCTCGAATTTAAATGTCCACAAATTTTGTACCATTAAAGATACTCACTAGCAAACTTTTATTTCATTCCCAAGTACCCAAATGACATGTCCAACTTTTAAAATTAATTTAATCTTTCTACCAAATAAAATTAAATTCCTTAAGAAGTTTTTTTAAATACCTTAACTTCTCACAACACAATCATCATAAATATCATAGAGTCCATCACATGTATTATGTCATCCATTCTTAAGGTTAGTAAAACATTAGGTACTCTTAATTCCTCGATAAGATAGTTCTAAATTCTTGTGACTTAGATATAAGATAGTTTTCTTCCAATGCTCTCTCAACTCTTGAATAGTTGAATGTGACATTAAGCATTACGATACTTATTTCAATCATCATAACATACTAGGTTTTACTCTTGAATACTTCAAGCTAACTTCAATGAACATTATGCCAACCATTTAGGATATCTTTCATAATTATAATAATCAACTAATTTAATTTCTTTGAATAATAGTGCCATCATTAATCATCAGTATGATTAATTTATCTCCTTCATATTTATCAATAATACCACCATAACCAATCAATTTCTCTTGAATAGGTCAGTATATCCTCAATAAAAATGCAATTTAAATGATTCAAATTCTTGAATCGATTATTTCATTACCAATGATTATCAAAATCATCTATAGATTATGCAATGTCTCATGCCATAACATGACCAACTAATTTAAACCCTTTAAATATCTCAAAGTGACTTCACTAATCTAGCTCAGATGGATACACGACTTATAAGGTCAATAAAGATTGAAAATGCACTTACCATCCGAAAGACATAATTGAAAATTATAGTAATCTCTCTATGACTTGAAAGTGATAATAGATGTACCCTTAACCATAATCCATAACTGATAATAATCAAAAATAAAATCATCTCCCTCCTATTTCTTAACAATAATTATGCCACTTATGGATGATTGATAATTTATCCATCCTGGAGAAAGATATCTACTTAGGAACTATAAAGAAAGGTACAATAAGTATGCACGATAAATTAATGAATAGATATCTTGATTTAAAATATATTAATAGATGAAAATTTCTATGAAATTCTTTATCAGTGGAGTTTATCTTATTCTCATTATTGCTAAAATCTTTCACTTTCTACCATCAAAATATTTGATCATTTATTGCCAAAATTGGTTCTAAAGATTAATAGAGTCTACCACTCTCTCAAAAACTTAAACAGTAATTATCTCCGAATTTAAAATTTCATATTCTTCCTAAATGGTCCATCATGATATAATATGTAGTCAACCACTTCATTAACATCAGCATCAACCATCTCCATATCTAGCAAAATAACAATCAGTTTTGAACATGTAATATCCATAATAAAAGTTCTCTTAGTAAAATTCACTTTATACTTATCCATCCAGACTCAAATTCAAAAAGTACTCAATTGTGATTGATCAAAAATATGTAGTCAACTATTTTATTACCAAAATATCATCAATATTAATCATCCCTATAACCAGCAGATTAGCTCATAATCTTACAATATCAACAATGTAAATTCTACAAATAAAAATTCATTGTATACATCTATATTCAAATTCAGATTTAATAACTCAAAATTCAAATATCTAATTCAATTGCAATTTGGATATAATGATGTTATCTTAGTCATATTAGTCATCAATTGCAATTTTTAACTACTATATTATATTCCATATATTCATCTATCTTTTATTGCATATCCAATTAAAGTTTTATCTACCCATATTATTTAAAGGTCTGAAACTGCTACGAGTCCTTTCCAACAAGTTTGACGGAGCTAAAACCTCTAGAAGCCCCTTGACCTCCCCATTGGTCAAGGTCACCAGCCTGGGAGTCCCACAATATATCATTAGCTTCTAATGCGATGGTTCATTCTTAATTCCTATCAAATTCATATTTCAATTAATATCTTGATAACCTTTAAATTTTAAGCTTCCAAAGCATAATTCCTGAAATTCCTTTAAAGTCATAATTGTCTCAACATCATCCTAGTATTTTGCCTAGAGTGTCATCATGTATGTGTCCCTAAGGTCAAAACCTAGGCTCTGATACCACTAAAAGCTGTCACGCCCCAGACCCAAAAAGTTTGAACTAGGGTGACAACCCGCCGCATGCTGGGCATGCAAGGCTTCCCAAAATTTACACATCGATCATTATAAGGCAATAAGTATAATAAGTCAATCCAAATCCATACTTTATTACAAACCACTAATATAAGTTTGGGCTACAAGCCCTACACACAAATATTACTGGGGTTACATCAACACTATGGAACTATTTTATTTAACTGAAGCTCCATCTACCCCATAATTTCATCTTCAATCCCGAGGCTCTGAAAAATATTATGAGATTTACATGAGCTCACACTCAATAAGTAAGCATATAATAATGACATAAAATAGTCATATCATCTTATCTCTCAAGATATTATCAAGTCATAATTTTCATAGAAACATGCTATCATAATCATGCATATCATTAAGTCAAAATAATCATGGAAGCTTATAAAATAAATACCAGAATATGCATTGTAAACAAATCCACTGTTTATATTTAATCATTGTATATTATATCATATGTGTCCCATGGCCCTGCAATGCCTCCATCAATCAGCACACATCCTCTAGATGTGCATGGCCTCCACATGCCATATCAATCAGCACACACCCTCTAGATGTGCGTGGCCTCCACATGCCATATCAATCAGCACACATCCTCTAGATGTGCGTGGCCTCCACATGCTATATCAAAGGAGAACCGTGGCGACACATATAAATATAATTCAAGGTCATCGTTAAGTCAAAATAATCATGGAAGCTTATAAAACAAATACCAGAATATGCATTGTAAACAAATCCATAGTTTATAATTAATCATTGTTATATTATATCATATGTGTCCCATGGCCCTGCAATGCCTCCATCAATCAGCACACATCCTCTAGATGTGCGTGGCCTCCACATGCCATATCAATCAGCACACACCCTCTAGATGTGCGTGGCCTCCACATGCCATATCAAAGGAGAACCGTGGCGACACATATAAATATAATTCAAATCATTTTACACATGCATGTCACATATTATACATCATCATAAGCATAATTTCTCTCATAACACATAAACAGTGGTTTGTACATTTTTAACCATTGCATATAATCAATTCACTTTGCAAATAATATCAACTATTATAACAAATATGCAATTAGATACACATGGTACAACTTACCAATTTCCAAAACAATCAATAAACTCTATTTCATAAATATGCATAAAACTATAAATACAATCATTTATAATTTATGAAATTATTATATTTGGCTTACTTACCTCAATACGCAAATCCAAGGTGATAAATCAGCTACATGGACCACTGGGCACCTACAGCATTATTTTTCATAATTAGATCTCTAAATCTGAATAATAAAGACTCCTACAACTCTACCCAAACTAATCCATAGGCCTATCTTTGGACTTGAATATCTCCTAAGATAAACGTCCAAATGGGGAATCAAGATTACCCCAAGAACTAGAATTCATCCAGAATCTAGCCATAATTTTATTTTCATTTTTTGGCCCAATATAGGGCCCAAAACCCCACCCAAAGAGGGCTCCAGGAACGGCCCAATAAGGCCCAGAAGGTGGCAGCCCAGCCGGCCCACTCTGATTCCTTCCCCCCAGATCCCCTGTTTCAACCGAAACAGGGGCTAGGATGAGCCGGCGGCCAGGGCCACCGCCGGCCAAATTGGAGGCGGCTCGGCCTTCGTCGGTCGGACCGAAGCCGGCCGCCGCCGCGGCTGGCCACCCCCCCTTCTCTCTCTCTCAATTTCCCTCCCTCTCTCTCTTTTTCTCTTCCTGCTCCCGCGCGACTGTTACCATGCCGGCTACTCGTCTGGCTAATTGAGGGCAGTCCGGCCACTGTTGGCCGAACCGGAGCCGGCCGCCGCTGCGGCCAGCCGCCTCCCTCCTTCCTCTCTCTTCAATTTCACTCTCTCTCACTCTTTCTCCATTTTGATTCCCGGGTAGATTTTACCATGCCGGTAGCACGGCCGGCCAATTGGAGGCGGCCCGGCCACCGTTGGCCGGACTGGAGTCGGCTGCCATCTCGGCCAGCCCTTCTCTCTCCCTCTCTTCCTCCAATTCCTCCCTTAAACTCCCCTTTTCTCTCTCTTCAGCCGCAGCCTGTTATTGTGCCAGCGGCACAGTCGGCCTATTGGCCGACCGGATCTCTCCTCCATCTCTCTTCCTTTCTCTCTCACGCTCTCTCTCTCTCTCTCCCCCTCTCACTCTCTCTAATTTACAAGGATAGGGACATACCAGGAGCAGGCGCACGCAAGGATCTCCTGAAGGTTGTCCCCAACCCCTCCTCTTTAAACATCCTTGCGATGCCACGGAACAGGGATATCAGGAACTCAAAAGACACACGATGACTTGGGCATCCAATCGACAAGTCGGGGACCTAAACGTCATGACAGTAGTCTAAGAGACAAGAGGATTCCCTGGATGCTAGGTGTTCAAAAATAAATGCTGAGGGGGTTACATGGTATCTCTAGAAGATTTCCTATTGACTATGTAGTGATCACCACTTTGGTTCCACGCACAAAACTTACACGACCTCCTTCCCCTCTACATAGATCACTGTAGAATTCCTTCACAAGGGCAGGGTAGGTCGGAACATCCAGTGAGCAAACCTTCTCCCAACCCATTTCTTTTATTTGTCTCCCAATAGAAAAACTTTCCAACACAAATAGATTAAAATCTACCTTTCTTCTTGTAGTGATAACCTTTCCGGCCAACAAGTCAACATGGGTGGATGATGGAGAAGCCTCCGGAGTAGAAGAAGAGGAAGACGAAGAGCTAGAAGACAATTTCCTCGCAGTTCCTCGAACGGAGCATCTCCCGGTGGGAATGGCCGCACCAAACACGGATCCTCGTCTTTTGGGAGCCATTAGAGGTCAATGGAGGTTGGAATCAAGGGTTTTGAAGAGTTTGGAAAAGTTTGGAATGCTTTGGAGAAGGATTTGAAAAGGATTTGAAAGGGATTGAGTCATTAAAGGTGTCGACTCTGCCCTAATAAAGTGACGATTTTTTACTTAGAGTTGACTCCCGCAAAGTGAGGTGTCGGCTCCGAACAAAAAATTAGTCAGCGCTCGAATTAGAGTCGACTCTGCAGAAGCCAGAGTCGGCTCTAACGAGCAGACAGAAAGCTCTAAAGAAAAGGTGTCGACTCCAAAATTGAAGGTGTCGACTCCATAATAGTTTCAATGAAAGAAAATGAATTTCAAGGATCTAAAACTAATCAAATTGATTATCAAAATCTAGATAAATTATCCTTAATAATTGGAGAATCAATGAATCAAACTTCTAGATAAATTTCCTTATAAAGTGTAAAAGATTTTCAAGAAATTTACCAAAATTTATATAGTTGACCTTGAGAGTTTCAGAAAATCAATTTAAAGGATCACAAACTCCTAATTCTCCTCTAAGATAACAAAATCTCTCCTCACTCAAAGGTTTGGTAAAAATATCAGCCAATTGATCATTAGTGTTCACATAATCAAGACAAATATCATTATAGCTACATGTTCTCTAATAAAGTGATGTCTAATTTTATGTGTTTAGTTCTAGAGTGTTGAATTGGATTCTTAGTTAGATTGATTGCACTAGTATTATCATATCTAATAGGAATTTTATCAAGTGTGATGCCATAATCGTCAAGTTGTCTCTTAATCCAAAGGATTTGAGCACAACAGCTTCCACCGCAACATACTCTGCCTCAGCAGTGGATAGTGCAACCGAATTTTACTTCTTGCTAAACCAAGAGATTAAGTTACCTCCTAAAAATTGGCATGCACCACTTGTACTTTTTCTATCTAATTTACATCCAGCGTAATCAGAGTCAGAATAAGCAATCAAATTAAGTGTTGAGTCTCTAGAATACCATATTCCTACAATTTTAGTTCCATTTAGATATCTAAAGATTCTTTTAACAGCAATAAAATGTGATTCTTTAGGTTCAGATTGATATCTTGCACATAAACAAACAGTAAACATGATATCAGGTCTACTTGCAGTTAAGTAAAGTAGAGATCCGATCATACCTCGGTAATATTTTTGATCTATTTTTTTACCATCTTCATCTTTGTCTAGCTTGCATGAAGGACTCATTGGTGTTCCAAGAGGTTTAGCAGATTTATACCAAACTTCTTAAGTATTTCCTTTGTGTACTTTGCTTGGTTAATGAAAATTTCAGCTTTCTCTTATCTAATTTGAAGTCCAAGGAAGAAGTTAAGTTCTCTCATCATGCTCATCTGAATTCTCTGCATTAACTTAGCAAATTCTTGGTAAAGATGATTGTTAGTAGCACCGAAGACAATATCATCAATGTAAATCTGTACAGCCAATAAATTCATTTCTTTTCTTTTTAAAAATAAGGTTTTGTCAACATTTCCTCTTGTAAATCCATTGTCAATCAAAAATTTACTCAATCTATCATACCAAGCTCTAGGTGCTTGTTTTAAACCATAAAGTGCTTTGTGTAATTTAAAAACATGGTTTGAAAATTCATGATCTTCAAAACCAAGAGATTGTTCAACATAAACTTTCTCATTTATAAAACCATTTAAAAATGCACTTTTAACATCCATTTGAAATAAGTTGAAATTCATATGACATGCAAATGCAAGCAATAGTCTAATGGCTTCTAATCTAGCTACAGGAGCAAAAGTTTCATCAAAATCTATTCATTCTTTCTGATTATATCTTTTGCAACTAGCCTAGCTTTATTCTAATGACTGTGCCATTTTCGTCTAATTTATTTCTAAAAACCATTTAGTTTGTATTATAGGGTGGTCTCTAGGTCTGTCTACTAGGGTTCATACCTTATTCCTAGTGAATTGGTTTAACTCTTCTTGCATAGCTAACATCCAATTGCTATCTTTTTCAGCTTCTTCTATGGTTTCAGGTTCTATTTGAGATACAAATGCAAGATGATTATTAATATTTCTCATGGATGATCTAGTTCTTACTCCTTGAGATGGATCACCTATGATCAAATCCCTTGGATGATCATGAGCATATCTCCAATCTCTAGGCAGATCTATATCATTATGAGCAGTATCAATAACATCAGCCAAAGGTAAATCCTTATCTTTTGCTACTTGATCATGATCTGAAGATACATCTAATTTTTTAATACCTCTTTCAAGTAAACTTGTATCTTCCTCATCATCAATCTTTCCCGAACTTGATGCTAAAGACTCATCAAAGACTACATGAATGGATTCTTCTACAACTAGACTCTTCTTATTGAATACTCTATAGGCTTTACTAGAGGTTGAATATCCTAAGAAAATGTCTTCATCAGATTTAGCGTCAAACTTTCCAAGATTATCTTTACCATTGTTATGGATAAAGCATCTACAACCAAATGCATAAAAGTAGCCTAAATTGGGTTTCCTATCATGCCATAGTTCATAGGGTGTTTTCTTAAGGATAGGTCTAATTAGGGCTCTATTTAGGATGTAACATGCTGTGTTAATAGCTTCCGCCCAAAAATATTTAGGAGTTTGCTTTCACATAGCATGGTACGGGCCATGTCTTCTAGAGTCCTATTTTTTTTTCTACAACTCATTTTGCTGAGGTGTTCTAGGTGCAGAAAAATTATGATGTATGCATTTTTCAAAATAGAATTTTTTAAATAAGTGATTTTAAATTCAGTCCCGTGATCACTTCTTAGAGACACTATGATAGTTTTTCCCATTTGTGACTTTTTGAAAAATTTTAGGAATATTGATAAAGTTTCATCTTTATGAGTCAAAAATATTACCCAAGTGAATCTAGAGTAATCATCTACTATCACAAGACCATACTTCTTTCCTCCTAGACTAGTGGTTCTAGTAGGTCCAAAGAGGTCCATGTGTAGTAGCTCCAGGGGCCTAGTAGTTGAAATAACATTCGTAGATTTGAAAGAACTTCTTGTTTGTTTACCAAATTGACATGCATCACAGATTGATTATTTTCAAAATCTAAGCTAGGAATACCTTTAATTAAATTCATTTTCAGCAATTTTAAAATTAAGTGTGTGCTAGCATGACCTAATCTACGATGCCATAGCCATCCAATCTCATTTATCTTAACATTATCAGCAACTAAGCAATGATTACTTGAGGATAAGTTGTTCAGATCAATTAAGTATACATTGCCATAACGTTTTCCAATAAGAATAATGCTACTATCAATGAGATTAGTGACTGTGCAAATAGAAGCTTCAAAAGAAACTTTGAAACCTTTATCACACAGCTGGCTAATACTAATCAAGTTATGCTTTAATCCATTAACATATAATACATTATCAACATAGGTATATGGAGTAATTTGAATCTTACCAATGCCCATGATATGGCCTTGACCATTATCATCAAAAGTAACTACTCTACCTCTTTTCGTCTCAAGGGTGATGAATTGATCTTTGTCACCCGTCATATGTCTTGAGCAACCACTATCAAGATACCATTTTCTTTTCAATCTGATGGCTGCAAGACACTCCTGCAAAATATTCATCTCTTAATTTTAGGTACCCAAGCTTTCTTGGGTCTTCATGGTTAGAAGCAATGAATACTGTTCCTTTAGGAACCCAAATCATCTTTCTTTTATCATGTGGAGTTTTACACATATAAGATTTATATCCTTTATTTCCACATTTAAAACAAGTAATATTTGATGATTTTTCAGCATGTACAAAAATATTTTTTAAAGATTTTTGCTTTTTAAGTGATTATATCCTAATCGGCTTTATCAAAAACAGCCTTTTGATTATCCAAAATCATATTTAGTTTGATAGAGCTTAAAGTAAATTTATCAACAATGGGTTTAAGCCTATCAACTTCATTTTTCAAATTTTATTTTCTTTCTTTAGAAATTCATTTTCTACAATATGCTTTTTATTTTCTAAAAATAGATTTTGCATTTGATTCTTCAAATCTTTATTCTTTGAGCTTAGATTTGCATAATCATCAATTAGTTCATAAAAAGCACTATGCAATTCTTCAAATGTAAAATCATCTAGAAAACTAGGACTCACCTCATCATTGTCCGCCATGAAGCAGAGATTGGCTATTTCTTTCTTTTCATCTTCTTCGGAACTTGAGCTTTCCAAATCACTCCAGGTAGCCATCATTACCTTCTTTTTGAATCTCCGGGGGGCCTTTTGAGTTGTGGACATTCAGATTTGAAATGCCCGTTTCTTGCATTCAAAACAGATTATTTCCTTTTCTTTTCCTTTGTCCTCATCTTTCCTAACAAAGGGCTTTTTCTTTTCAAATTTCTTCTTCTTCATGAATCTCTTGAATTTCCTTGTGATGAGTGCCATGTCCTCATCATCACTGTCATCTTCAGATTCATCAGATTCTTCTTTACATTCTAAAATTTTGAGAGCCATAGTCCTTTTCTTCTTTGACTCATATTCATAACATGTTGCTTGACTTAAAGCTCATGAGTCATCAAGGATCTCAAAAGTTCTTCTAGAGGTAGAGTGCTCAGATCTTTTGCCTCTTGTATTGCAGTGACTTTAGCTTCCCATGTCCTAGGCAAAGAATGCAACACCTTTCTCACAAGATCAGAGTTATCATAAGATTTACCAAGACTTTTTAAACCATTAACAATATCAGTAAATCTTGTAAACATATTAGAAATAGATTCACATGCATCCATTTTGAACAATTCATATTTATGAACAAGCATGTTAATCTTGGATTCCTTTACCTGATTGGTTCCCTCATGGGTAACCTCTAATTTATCCCAAATTTCTTTAGCAAACATGCAAACAGATATACGATTAAATTCATTTGCATCTAAAGAACAGGACAAAACATTCATAGCCTTGGCATTTAGTTGTGCCAATTTCTTATCATGTTCATCCCATTCCGTTTTCGGTTTAGGAATTTCCATGCCATTAAGTCTTGTAGTAGGTGTGTGAGGTCCATTGACTATAATACTCATAGATCATAGTCAAGTGCTTGAATGATGATTTTCATTCTAGCTTTCCAATAAGAATAATTAGAACCATTAAATAAAGGAGGACGATTCGTAGATTGTCCTTCAGAAAAGGTTGAGCCAACTTGAGCTTCCATTTGGATCTTTAACTCTTGATTGTTATATCAAGGAAAAATGAGCACTAGCTCTGATACCAATTATTATCCCAGATAGCAACCCAAGAGGGGGATGAATTGGGTCATTTTTAAAAAAATTAAACTCTTTTGAAGTAAAACCTCCAACTTAAAATAAATCACGGATATGCAACAATTAAGACAGAATATGCAATGAGGAGATGAAGAGGAAGAGATAAAAAGTCAAGCACTGCAAACACAGAGATTTTATAGTGGTTCGATGTATCTAAACCTACATCCACTCCCAAGTACCTCTTGGGTCCACACTATAATCAACCTTGATTACAGCAGAGTTGTTTCAAGATTACAACTCAAACTTGTTATTTTCCTGGGCGCACAACAAACCCAGCTGGTTTTCAAGGTTCACCAGCACAAAACCTTACACACAAGCAACTGCTTGCACAAGGCAATCTTCCTCAACTGATTCAATCATCCGATTGACTTAGTTCACAAGAAAAACAAGAATATTTGATACAACAGCTGCTCCTTAAATGAGCAAATAAGATAAATTAACTATTCAAACAAGGAGATAGAGATGTAAGCCTGATTTGTAGATCTTTGTGGCTTCATTCTTCTCCTCTTTCTTGCTTTTGAATGGATCTTCCTTGAGTATTCTCTTGAAGCTGGGAAGAACAGATGAAGAACAGGAACTAGGGCTTGCTTGTTTGCTTCTTCAACCTTAGAAATCTCTTCAAAGTGTGAAGAGTAGGGATTTCTCTCTTTTCTTTTAGGGAATCAATACGATCTTTCCTTTTGATTTTTTCTCTGATTTTTTCTCAGATTTTTCTCTTCTTTTTCTTCTTGTTTATCTCATTTTTCTCATGTTTCAAACGGTCACATCTCTCATGCTCTTATAGATCCTTCCAAAACTAAGAATAGATAAAACTATCCATTAGAATCAGAATGGAAGAAAAGTTAGGAACAAATAGGTAATAGCCGTTGAGATTTAAAGTAAAAGAAAGGTTTAGAGACATTCTGACACATCTGAAAGTCATTTATGACAATCTGGAGTCGGCTCTGACTTTTATGGGGTCGACTCTAACTTGAAATCCCCAAACAACCCGATTTGGAGTATGCTCTAACTTTTCTGGGGTCGACACATTTTTCTTCTGGAGTCGACTCTAACTCCTCGGTGTCGACTCTAATTTGAGATCCAAAAAACCATATTTCTATTTTTCTACTGGAGTCAACTCTGTAGGTTCCAGGAGTCGACTCTAGTCCGTGCCGTTTTTCAGAGTCGACTATGTGATTCTAGGTGTCGATTCTAATGTCTGCAATCTTACCTTGACATTAGAATTAAGCTCCGAACTTGATTTCTCTGAGATTTTGATCATTTAAAAAGTTATAAACTGAAACATTTAATCAAAATCATTAGTAACTTCATGAGTTATACTCAAATAGTTTTGTTTATCATCAAAATTAATAATTGGGTCAACACCTGGATTTTTCAATTTTGAAGCTCTTTCATTCTTCTTAGTCTTCTCAGCTTGCTCCACTTCTTTCATCTCTGACTCAGCTTCCTTCATCTTGGACTCCTCATTATCCACAGCTTCATCTTGTTTGGCATTTGTTACTTTTGGCTCCTTATATGTTCGCCCACTTCTCAATGATATTGCCTTTGCATGTTCTTTTGGATTAGTGGCAGTGTTGCTTGGCAAAGTTTCCGTAGTCCTCTCTGTGAGCATGTTTGAGAGTTGATCGATTTGCACCACAAGATTACAAATTAAAGCTGAGTTATTTTGGATCACCACATCATTTTTCTTCATGTATTGCATGAGCATGTTCTCAAGTGTTGGTTTTTTCTCTTGCTGTGGAAATTACTGAAGTAGTTTAGCTTACCCTTGGTTATTGATCCATGAGAAGTTGGGGTGATTCTTTCATCCAGGATTGTACGTGTTCGAGTATGGATTATTTTGATGTTGAAAATTTGATATGTAATTTGTTTGTCCATAACTTGATTGGGCAAAAGGATTTTTCACTTGGCAGGCGACACTTGAGTGATTTTCTGCATAATGATCACAAACAACATTAGTTTGAATAGCATTAACATTTATTTTACCTAGTTGTTGAGACAAATTTGCCATTTGTGCCACATAAAATCAATTTCTAAAGCTGTCTTTCTTGGCATTGCTCTTTCTATAGGTCATTGATAGTTGTTGAATGCTAATTCTTCTAGAAGTTCATATGTTGCCTCATAAGTTTTACTCATTAAAGCTCAACCAGCTGCTGCATCAATCATAGACCTATTTGTAGCTCCTAGACCATTATAGAATGTTTGTACTTGAAGCCATGCTGGAAGGTCATGATGAGGATGCCTTCGCAATAAATCTTTGTACCTCTCCCATGCTTCATATAATGATTCACCCTCAAATTGGATGAATGTAGTGATGTCATTCCTTAGCTTTGCTATTTTCGCAGGAGAAAAATATTTTGCTAGAAACTTTTGTGCTAACTCTTCCCAGATAGTGATGACGCCAGGCAGCAAAGAATTCAACCAAGCCTTGGCTTTATCCCTAAGTGAGAAGGAAAAAAGCCTTAGTTGAATCGCATCATCTGTCACTCCATTATATTTAAAAGTATCATAAATTTCTAGGAAATTAGCAATATGGATGTTAGGATCCTCTTGTGATAACCCCCTGAACTGGTTAGTCTGCTGTATCATTTGAATGATGGCTGGCTTGATCTCAAAATTATTGGCTTGTATGGTTGGCCTCCTTTGCTTGATGTAGCTCCATTGACCAAGGGCATAGCATAGTCTCGTAACACCTTGTGCTCCTGATCGACCATATCAGATAAAGATATGTTGGCTTCTTTCTTCTTCTTTTTCTTGATCTGTCATAAGGTTCTTTCAATCTCGGGATCAAAGGGTGTATGCTCTAATAGTTTAGTTCGAGGCATGCACTTCTAAGTCCTAAAAGAAGAAAAACAAACTCAGATGCACCTAATAATATTTTTTTTGAATAAATAAAATAACATCCAAAGTAGTAAATATCTAGCTAGTATCAATATCAATAATAAATAATTAATCCCCGACAATGATGCCAAAAACTTGTTCGCATAAAATAATCTGCAAGTGCACAGGATCGTAACAAGTAGTAAAGTATTTTTAGAAAACGAATATCGAACCCATAGAGATTAATTATAATATTGAATACCAAAATTTACTAAATTAATTACTATTTAGAAAATAAATATAAATAGAATGTTCTACTATCTAAATTAAATAAAACTACTTAATAAAAATAAATCTAAAAATTAACAAAGCATAAAAATCTAAAAGTATAAAAATATGATAAGAATGGATCTAGAGTGATTGATTTTACCTAATAAATCCCACACAATTTATTCTTCCAAATTATTAAATTTTAATAATACCATGTTGATGATTAAAAATTCTTAATGATTCAATATCTTCTCTCGAATAATATCAAAAGTATCCCCAACTAACAACTCCATATCTCTATGTGAATTTAATTAATTGGAGACTCATTACGTACATTGAATTTTCTAAAAAATTATATTAATCATGGTAAAGCATCTTTACTTTCACTCAACTAATGGTGTTTAAGTCTAGAACTAAAACAACAAATCACCTTTCGGTCTCATTGTAATTCAATTGATCAAACAATAATTCGTAAGCATTAATAATAAGGCTTAAACACTCAATCATGGAAATATTAAAAATAAAATAACTCTTAATATAAATTATGTGTTTATTGTTAGATTACATTAACACTCTAGAAAAAAAATTAGCTCATAATAAAATTGAAAAGAAAACAAATAGAACTTTTTTTTCATTGAAATCGATTGATGAACATGTAGCTCTTGCCTTTGTTCTTCAGATCCTCCTCTATGAAGACCCACTGTCTTTCTCTTATAGGTGGAAAGCCGCTGCCCATCGTGTTAAATCCATATAGAAATTCTCATGAAATCACCGCCTCAAAGTCCTCTCCAAGTGCACCTCTTTTCTTGGCCATTGGATGATGGTTGGATGGCTAAGATTGGCTCCAATGCACCGCCAAAGTGGGATTTCTTGGATGACTACGCATCTTCCAGGCTGGGTGCCAGCCTGGACGGGTGCATCCATTAATCTCTATTTTTTCTTTGGCCGAAAACTCCTTTAGTTGCTATGTGTTGCTTCTATTTTATTCCCCTTCAAAATAAAATAAAAAAAAAATTTAACTCAAAATAAATTAAAAACTAGCTAATATTGTTATGAAAGTATATGAATTAAATGGTTGAATTTACGCTTATCAGTCATCTCAGTTCTCTATGAAGGACTTGGGTGAAGCCTCTTATATACTTGGTATAAAGATCTATAAAGATAGATTTAGGAGGCTTCTGGGATTATCCCAATCTACGTACATAGACACTGTCTGAAACGGCTCAGCATGGAGAATTTTAAGAAAGGCTATCTCCCAATAGGCCATGGAATTTCTCTCTCCAAAAAGGATGTGTGATAACTCCTAAGGAGAGAGAGCATATAAGTAGGATTTCATATGCTTCGGCAGTGGGTTCTATCATGTACGCCATGACATGCACTAGACCAGACATGGCATACTCACTAGGGGTAGTAAGCAGATACCAGTCTGACCCAGGTGAAGCTCATTGAAAACTAGTAAAAACTATCCTTAAGTATTTACGAAATACTAAGGACCAATGGCTAATTTATGAAGAACCTGACTTAAAACTTGTGAAGAATACTGACTCTAGTTTTAATCAGACAGGAATAACATCAAGACTATGTCAGGGTTTGTCTTTACCCTAAATGGAGGAGCAATCTGTTGAAAAAGTTCTAAGCAGCACTATGGCAGACTCAGTTTGTGAGAGAATATATTGCAGCATCGAATGCAGCAAAGGAACCTGTATGGTTGCAAAGTTTCTCGATAAGCTTAGAATAGCATCCTCCCTGGATTATCCAATTCCACTGTATTGTGAAACACTAGAGCCATTGCTTAAGCCAAAGAGCCGAAGTCCCATCAACGCACCAAACATATTTTGTGCCGCTATCACTTTGTGCGAGAAATCGTAGAGCGAGGTAACATCGACCTTCAGAAGATCGATGGAAAAGAGAACCTAGCTGACCATTCACTAAAGCTCTAGAATCAAAAAATTTGATGACCATAAATAGAAGATGGGTATTAGATACTATTCTGAGTGGCTTTAGTTCAAGTGGGAGTTATTGAGAATTGTGTCCTAAAGCTAATCAACTAACATGTAGATGATTGTGCAAGTTAAAAATATATGTAATTATTAATCAATAAAATATTTATTTGGTGGTTCATCACATTGCATCTTCCTGAAATAAATTTTTTATGACAAAGTTCTTAGAACCATAATCGATTGAATAAAGAGAGGATTTATTGAGTAGTTCTTAAAATGGTCATAACCAAATGATATGTAGTTATAGAACAACTATGTATCAAGTATAGATCATTGTATGTCATATGGATTGATTGTCCTTTTTATCAAAGAGTGTGGTGACACTAGTATGATATGCAGGTGAGGTGCATGTATGATATCTCACTGGGCATGACCAATCTGTGGAACACTCTTCTATCAAGAGGTGTTCATGAAGGAATATGGCTATAAGTATCCCTCTAACATGAGATCACTATGGTAGTTTGCAAGCAACCTACTATACTTTGATGCGGACTATCTAGATTTTTAATCCAATGATAGAAGTTTTTTGGGTGCAGTAAAGAACTTATGGAGCAGTGAGTGGATCAAGATGTGATTGACCCCTCGAATAGTTTGGAGTAAATATCTTACTATATTTTAATTTAGCAAAACCTTGGCCAGGTTAGTCCTTGTGAGAAGTCATAGGACTTATGAAGTTGAGACACTTTGTGGATGAGCTGATTAAGGGTTAGCAGTTAAACCCTAAGTCATCTTGAGCATTGAGGGTCAAAGGAATAAATTATATAGTAACCGTATGCCAGAGATTCTTGATTGTTGCTTTGCAACCTTCGACCTATCCGAACGTCGGGTGTCATTGCTAGATGGCAACTTCGGTTAGTACTGAAAGTGTTCCAGTGCTACCGGCTTAGTGTTGAATCTATGGGGTCACACACTATAGGGGTTTCTACCTAACTTGATGACTGAGAAACTAAATGTTAGTAATTAATTGAAGGATTAAATTAACAATACGATTGCTGACTAGCTCAATTTGATTGAGCTATAAAAATCTGGGTCAAATCAAATGGGATTTGGTTTGGGCTCAAATTAGGTAAGCTAATGCTAACACCCTTACCCGTTTAAGTTCAAATTATGAATTTAAATTTTAAACTAATTTTTGAATTCAAATTTTAAATTTGAATTTAAAAAGGATGTTAATGACCTCTTCCTAATTACCTCTCATTCTTTATCTTCCTCCCCTTTTTCTCTCTATGGTTTTTATTTTTATAGGACTGATGATGAGCATTAAAAGGGATGACTTTTAGTAGAAATGAAAGAGGAAGGATTTCTTTCTTATCTTTCACCCTTTTTCTCTCCATGGTTTTCATTTTTATGGGACTGGTGATTGAGATTAAAAATGAGCATTTTTTGCTAAAAATGTTAGGAAAGGAAAAGAAGGAAAGATGAGAGGTTTTTAGGGTAAAAGGGATTCTGCCTATAAAGCCAGGTCTAAAAGATTTTCTTCTAGATATTTTCTTCATCTAAATTGATCCTCCATGTTCTTTTACAACTCCAAGAGCACCTTGGTGTTGAAAGAAGAAATCTAGTCGTCAAAGCCTT
Source organism: Calamus simplicifolius (assembly GCA_900491605.1). NCBI lineage: Eukaryota > Viridiplantae > Streptophyta > Magnoliopsida > Arecales > Arecaceae > Calamus > Calamus simplicifolius. The sequence continues at coordinate 659,173 of UESW01003883.1, read as the reverse complement.
GGAGAAGAGCTAGCACTCTGAAGAAGCTGGTCAGGACCATAACCTCAGTGTGGATTATCTGTAGAGACCATACACCTTTGTATGGCTCACAGAAGCACTACCTACCACTGCCTTCCATTGCTGCGAGAGTCGTTAAGCATCTGAAGGTAAGAGATTTTAAAGTTATTAGTGACTTAGATGTGATCTAAGGTACTAGGCCACAAATATAGATATGATCTATGTTATTTGTATTACACATATTTGATCTGTGTACTTTTCTTTTATACCTTTATATATAATTTTCATATCATGATTTTGTTGTAGGCTGATATTGGATTAGATCCAATATTTTATTGCTTCCGTTGCATATATTTTAGAAATTTTTAAAATGCATATCTGTAGCCTACAAATAGATTTACTTACAGTATGCAAGGTTGAAGAATGGATTACTTAATCCCGATTGTATTAATAGTTTGGATGAATTTATTGTGTTTGCTTGTAGCCAACCATATTGGATGGATGGTCCTCTGATTAAATGCCCCTATAATTTGAAGAAGTGTCAAAACAAAGCCTATAGAGATGTTGAAACTATGAAGATTCATCTTTGTAGAAAAGGATTTGTTCCTTGGTATGAAGTTTGGAGCTGTCATAGTGAAATAGAGGGAACGATTGTAGGGATAAGCAATCAAGCGGATAATGAATTCAATCAAAATACATACAAAGAAATGGTAATGAATGCAGAGGGTAATGAATTCAATCAAAGTTTTTTTAATGAAGAATCAAATTTTGAAGCATAATAATTTATGACATGCTTTATGCTGCAAATCAAGAATTATATCCTGGATGCAAGAACCATTCACAGTTGTCTTTGGTTGCTCGTTCGTTGAATATTAAGGTAGAGCATCACTTATCTGAAAAGGCTTTTGATGCAGTTGCTGGGTTAATAAAAAAAGTTATGCCAAGTGATAATGTTGCAGTGATAGTTTTTACTTAACGAAGAAGTTGTTATGTGGGCTTGGTCTACAGTGAATAAGATTGACTGTTGTTTAAACAGTTGTATGATATATTGAGATGAAGATTCAAGATTGAAATGGTATAAGATATGTGGGCAATCGAGATACATGAGTGAACAAGGAGCTGATTCAAGTAAGAGAAAAAGTGTACCATATAAAAGGATGCATTACTTTTCTCTTACTCCACATCTGCTGTAATTGTACAGATTAGAAGCTAGTACTGCAAGTATGAGATGGTATGCCGAACATGAAGTTAAAGAAGATGAAATGGGCCATCCATCTGATTCAAATTGGAAGCATTTCAATGAAAACTATCATGATTTTTCCAAAGAGACCAGAAATGTGAGATTAGAACTTTGTTGATGGCTTCCAACCATTTGGTCAAGCGGGGCAGTAGTATTCTTGTTGGCCTATGATATTGACTGTATATAATCTTTCACCATGGCAGTGCATGAAAGTTTCTACAATGTTTTTGATAGTTTTGTTGCCTGGTCCTTCAAATTCGAAGGAAAAGATTAATGTTTTTTGCAACCGTTGGTAACTGAATTAAAAATATTATGGAAAACTAGAGTTATAACATTTGACATATCAATGAAACAAAATTTCATTATGAGAGCAGCTCTGATATGGACAATCAGAGACTTTTCAGTATATATAATGTTATATGGGTGGAGCACTGTTGGGCATATGGCGTGCCCTTATTGCATGGATGATTCTGTTGCATTTATATTGCAGAAGAGTGGCAAGTCATCATGGTTCGATAATCATATAAAGTTTTTTCCTGCAAATCATCCTTATAGGCGTAACTTGACTGCCTTCACAAAGAACAAAGCAGTTACAAAAGTTGCCCCATGATTATGTCTGGCATAGCTATTTTGGATACTATTGATCAATTGGGGTTGAAGTATGCTAGGGACCAATGCTAATAGAATAAATGGGCATATACGGAAAGAATATAGTTGGAGGAAATGAAGTATTCTTTGGGATTTGTCGTACTGGAGTACCAATCTCATCCGCACAACTTGGATGTGATGCACATTGAAAAGAATTTCTTTGATAAATATTTAACATAGTGCTAAACATCCTGCGAAAAATAAAGGACACTTCAAATTCAAGAGAAGAACTCAATCTATACTGTAGAAGACGTGATTTAAGTAGAAATGCTGATGGGACATAACCTAAAGCATGCTACAGCCTTGACAGAAATTCTTAAGCAGTATTTATGTCAATGGGTTAAAGGATTGAAATTTCTTGATGGATATGCCTTAAGCATTGATAGATGTATCGACATGCATAAGCTTAAGTTGTTCGGCATGAAGAGTCATAACTGTCATGTCTTTATGCAGCGATTATTATCCATAGCTTTCCGTGAGTTACTTCCTATATACGTATAGAAGGCACTAATAGAGCTTAGATTATTCTTCAAGGAGTTAACTGCAAGAGTCATTACTTCTGCATCAATGGCAAGACTTAAGAAAAAAATTCCTATTATATTATGCAAATTAGAGCAAATATTTTCTTCCAGTTTTCTTGACTCCATGGAACACCTACTGGTTCACTTACCATAGAAAGCAAGTATAGCTGGTCCCGTAGTATCGTTGGATATATCCTTTTGAGAGGTAAGTGTATAAATAATATTATATATTATCGTTTCAAATAAATTTACCTAACAAGTGAGTTAATTGATTGCTTTACGTATTTTGACAAATATGTATCTTAAGAAGTTAAAAAATAATGTGCGCAACAAGGCAAGGGTTGAAGGTTCGATATACAATGCATACTTGGTTGAGAAAGTTTCAACTTTTGCCTCGCATTATTTCGAGGATCACATTCACACGATGAACCAAAATGTGGGCCGTAATAGTGATGGATGTGCGGATGAAGGAGAAGCTATTAATGGTAGAATATCAATTTTTAAAAGTGCTGGCCAACCATTTGAAAAAAAAAAGAGAAGGGATTTGAGCGATGTCGAGTACATTGCAGCTCATAATTACATTTTAATGAAATGTCAAGAAGTCGATCCATACATCGAGTATGTATATACTCAATATTCTAACATTGAATTTCTATTTGTGAAATCAACAGTAGTAAAGAAATTATTTACTGACAATAGCATTAAATTTCTTATCTGTATAGGATGTACTGTGCTAGCCAACAACAGATATATCCCAACATCAGGGATGTTGCCATCGGATAGAAGTTAGAAACATAGTTCGCATATTGGTTTAATGAATTTGTGAGTGTTATGATGCATTCAATTTGGTTAATGCCTTCTATTTCATGAATTGATTTTGAATTCCTTATTCATTTACAGGTTAATAGTCCATGATCCACTGTTGATAATATTTTCATTAGTTGTCTAGCACAATGGCCATTGAGGACCGTAAATACCTACTCTGGCTATTTTGTGAATGGCTATAAGTTTCAGATTGAAGGATTAGTTCTTCAAGATGCATGCAAAACTGGGGGTGTGCATTAAAGGAAAAAGCATTGGAGCAAATATGCTGGATTATTATGGAAAGTTAGTTGAGTGGTCGAAGTTGAATATCCTGGTTGGCTTATGAAATGTACTATCTTATTTCATTGCAAATGATTTGATCCAACAGTAAATGTGGCGACCAGGGTTCATAATGAATATAATTTGGTTGAAGTGAACCATAAAACGAAGATTGCAAAAATATAAACCATTTATTATAGCGTCACAAACTCAGCAAGTGTATTATTGCGGCTATCCAAGCTTGTGCAATGATAAGCGAGACTGGTGCGCTGTTTAAAAATCATAGCACGATCAACCATTGTGCTTGCTAAAAACTCTTCAACTCAATCACCTGATTCCCCTGCATTCAAGAGGATGAGATGAAAATACATGCCATTGAGGATGACACATGCTCCTAAAACATCACTTAGAGATCAGACTAGTGATATCCAAGAAATTGAGGATGTTAATGTTCCATTGGACAACGACGAAGATGAATTTCAATCACAGTCGAATTCAGCATCAGATGTTAAACCGATTATTGATGACACAGATGAAACTGACTTTGCATAGAGGTTGATAATTGCAATATGAATTTATTTGTGCTTTATTTTACACATTATTCATTATCCATAATTAGGTTGCATGAATCTCTATTATTTCAGTTTGAGGGGCTGGGGAAGATCCATTGCTGAAGATAGGGTGGACAAGGCTACAATATTAACCCATCTGATCCAATGACCTCATCAGTAGGAGAGTTCAGATCTGCACTCCCTACACAGCTTACATTGTCTCCATAGGTGATGTCATCTCAGCCTGGTTCATCTCGTGATGCTTCTTCTTCAACACACAACGATGGAGAGTTCTTCATTCTCGGGCCACAGTGTATTGTACTGGATGCACATGGGTTGTAAGTATATAATTTTTTTGCAGTTATGCTAATTTTAATGCTAATTATTTATAAACATGCATTGTTTATCCTTTCTGTTTTGGTAGCAGTTTTATTAAGCATATAGTGTTGAGCCAGATCAACACTATACTTTAGAGGCGCTAATCCGATTGGCTATGACTGGCATCACGTGTCTTCGGGCATGAGGGAGTTCTATTTTTTTGAGTTTCAAGTAATTTATCTATTTTTAACCCTAAATCAGTCATATAAAATTTCTTAATTCTTTTATATATGCAACTAACCTTTTATTTTAATGTAGAAGAAGTTTACGTGGGATCTTGCTATCCATGATGCCATTAGGTCGGCATGGGATGCCCTAGCTGCACGACGATACTTCGCATACTTCATTGTTGAAGGAGGTCCGGTCAGCGCCCTGCGCATGTGCAGAAAGATATATAGCACGAGTGGCAACAGGTGTGACAGTCAGAGGCCTGGCGCAGGAGGTCCCCTGCAGCTAGCAAAAACTGTTGATCCGAGAAGGAAGGTTCGGGCACGGGTCTCTCCTACCACACTTCGGGTTCCATTTTCATTCAGGAGCATCAACGTTGCTTGGTAAGAAAACATAATTAATCGATTTACTATTAATTTCATTTACAAATACTTACATTTGTTATCTATTTTCTATTTCTGTAGACTATGCAGGAGGGCACAGACCCAGGAGAGTATCGTCGGTTTAAGGCGACACACACAAAGAAGGATGGTTCTTGGGTTGATGCATGGTCGTAGCAAGTTGGAGTTAGGATTTGCTTCTAAAAACTTAATAAATATTTTTAATTTGCATACTTCTTAATTATATTGATTCTATAACCATTTTTTCTATTTCTCCTAAGCACGTATGGATGAGCTACTCTCCAGGCATCACAGGCTGACTCTACTAAAGGGAAGACGTCCGTCGAGCTTTCACCATAGGAGTCTTGATGGGTATTCTTGGAAGCTATTGCTACCCAGCCACACGACCGTAGAGTGTATGGTCTGGGCACCAAAGCTTCCAAATACTTTCCAATTTTAGGCTCATGTTCATACTATATCGGATCCGACGATATTCCTGCTAAGCACATCAATAAGATGAGGTGATCTATTATGGATCAGGTTCGGCAAGAGTTCGATGAGCACACTTTTGAGCTTCGGTAGCAACTTATCGACCTCAGAGCACAGTAGGAACACACTTTCAAGCTTCGCAGCAGCTTACAGACCTCAAAGCACAGCAGGCCATGGATCGACAGCAGATACGTGAGATGCAGGAGTTGGTTCGCCTGATGTCGCAGAGCACATGATCTTTACTCTTCGATACATCCCGGCCTTCATCACGTGATCCATCGCAAGACAATTGATGATATTTTTATTTTTCTATTTTGTATACATTATTATTATTTATTTTTCATTTATTTAATGGGTTAAAACTTATCTTCTCTACTTTAATAGAAAAATTTTAGACTTTTTTTACAAATTAAATGTCTATTTATATTATCAACACCAACAGTTATTTTAAATTACCATGTCTCTTTTTATAGCATGAATTATATTTGTATAAACAGGTTTAAATTCTACTTTTGAGCTAATGGTTTAAAATAATATTAAATATTGTGATTTCTTTGCGATGCAATTTTGAGTTGCTAAATAGCGACGTGGTAGCATAAATTACGTCACAAAAGCATCGCTAAACACAGCTACATAGCGACGCCTTTTGTGCGGCATCACTATTTAGCGATGCCTTTTGTGCATCGCTAGCATAAATTACGTCACAAAAGCGTCGCTAAACAGCTACATAGCGATGCCTTTTGTGCGGCATCACTATTTAGCGATGCCTTTTGTGCATCGCTATTTAGCGATGCCTTTGCGACGAATAATCCTTTACCGACTGAGCATTTAGCGACAATTCGTTGGTGTCGCAATGGCATCGCTAAACCTATATAGCAATGCATTTTTATGTTTAGTGATGCTTTTTTGGCGTCGCTAAAAATAAAATTTCTTGTAGTGGTATCAGAGCTAGAGCATGGCTATCCGAGTATTTTTCATTCCTTATCTCACCAATACCAACTATGAAAATTGAAGCATCCAAATGAAGGCGTTGCTTGGATCTCAATATATTGGGATATAGTCGAACAAGGCTATGAAGAAGCCGAGATAGAGATATTCTTATGATGCAACAAAGAGAAATTTTGAAGAAAGACAAGAAGGCTCTCTACTTCATCTACCAAGGCTTAGATGAGGCCGCTTTTGCGAAGGTTGCTGGTGCTACCAAATCCATGTAAGCATGAGAGATCTTACAAAATTCTTACAAAGGTGTAGAAAAAGTAAAGAAAGTTTGCCTCCAAAGACTGAGAGGCAAGTTTGAAGCTCTGCAAATGAAGGGGTCTGAAGCTGTGTCAGATTATGTCACAAGGGTATTGACCATTGTGAACCAATTAAGGAGGAACGACAAGACACTTAATGATAATCAGGTTATAGAAAAAACTCTATGATCCTTGGACCACAAGTTTGATTATATTGTGGCGGCCATTGAAGAGTCCAAAAACTTGAACATTATGACGGTGGATGAGCTTATGGGTTCGCTTCAAGCCTATGAGTAAAGAATACTAAAGAGAAGACAAGAGCCATTGGAGAAGGTTTTACAAAGCAAGCTCTCCGTCAATAACAAGGAGTCAAGAGGCGAAAGTAGCCTAAGACATTGTGATCGTGGCAGAGTACGGAAGAGGTTGACGTGAAGCTTATGGTCGTGTAGAGACCATGGTGACAACAACAATATTAAGGAAGGCAACTAGAATCATGGAAGAAGAGGTCAAGGAGGTAGAGGTTGAAGGTATGACAAGAGTCAAGTTCAATGTTACAATTGCAACATGTTTGTGCATTAGTTTTTGAGTGCTACTCTAATCATGTTGTGAGTATATTTTTTAAAATATAAAATAAGATGCTTGTCAAATTTAGACAATGAAAAACCATGATAGAAAAACATAAATGAAATATTCAAATATTGTGAATGGGTAATGACTTAAAACATTGTAAAGATAAATTTGATGGCATATATATTCTTACCATACAAGATCCTCGTTGTCTCATTCAATGCACATATGTTTCTAAAATTTATATTATTTATAGTTTCATTTACAAAAGGTCAAAAACATTGTAATTTGTCTTATTTCAAAGCTCTTGCATAAAATACTTAGGAAGCCACGTAGGGGAAAGGGAAAGAACAAATCAAGCGTTAGCTAACCTTGGCACGTGACAATCAGAAGAGAATGACATAAGTTTCTAAAATCTATGTTATTTATAATATCATTTACAAAAAGGTTAAAAACATCATAATTTGCCTTATTTCAAATCTCTTGCATAAAATACTTGGGGAATGGGAAACAACAAATCAAGCGTCAGCTAACCTTGGCACATGGCAATCAGAAGAAAATGGAAGTTGAGAGAACATTCTCTGCCGAAGTTCTCTCGATTTCGGCAATCAAAGCTAGACAAAAGATGTTAAAAAAAAAAAATCGGATATAAGAGAAAAAAGTCTGATAGAAGAGATGTCTTTTCGGAAGAAAACGGACGAATGATATACCATTTTATATATAAGGCAGGGAGGGAGGGGAAAAAAAAAAAAAAGGACAAGCATTAAATTCACCTGATGAGCGGCAATCAAAACGAAGTCCCAAATTTTGGATAATGTTCAAGGGATCTCAAATGATTATGGGCTTCGTTTGGGAGAACAGGTAGAGATTGTGCTGCTGATGTTTGGACTTCTGGTATGTGAGAAGCCAGTATGTCAAGTTATGCATCATGTTTTTTTTTTAATATTCTCTATTAGATTGTTTTTAGCTTCAGAGAGATTTTTTTTTTGTGAAACCTGAAGGGGAATTGTCACTGGAGGAGTCAGGAGAATGCTACTACAATGAATTGGCAACAAGAAGTTTTTTACATCCGGCTCCTTGGGCCTATACTCAAACCGAGTACACAATGCACGATCTGCTGCGCGCGCTCTCTTGCACAATTTCTGACACGAGATGAGAGCTCCATAGTTGCCGATGTTCATGAATTTGGAAGGAGGACCAGCCCAATGAAATTACGACGCATCTCAGTCAAGGAGATAACAGTTCCTGATCTCTTTAAACAACAGAAGTCAGCGAGGACTCTGCTGGTGTCCAAGAACATCTGGTGTTTGCTGGATGATTTTCTTGGCAGTCTTTCTTGTTTACGGGTGATAGATCTTTGTGGGTCTCACATTACAGCACTGCCAGATTCTTTGGATAGTCTCATACATCTCAGATTTCTGAATCTCTCAGAAACCAATGTAAGAGTGATTCCTGAATCTATAGGGAACCTCAGAAATCTGCTCTTCTTGGACTGCAGCGGGTGCTATCATTTGTCCGGTATTCCCAGTAGTGTCATGCATCTACACAAGCTGAGGTCGCTAAATCTTTATGGCACAGCAAAAAACGGCATACCAGTAGGGATGGATAGACTTCAACAGCTTGATACGCTAAAAGGGTTCAGGCTGAATTGGAGCAATGCAGAGGAATGCTCCTCCCTGAAAGCACTGGGACCTCTTTTGCAGCTCAGGGTTCTAGGAGTCGAGAGGATAGAGAGGGCCAGCAGTACCGAGGCAAGAGCAGCTGCACTTGTCAAGAAGTCTAAGCTTAGAGAACTTCGTCTGGAATGGATGATTCAGAGTGGAAATGGCACCAGGAGAATCGAGGAGGTTTTTGAGGAATTACGTCCCCGCCTAGCCTAGAAATGTTATATATCCGCGGTTACGCCGGCCGCAAGTTCCTGTTAGAATAAATATATTTTGAATAGAAAACTTTTAGTCGTTTGAGTAAAAAACCTTTAGTCCTACATTGGTTAAAACAAAAAGGGACTAGAAGCTTAAAAGTACACAAAGCCTTAAGTCTTTGATTTTGAAGAAGAACTAAAGCTAGTAGGTTCTAGTGGTTCTTGGGCTTGAATCTATAAATAAATTATTATTATTAAATAAATCAAAGATTGGGCCTTGGGGCTTTGATTCATGAATATAACTATTTTTTTCAAAAAGCCACAAAAAATTTGAATTTGAATGTCAAGGGACATGTCCTTTTGAAGAGGCAAACTATTTTCTATAAATTGAATACTTAATCTGAGTTTTTGCATTGAATTTTCATTTTTCTATCCTTGAGAGCACATATACTTAAGAGGGGAACAATTCCAGTTTGCCAGAGTCTAAATTCTAGTGCTAAGATTTTAGATTATTGATAGTCGAATCCTGGGAAGACAGACACTCACAGATCTTCTAAGCACAAGGAAGGAGTAAAAAATTTCTATCTTAGGACATTGCAATCAAGCAAGCTTCTGTCCAAAAACGATTCTATTTCTCGTTCGTCTATTTTATTTAAACTTATCATGAATTATTGAATATAGAGTTTAACAGTTCCCGACTTGGATGACAGTAATGGCATCTTCGACAATGTCAGCTCTACCGAACTTGAGAAATTTTAAAATGCGTGATTGTAAATTCTGTGACCAGATTCCACCTTTGGGCTTGCTTCCCAATTTGGATCGCCTAGAAATCGATGACGCCTGGTCAGTTATAAACATTGGACCTGAATTCCATGACAGCAGCAATAGTAGTGGTGGAGGCATAACAGGAGTACATTTTCCAACAATTTATTCCAAAGCTTGAAAGCCTAACATTAAATAGACTGCCTAATTGGGAAGAATGGCAATGGGAGAAGGGAGTACACGGCATGCCATGTCTGAAATATTTGAATCTTTGGAGGTGCCCCAAGTTAAAGTCTCTTCCTGATGGTCTCCTATATCATGCAACTGCCCTGACAGATTTGTATATTGAAGGTGCAGGCAGTCTAAAAGCAATCAAGAACCTCCTTGACTGTTAGAGACAATCGGTGCCTGGAGATAGTTTCAGAACTCCCTTCCCTGAAAACTCTTCGCATTCAAACTGCTCGGCACTGAGGGTGGTGGACAATGTTCATGCCTTGCAAAAGATGATGCTGATTGATTACGAAATGAATTCCCTTCCGGAATTTTTATTCAAAGGTCTACACACAGTGCCTTTAGAGAGGCTGGCACGGAACTTTTCAAGAATATTGTCTGAGGGATGATGGTCTGGAGTGGCCTAAAATCCAGCACTTCTAGCATGTTTATGTTTGCTCAGAGGATGAAACAGGTGGAACAAGTACTGCCTCCTATAGCAGGAATCCCTTCAGCTTCACTATAAATTTCAGAGACTTCATCCCTGCCACCCCTTAAAGAGTTCTCAATTAGCATCAGAGTATTCTCATAATGTTGTAGTCATCTGGAGGTAAATTGCTTGCCCGAACCTATGCATTTCTCATGTCTGTTTCTTTCTCTTCCAAATGACCCAACAAAACATTGAACTCAAGTCACATTCTTATTTCATACTTGCAACTTACAGTTTTCTGGCAGCTAGCTGAACACTTTCTGGCCAACAAGATCAGATGAAGCAAGTGCATCACAGCCAGGCGTGCTTCAGTAATTATAACAAATATTTCTTTCATTTTCAATAAGAAGCCTTTGAAGTTCCAGTGTACTGAGAAGCGGAGATGGGAAAAAGCACCATAATATTCAACAACAAGAAACAGGTCAGGACTAGTCAGGAAACAAATTAAGATCGTTAGTTAATATTTTTGTATTGTGTGGAGCTTTTATTTTCTTGCCTCTCTTGTTCATTTTCTTAATGATTTTTTTCAGAACTCTCAAAACCTAAGTTTGTCTTTAAAAAATTAAAAAAAAAAAACTTCGCTAGCTAGCGAGAGAGTTCCCAATGTAAGCCACCTCGACATTTCATTTCTTGCCGAGATGGGATCAAAAAGATATTTCTATATCTATATAAATAAATGTGTACGCAACATTAAATTTTTCAAAAGTTACAAAAGGCCGCATGGTAGAATCTAACAGGTCCATGTTTGGTAGCAGTGAATTTCCTATTCTAAAACAAAATCAAAATGACCATCTAACTATCAGGTCCTTAGAACTAGCTAAATTGCCTATGCCGGAGTCCATCCATGAAAACCTATCGAAGATTGTTTGCTTAATATCATTTTAGTATCTGGGCGGTGGGTTACGTTACATACGTAACTAGTGGTGTTCTATGAGAGTTGCGAAAGATGCCTGCTTCTGTTTCCAAATTTATGTAATGAAAGATGGCTTTGATATTGAATGCCTTCATCTCAAGATTGGTTGCATTGCTGGTTGAGTTAGCGAAGGAAAAGGTGGACACGCTCTTGGCGGCGCCTGATGAGATCAAGAAGCTAGAGAGAACACCACGCAAGATTGGTAAAGTCCTGAGGAGGAGGATTGAAGATGAGGTCCTTGATGACTGGCTCAAGGAGTTCAATATGTCATGAATGATGTTGACGACATCCTTAACCTCTGCTGGATAAAGGCCAAGTGATACAGTGCCAGTTCTCTTGCAATTCATCAGTATGCTGCCACTTCTCTCTAAGCTTTCAATAGACTGCATCTGCTCATGGCATTGCTATTAGAATCATAAACTTAAATCTTAGGCTCGAGGAGATCTCTAGGAGGTCTCATTTTGATTTACAATTTACTTATCCCGACGATCGGCCTTTCACCTAAGTTGCCAAGACTTGCCAAGCCATGTCAAGCAATACTTCGTCTCCTGCTCGCTATTCCCTAAGGACCACATAATCCGCTCTTGGTTTATTGTTCAGTATTGGATTGCGGATCGACTCATGAAGGCAGAAGTCTTTTTTTTTTTTTTATGCGAATGGGAGGGAAACCTCTTAAGTTTATATATGAACAAGGTTTACAAATACATATTTACAGAGAAGATGAGTATGGTATCATGAACAAGATGGAAGAAAGAGTGTCATTTGTTAGTAGGCCGTAAGGCTTAACAAGAAGGAAACTCCAAGTTTGAAAGAAAGAGAACAATTTAGACATAATGGCACTTGTTGAGATAGGGCCCGAAAAGACAAGGGAAGATCCATGGAATTTTCTCAAATTGCGATCTTTACACATTAATCAGCAAATCGAGAGAATGAGCTGGTCCTAAACAGGCCTAATGACTTTGGGAATAACTTTTAATTTTTAGGAGCCCCACGTACGATGAAAATCTTATAGCTAGTGAGAGACATGCATCTTTCACTTAATGAAGTTTTATATGTTAGAAGCATGATGACATACCAATAAGAGATGTTGAATCTATTTAGAAGATACTCTACAAAATGGACATCCATCACTGATAGACATACCCTTCTTCAGCAAACAGTCCCTCATATGAAGGTGGTTTCTTAAAGCAAGCTATGCAAAGATTTTGATTTTTTCAAGTACCATCACCTTCGAAATAGTTTTGTAGAAAGGCTAAGAGAATCCCTTACAATTAAGAAATTTGTAAAAAAAAATTAACCGAGAAAGTACCGCTCTTTGAAGGCTGCCAAATAGAGAGGTTGTTTTGGTTTAAAGGATGGATCTGGGTAAGTAGGGATTGAAGATTTGTCCATTGACAATTTTAGGCTATCGAAAGTGGTCTATAGGAGGTGACTGACCAGAATTGACTTGATCTCCTCCAACATTTAGAGATAGTGATATTTGATAGGGTTTAAGCCTTGAAGAGGTTAGAGAAAAGAAGGTAGAGAGAAACATTATCAATCCATGAATCTTTCCAAAATCTGATAAGAATGCTATCACCCAGCTTGAAAGAGGTGCAATTCTAAAACCCACTTAAGTCCCACGTGTTGGGCCTGGTGTGGTGCTATCAAGGCCCAGGTGGGCTAACTTGTATTGGGCTGGGTTTGAGTCCAAGGGTTGAGATTAAATCAAGTCACGGGTGTACACGGGCTTGGGGATTAGTTTAATCTCATTGGATTAGTCCATGGGAGTTTTTTGTTGAGTCTGGGCCTGGCCCACTTCGTGGATGTATTTAAACTCTAGTCTCTAGGGTTTGGATGGAATAGAGAACAGATTCTTTTCTCCCAAAAATTTCTTTCTCTCATCATAGGGCGGCAGCCCTTTCTTTCTCCTCCCCATCTTCCTCCTTTTCAAGAAGTAAACCTAACAGGATTAGAAATCCTTAGTTCTAGTTCTTGTTGAACGGGGAATCCCATTGCTATTCATCAAGGTCTAAACCTAACAGGATTGGGAATCCTTAGTTCTAGTTCTTGTTGAACGGGGAATCCCATTGCTATTCATCAAGGTCTAAACCTAACAGGATTAGGAATCCTTAGTTCTAGTTCTTGTTCAACAGGGAATCCCATTGCTATTAATCATAGGTCTAAACCCTACAAGTGGTATCAGAGCCTGGTTCAAGGAGTAATCTGGAGGCCTTCAAGGAGTTGAAATAATTTCAACAGAATCTCGTCAAGGTACTTCTCTATTTTATAAAATTTATTTTTGTGCTATTTTTGGAATTGGCCATGGGGAGTAGCATAAAAATAGAGGTTGAGAAGTTTGATGGGAAGGAAGTTTCTCCATGTGGAAAGTCCGGGTAGAGGACCTCCTTGTGCAGCAGGGTTTAGATCTGGCTTTGGAGGAAAGGCCAGATGGGATGACAGACAAGCAGTGGATTTCATTGGAGAAGAAGACATGTTCAATGATCAGGGGCTGTCTGGCGGATTCAGTCCTCTATTCAGTGCTGGAGGAGAAGACCCCAAAGGGACTCTGGACGAAGTTGCACACCCTCTATATGGGGAAGAATATGTGCAACAAGTTGATGTTGAAGAAGCGCCTCTACAGCCTTCGGATGTCAGAAGGTGGAGATATGTTGGGTCACATCCAGATATTCGACCAGATGAGCAATGAACTTCTGAATGTTAGGGTCAAGATGGAGGAAGAAGATAAAGCACTTCTGCTTTTATGTTCAATGCCCACGTCTTATGACTCATTGGTCACAACACTGCTCTATGGGAAGGAGACATTAATTTATGAAGATATTGTCTCGGTGCTTCGGACGAATGAGCAGAGGGAGAAGATGACCAAGGAAGCTGTTCCCCAGGAGGGTCTATCAGTTGGGGAAAGGACAGGCAGAGGTAGGGGCAGGGACAGAAGTAAGTCTGGAGGACGATCAAAGTCCAGGAAAGGCAAGAGAGAGCTGAAGTGCTATAAGTGTGGAGAGGTAGGACATTTTAAGAAGAATTATCCTAAGTGGAAAAATCAGAAGGGAGAAAAAGGAGGATCTGAGTCAGTGAGTACAGTTGCAGATCAGGAGGTGGAGGATGATCTCTTGGTTGTATCAGATGATCATAGGCACAGCACAGAGATGTGGACCTTGGATTCAGCCTATTCTCATCATTACACTCCCAACCGGTCGTGGTTCAGTACTTACACAGAGGTTGAGGAGGGGAATGTGACTCTTGGAGATAATCACCCTTGCAAGGTGGCAGGTATTGGCACAGTGAGGGTGAGGATGTTTGATGGTATGGTGCGCACTCTTACCAGTGTGAAGCATGTTCCAGAACTCAAGAAGAATCTGGTATCACTGGGGTACTTGGAGCGAACTGGATACAGCTTCAGCAGTCGTGCCAGGAGTGGAGTTCTGAACATCTCCAATGGAGCCATGGTGGTGATGAGAGGGAGGAGGCTGGAAAATAATCTATACAAGATGGAGGGCTCTGTGATGACTGTGAAATCTGAGGTGGCAGCTGTGGAGCAAGATCCCCAGGATGTGTGCAGGATATGGCATTACCGCCTGGGCCACATGGGAGACAAGGGGATGAAAGAACTGAGCAAGAGAGGTCTGCTTCCAGACTTGAGTAGCGGAGATATGAAGATCCGTGAGCCTTGTCAGATGGGAAAGCAGAGAAGAGTACAGTTCTCAGTCAGCACAGCTAGGAGTGCTGAACCCCTAGAGTTAGTACACACAGATGTCTGGGGACCAGCCCCAGTTACTGCAAGGAATGGGGCCAGATACTTTATGATCCTGATAGATGATTTCTCAAGGAAGCTGTGGATCTACTTTATGAAGGAGAAATCAGAGGTCTTCACCAAGTTCAAAATCTGGAAGGCTGAGGTGGAGAAGGAGCAGGGTAAAAGTGTGAAGTGTCTGAGGTCTGATAATGGCGGGGAATACACCAGCAGGGAGTTTCAGATTTTTTGTGAGGAGTGGGGCATCAGAAGGCACTTCTCGGTGATGGGAACTCCTCAACAGAATGGGGTGGATGAGAGGATGAACAGAATACTATTGGAAAAGGCAAGATGCTTAAGGCTGCAGGCAGGGCTTCCAAAGATGTTCTGGGTTGACGCAGTAGATGCAGCTAGCTACTTGGTCAATCGGTCACCGCACACCAGGTTAGATGGAGACATTCCAGAGGAGATATGGTCTGGAAGGAAGACAAGCCTAAACCATCTAAGGGTGTTAGGATGCACAGCATATGTGCATGTTGGAGCTGGGGAGCAGAGTAAGTTGGATGCCAGGTCTAAGAAGATGGTGTTCCTAGGCTACCCGCGAGGAGTCAAGGGATATCGGCTATGGGACCCCTTGGAGAAGAAGGTTGTCATCAGCAGAGATGTAACCTTTGATGAGAGCTCAATCCTCCAGAACAGAAGTGGCATGGATGCACAGCAGGGACTACAGGAGGTAGAACACGGTAACACTAGTCAGACAACCTCCTATACAGTTGTGCCATTTGCTAGTGGACCAGGAGGATTTGAGATTCAGGTGGAGAGGATTGACAGAGGGGGTCGAAGCCAGGGAGTTCAGCAGGATGCAGCTGGACAGGGGACTGATACTGGGATCGCACAGCAAAGGCCCAGGAGGAACGTGCGACCACCAGTTCGATACGGCTTTGAGGATTCGTTGTCATATG
Organism: Calamus simplicifolius; assembly: GCA_900491605.1. Taxonomy (NCBI): domain Eukaryota; kingdom Viridiplantae; phylum Streptophyta; class Magnoliopsida; order Arecales; family Arecaceae; genus Calamus; species Calamus simplicifolius. The sequence continues at coordinate 642,988 of UESW01003883.1, read as the reverse complement.
CCCTGGTGACAGCGAATGGAGACCCTTTCACCTATGAGGAGGCTATGGAAAGTCAGGATAGAGATAGGTGGATCCATGCTATGGCAGAGGAAATGCAGTCTCTTCACAGCAATAATACGTGGCAGGTGGTCCAGCTGCCACAAGGAAAGAAACCCATTGGTTGTAAATGGGTTTATCAGCGCAAGGAAGGAGCTTCAGAACAAGAGGGTATCAGGTATAAGGCAAGACTAGTGGCCAAAGGATACTCTCAGAAAGAAGGCATCGATTATGGTGAGATATTTTCTCCAGTTGTCAGGCACACTTCCATCAGACTATTATTGAGTATTGTAGCAGCTCAGGACTTGGAGCTGGAGCAGATGGATGTGAAGACAGCATTCCTCCATGGTCATTTGGAGGAGAGCATCTACATGGAGCAGCCACCAGGGTTTAGAGAACCAAGATCAGATGGGAAAGTCTGTTTGCTGAAGAAATCTCTATATGGGCTGAAGCAGTCGCCGAGGCAGTGGTACAAGAGATTTGACACTTATGTTAGGAGCATTGGACTTTTCAGGTGTGAGTATGATTCTTGTGTGTATGTTAAATCTCTGGATGATGGGTCTAGGATGTACTTACTCTTGTATGTAGATGACATGCTGATAGCATGCAAGAGTAAGAAGGCTGTACAGGAACTGAAGATAGCTTTGTCTCGGGAGTTTGAGATGAAGAATCTGGGGCCAGCCAGGAAGATCCTAGGGATGGAAATCATGAGAGATAGATCCAAAGGTGTGCTGCATCTGAGTCAGGGTGGCTACATTAAAAAGATTCTGGAGCGATATGGGATGAAGATGCCAAACCGACAGCACTACCTTTGGCAGCACATTTTTCCTTATCGAAGACCATGTCACCACAGACTGAGGTGGAGGCTCAGGAGATGGAGAAGGTACCATATGCTTCTGGTGTTGGGAGCCTTATGTATGCCATGGTATGTTGTAGGCCAGACATAGCCCATGCAGTGAGCCAGGTGAGCAGGTTCATGGCGCAGCCTGGTAGGGAGCACTGGCGAGCACTGAAGGGAATCTTCAGGTACTTGGTAGGTACAGTTGGGGTTGGTATTTGCTATGGACAGCAAGAAGATGCTGAGAGATCCAACTTATCCAAGGAGGCTCGTGGGCAGTTATATGGGTATGTGGATGCAGACTTTGGTGGAGATGTGGACACTAGGAGATCCACAACAGGCTTTGTGTTCAGCCTGTTTGGTGGTCCAGTATCGTGGAGATCATGTCTGCAGCCCATCACAGCCTTATCTACCACGGAGGCAGAATACATAGGTATCACAGAGGCAGCAAAGGAAGCTCTTTGGCTGAAGGGCTTGATGCTGGAGATGGGACTTGATCAGAAGGTTGTCCAGGTGCATAGTGACAGCCAGAGTGCTCTGATGCTTGCGCAGAATGCAGTCTATCATGCCAGGACGAAGCACATTGACCTCAGATACCACAGGATCAGAGAGCTGGTGGAAGATGGTGAGGTGGAGCTAGTGAAGGTATACACCAAAGAAAATCCAGCAGATGCACTGACTAAGGTTCTTCCACGGGACAGTTTTCAAAAGTGTATTTCGTTGTTAAAGCTGATGGACACAGTGGACGTGCTGAGGCCTTGAAAGCACCAAGGTGGAGATTGTTGGGCCTGGTGTGGTGCTATCAAGGCCCAGGTGGGCTAACTTGTATTGGGCTGGGTTTGAGTCCAAGGGTTGAGATTAAATCAAGTCACGGGTGTACACGGGCTTGGGGATTAGTTTAATCTCATTAGATTAGTCCATGGGAGTTTTTTGTTGAGTCTGGGCCTGGCCCACTTCGTGGATGTATTTAAACTCTAGTCTCTAGGGTTTGGATGGAATAGAGAACAGATTCTTTTCTCCCAAAAATTCCTTCTCTCATCATAGGGCGGCAGCCCTTTCTTTCTCCTCCCCATCTTCCTCCTTTCAAGAAGTAAACCTAACAGGATTAGAAATCCTTAGTTCTAGTTCTTGTAACCTAACACCACGTAATGCCTTTCCAAAGCAAGGGAGAGAAAGACCAACAATTTTCTTCATCTAATTTGTGAATTTCTTCCTTGAGTAGTAAGCATAAGAAATTAACTCTTTTCAATAGCCAAAGGAGAAGGGGATGTCATTTTTTAAATCCATTTTGCTAAAAGAGTTTTACTTTAAAAAGGTCAACGTTCGCAACTCCCAACCCTCTTTCCTTTTTAGATTTTCAAATTGATTTCCAATTGACTAAACAATTAAAATTTTTTACTAAATTTGATCCTTTATAAAGAAAAGACCTTCTAACTTTATCAATGCTAGAGATAACTCATTTTGGTGGCTTGAAGACTAACATGTGATAGGAAGGGATCAAAGAAAGAACTGAACTTAGGAGAGAGTGAGTCTATCACCATAAGATAATCATTTTTCTTTTAGGTGGCAAGTCTAGCATAAATTTTTTTAGAAGAGGAAGCCAGGCATGACAAGGGAGGGGCCTATCACTTAGTGGAAACCCAAAATAGGTAAAGAAAAAAAAACTCAATCTTTTAGTTGAGTAAAGAAGCAAATCTTTCATCATTATTGAGACGAATAATGAAACTTTTGAAGAAGTTAACCTTTAAGCCTGAAGCTGCTTCGAACCCCCAAAGGATAGCTTTTAGGGAGAGGATAAAGGATTGAGAGGTGGCATAAAAGATAAGAGTGTTATCTGTAAAATAAAAGCTAGTCAACATTTAAAGCAAGGATGAGCCTTGATTTTTTTGATCAACCCTAGTCCAAAGGCTTTGGAGAGAATCCAACATGAAACATTGGTTTTTTTTTAATGGTAAAAATGGGTGATCACACAAGTCTGGTGCGAGTCAACCCAGATACATCAGAAAATAGTATTTGCTTTAATACAAGGGGACAGGGATCGCCCTGTTTTCAAACCCAAAAACCGGAATGATATGCGACTGAGGCCGCAACCCAATCTGCCACCGCATTAGCTTTTCGAAAGACATGTCGTATCTGAACTGTAGAAACCTCCCGAAGGGTATCCCAAATATCAAGAAGTAAAGGGTTGGTAGGTATGTGATCACTATAATCCTGCCGAACCCAACGGATAACCGTAGTGGAGTCTCTCTCAATAAAAAGACAATGAGCATCGAGAATTCGAGTGGCGTATGAAATACCTAGCCATACTGCATAAAGCTCAGCAAGAGGGACAGAAGAGTCAAGGAGTCCAAAGCCACCTGCCGCTAGCATCATGCCATCAATCCCACGGATAATAAATGCCGAGCCAGCACAACGACCCCGAACACTTCCATCAAAATTGATTTTGACAAACCCTGGAGGGAGGGCTCACAGGCTATAAAAGTCATATGCCAAGTTGCTGCCGAGGTAGCAGAGGAACCCCAGTAGGCAAAGCTGCCAGAATCAAGAGCAGACCCATAGAGTGCACACTCTTCTGAGAAAGAAATAGCTCTCCTCACAACCCTTCGAGGAGAGACAACCTCATCAGTGAATATGAGCAGGTTACGTGATAGCCAAATCTGATAGGCTATGGCAGTGTGGCCTAGATGGCAACCCAAGAGGGGGGTGAATTGGGTTCGTTAAAAATTTTAACCTTTTAACAACTATGTGCTTGGAGATAGATGAAATGCAATACGAATGTTAAGTACAACCAAGGAGATAGAGAAAGAGATAATCAAAGCACGGCAAACACAAAGGTTTATAGTGGTTCGGTGTATCCAACACCTACGTCCACTCCCAAGATCCACTTGGGTCCACACTATAATCCTCTTGATTACAGTCGAGTTGTTTTACAAGATCACGACTCAAACTTGTTGTTTCCCAGGAATCACAATGAACCCAGTCGGTTTTCCGGGCTCACCAGCACAAAACCCTAAACTCAAGCTAATCTAGCTTGACCCGAGGTATACTACCTCCACTAGTTCAATCCCCTTGATAGAACTAGCACAAACAAGAAAGAATAATGTTTTTCAATAATACAAAGCTCCTCAAATGAGCGAATATTTAAAATGAATAAGCAAGGTTAGAAAAGCCTATTTTGAAGATTATTGGATTTGAGCTTTTCTTCTTTTCTTCTTTTCTCTTCTCTCTGGAGATGTTGAATCAGGCCTCAGCTTTGATTTGTTGCAAATGTTGCAGATGAGAAGTTGAGAAAACAGAGCTTTTTCTTCTATTTTGGGAATCCTCCGATTTTTCCAATATGAGCGCCTTGGATTTCTCTTTGAGCTTTTGGAGTTGAAGGATTTGAGTTTGGATACTTTTCTCTTTGATTTCAGGCTCAAGACTTCTCGGATTTTTGATTTCTATTCACTCCGATTTTTCCATTCCTTTTTTTTCAAACGAGCTTTCTCCCCCTTTTTATAGATTTCCTTTAATCTATTTTTGGTGAGAAACTAGCCATTGGAATGTATCTGGAAAGTTTTTCCAAACAAAATATATCCGTTAGAAGTTAAGTGAAAATAAAATATTACCGTTAGAGCTGATCTGGCATTTTAAAATTTTGTTCCAGATAGGTTGGAGTCGGCTCCAACTTTTCAGGTATCGGCTCCAAGTCGTTTATCCAAAAATAGAAAGTTCTGAGTTCGTTGAGGAGTCGGCTCGAACAATTTAGGTGTCGGCTCGCCATACTCAGGTGTCGGCCCCAAAAGATTGTAAGTGTCGGCTTCGAGATAGTCAAAAATTAAACGTTCTGTCCCCGCATCATAGTCGGCTCCAGACACTGTAAGTGTCGACTCTGAAACTCTGGTATCGGCTCCGAAACTCTAGGTGTCGGCTCCAGACCGTATAAAAAATCAGAAGAATATTTGACTGGCCATGAGGTCGGCTCCAGCTTCCTAGGTGTCGACTTCAGGCTCTGAAACTTTGAAACTTATATTTGCAATTGATTCAAAACACGTTTCTTAATGCCTTTAAATCAATCAAATTTTTTAAGCTCTGAAACACTTATCAAATCTATTAGTAATCAATAAATATACTCAATTCCTTTATTAATCATCAAAATTAATAATTGGGTCAACAATCTCTCCCTTTTGATGATTATAAAACATTGAGTATATGGATTCTTAAATCAAAATTTTCAAGGAAGTGATCCTCACAAGTAAGCTCCCCCTAAATAAGGTAGCTCCCCCTATGAAGTGCAAATGAATAATTGTTCTCTCCTTTTGCTTTACATGTTTGATACTTAGAATTCATTTATTCAGATTTCACTATTATATCATGTTCACATAAGTTTATTTATGCATATTCAAACTATCAGTGTTCACATAAGCTTATTTAGCATATACGACAACTTTCTCCCCCTTTTTTTGTAATCAACAAAAAGATAAAGAAGAGTTAAGTCAAAAGATAAATTGATAGATAAAAAAAATTCATTTCATCAAAGGTCAAGTATTACAATAAGAAACTAAACTTTCATTACATCAAAAACTAAACTTTCATTACAAACATCAAACAACATATCAAAAAAAACTTGACTTTATTACATGAAATTACAAATTGGTTCTAATGATTCTTGTAAATGATCCAAAATCTTTCCATTCCATCACTTTGAGTAGCTACAAATTCTTTCAACCTTCTATCAACAAAAGAGCAACCAGTCATGATTTTATCTTGAAGCTCGACATTGCATTTGGAGTAGGTCTCAAAATCTCCACAGATATCTTTAAGTTCTTCAAATATATTTTTCAGATCATTACTTAAGGAATCCACAGATGACTAAGAGTTGATTCTATTTTGCCAATGCGATCATCCAGGGAATAAAGGGTTTCTTTAAGATTCATAAACTTATTATCAAACTCAGTCTTCAATTCATCCTTCTGAGCAGCAGCAATCCTTTAGTTGCTCCAATTGAAGGTCTGAAAAACCAACTAATGAAGTGGATGACTGAACATGAACTTGAGCGGGTGCAGGGGCAGGAATAGGACTGCTAGGCTACGGAGAGGGAACCCTCACAGATGGTCCAGCCTCAAAAGATGCAGAAGGTCTAGGTTCAGGGGCTCTCTCATCCAAGCTTCCTTTCCTTTCCCATTGTCCGTTGATCTTAACAAATCCCATCCGATGCAAGGTGGCCAAACTATGGTAATCAGTATGCCTGAGATTCTTAGAAGGTTCATTGTCTAATATCACAACATCTTGGCTCCTGAAAACCATAGTTAGCACCATGTCGTAGGGTAAGGATGATCTTCTTTTCAATTAGAGATGGGGAGGCTTTGAGAGAATTTGGGAAGAGTTTGGTTAAGAATTTGAAAAGAAATGAAATGACAAGGTGTCGACTCTGCCCTAATAAAGTCGATTTGGGACCCCCAGGTGTCGACTCCCGCAAAGTCGGGTGTCGACTCCAAATCGCTAACACAGTCAGCGCTCGAACTGGAGTCAGCTCCACTTATACGGGTGTCGGCTCCAAGGTCAGGGACCGAGAGCGACACAGACAAGGTGTCAACTCCTCAAACTAAGGTGTCGACTCCACTGACAGTTTCAGAAAAAAATAACTGAGATTCAACAACTGAAACTTGTCAAAATAGGTTCAATAAATTTTAAAAAAATCTTTGGAATATGAAGAATCAAATTGCTCAGATGACTAGATAAATTGTCCTTAAAATTATGAAAGAAATTCAAGAAATTAATAGAAATCTAGATAGTCATTCCTTAGAGTTTCAAAATCATTCCAAGGGTCACAAATCCCTAATTCACCTCTAAGATAACAAAATCTTTCTTCACTCAAAGGTTTTGTAAATATATCAGCTAATTGTTCTTCAGTATTAACATAATCAAGACAAATTTCATTATTAGCTACATGTTCTCTTATAAAGTGATATCTAATTTCAATGTGTTTTGTTCTTGAATGTTGAATTGGATTTTTAGTTAAATTATTGCACTTGTGTTATCACATCTAATTGGAGTTTTATCAAGTGTTATGCCATAATCTTCAAGTTGTCGCTTAATCCAAAGGATTTGAGCACAGCAACTTCCAGCTGCAACATATTCTGCTTCAGCAGTTGATAATGCAACCGAATTTTGCTTTTTGCTAAACCAAGAGATTAAGTTACTTCCTAAAAATTGACATGCACCACTTGTGCTTTTTCTATCTATTTACATCCAGCATAGTCAGAATCAGAATATGCAATCAAGTTTAATGTTGAGTCTCTAGAATACCATAAACCTACATTTTTAGTTCCACTTAATATCTTAAGATTCTTTTTACAGCAATAAAGTGAGATTCTTTAGGTTCAGATTGAAATCTAGCACATAGACAAACAGCAACATGATATCTGGTCTACTAGCTGTTAAGTAAAGAAGAGATCCGATCATACCTCTGTAATATTTTTGATCTACTTTCTTACCATCTTCATCTTTGTCCAATTTGCATGAAGGGCTCATAGGTGTTCCAAGTGGTTTGATTGACTCCATTCCAAACTTCTTGAGAAGTTCTTTTGTGTATTTTGCTTGATTGATAAAAATTTCCTCTTTGCTTTGCTTGATTTGAAGTCCTAGGAAGAAATTGAGTTCTCCCATCATGCTCATCTTAACTCATCCTGCATTAACTTAGCAAATTCTTGACATAACAGATTGTTAGTAGCACCGAATACAATATCATCAACATATTTGTACTACTAATAAATCCTTGTCTTTTCTTTTCAAAGAATAGTGTTTTATCAACATTTCCTCTTATAAGTCATTTTCAATCAAAATTTACTTAATCTTTCATACCAAGTTCTAGGTGCCTATTTTAAACCATATAGTGCTTTGTGCAATTTAAAAACATGATTTGGAAATTCATGATCTTCACAACCAGGAGGTTGTTCAACAAAAACTTCTCATTTATAAATCCATTTAAAATGCGCTTTTAAAATTCATTTGAAATAAATTGATATGCATATGACATGCAAATGCGAGTAATAATCTAATTGCTTCTATTCTAGCTACAGGTGCAAAGTTTCATCAAAATCAATTCCTTCTTCTTGATTATATCCTTTTGCGATTAATCTAGCTTTGTTTCTAATTACTATGCCATTTTCGTTTAATTTATTTCTAAATACCCATTTTGATCCTATAACAGA
>UESW01003883.1:501808-634560 GCA_900491605.1 Calamus simplicifolius | reverse complement strand
TATTATCAATGGGATTAGAAACAGTGCAGATAGATGCTTCAAATGATACTTTAAAACCTTTATCACATAATTGGCTAATACTAATTAAATTATGTTTTAAACCATTGACATATAAAACATTTTCAATATATGTGGAGGGAGTTATTTGAATATTACCAAACCCATGATTTGGCCTTTGCCATTGTCACCAAACGTAACAACTCCTCCTCTTTTGCTTTCAAGGGTGATGAATGATCCTTGTCACCCGTCATGTGTCTTGAGCAGCCACTATCGAGATACCACTTTCGCTTTGATCTTTTGGCCGCAAGACACTCCTGCAAAAATAATTAAGTCTTATATTTAGGTACCCAAGCCTTCTTGGGTCCTTCATGGTTAGTAGCATAAAAGATTGTTCCTTTGGGAACCCATATTTTCTTTCCTTTACTACTTAAATTTTTGTTACTGTTTCTCACATTACATTCATAGGATTTATGGCCTTTCTTGTTACAATAATGACATGTAACATTATCTCTATTTTGTTCTTTTCTAAAGAAGTTTTTGAAATTTTTGTTTTATGTTAGGTCTATATCCTAATCCAGCCTTATCAAATATAGCTCTTTGATTACCTAATAATAAATTAAGTTTTTCAAACTATAAGTAAATTTATCAACAATATTCTTATATTTATCAACTTCCTTCTTTAATTTATCATTTTCATTGGAGATTGACTCTTTTCTTTTGTCAAATTTTCATTTTCAGATTTCAGCATCTTAATCTCATTAGTAAGATTATCTTTTTCTTTAATGAGAATTGAATTATCATTTTTCAAAAATTATATTTCTTTTTAAAACTTTAAAATCATCAACTAGTTCATTAAAAGCTTCAAACAATTCATCAAATGCAAAATCATCACAAGGGTTTTCAGAACTTACCTCGTTGTCGTCGTTTGCCATAAAGCAAATGTTTGCAACTTCTTTTTGATCTTCCTCTGAAGAGGATTCATCGTTGTCGCTCCAAGTTGCAACATAGGCTTTCTTTTCTTCTTGTAAACTTTCTTTTTAGTAGAGGACAATCATATCTAAAGTGCCCGGTTTCTTACACTCATAGCAAATTAAGGGGTCTTTCTCTTTGTCCTTGTCCTTTGTCTTTTTCTTTCTCCTTCCATCTTAATTCTAGATTTCTTCTTGTGGAAGGGTCTCTTTCTTCTCATGAATTTTTTAAATTTTCTAGCTAGAAGAGCAGTCTCATCATCATCATCATTATCACTGTAGCTCTCCTCACTTTCTGCAGCCTTAAGAGCTATAGTTCTTCTTTTTAACATCTTCCTCTATGTGCTGCTTCATGGTTAACTCATGGGTCATTAGTGATCCAAGTAGCTCCTCCAAGGGTAAAGTGTTGAGGTCCTTGGCTTCTTGGATTGCTGTCACCTTTGCTTCCCAAGTCCTTGGAAGTGACCTAAGAATTTTGCGAACAAGTTCAGAATTAGTATAATCTTACCTAGACTTTTCAAACCATTTACAATATCGGTGAATCTAGTATACATGCATGCTATAGTTTCAGTTTGTTCCATGCTAAATAATTCATACTTATGAACAAGAATATTTATCTTAGATTCTTTAACTTGATTTGTACCCTCATGGGTAACCTCTAATCTATCACATATCTCTTTTGCGGAATTACATGTAGAGATACGATTAAATTCGTTAGCATCTAATGAATATAAAACATTCATGGCTTTAGCATTAAGCTGAGCCATTTTTCTATCATTCTCATTCCAATCCCTTTCGGGCTTAGGAACAATAGAACCATCAACTATGTGTGGGTGTGCTAGGTCCATTAATTATAACACTCCATAATTCATAATCTGAAGCTTGAATGAATATTCTCATTCTTGCTTTCCAATATGAATAGTTGGAACCATTAAACAAGGGAGGTCTATTTGTAGAATGACCTTCAGCAAATGAAGATCCAACTTGAGCTGCCATTTGGATCTTTAGCTCTTGATCGTGTGATCAAATAAACAATGAGCACAAGCTCTGATACCAAATTGTTGGCCCAGATGGCAACCCAAGAGGGGGGGTGAATTGGGTTCTTTAAAAATTTTAACCTTTTAACAACTATGTGCTTGGAGATAGATGAAATGCAATGCAAATATTAAGTACAACCAAGGAGATAGAGAAAGAGATAATCAAAGCACGACAAACACAAAGGTTTTATAGTGGTTCGGTGTATCCAACACCTACGTCCACTCCCAAGATCCACTTGGGTCCACACTATAATCCTCTTGATTATAGTCGAGTTGTTTTACAAGATCACAACTCAAACTTGTTGTTTCCCAGGGATCACAACGAACCCAGCCGGTTTTTCGGGCTCACCAGCACAAAACCCTAAACTCAAGCTAATCTGCTTGACCCGAGGTATACTACCTCCACTAGTTCAATCCCCTTGATAGAACTAGCACAAACAAGAAAGAATAATGTTTTTCAATAATACAAAGCTCCTCAAATGAGCGAATATTCAAAATGAATAAGCAAGTTTAGAAAAGCCTATTTGAAGATTATTGGATTTGAGCTTTTCTTCTTTTCTTCTTTTCCTCTTCTCTCTGGAGATGTTGAATCAGGCCTCAGCTTTGATTTGTTGCAAATGTTGCAGATGAGAAGTTGAGAAAACAGAGCTTTTTCTTCTATTTTGGGAATCCTCAATTTTTCAATATGATCACCTTGGATTTCTCTTTGAGCTTTTGGAGTGGAAGGATTTGAGTTTGGATACTTTTCTCTTTGATTCAGGCTCAAGACTTCTCGATTTTTGATTTGTATTCACTCTGATTTTTCGTTCCTTTTTTTTTCAAACGAGCTTTCTCCCCCTTTTTATAGATTTCCTTTAATCCATTTTTGGTGAGAAAACTAGCCGTTGGAATGTACCTGGAAAGTTTTTCCAAACTAAATATATATGTTAGAAGTTAGGTGAAAAGAAAATATTACCGTTAGAGCTGATCTGGCATTTTAAAATTTGTTCCAGATAGGTTGGAGTCGGCTCCAACTTTTCAGGTGTCGGCTCCAAGTCGTTTATCCAAAAATAGAAAGTTCTGAGTTCGTCGAGGAGTCGGCTAGAAAAAGTTAGGTGTCGGCTCGCCATACTCAGGTGTCGGCTCCAAAAGACTGTAAGTGTCGGCTTCGAGGTAGTCAAAAATCAAACATTCTGTCCCCGCATCGGAGTCGGCTTCAGACACTGTAAGTGTCGACTCCGAAACTCTGGGTGTTGGCTCCGAAACTCTAGGTGTCGGCTCCGGACCGTATCAAAAATCAGAAGAATATTTGACTGGCCATGGGGTCGGCTCCAGCATTCCTAGGTGTCGACTCCAGGCTCTGAAACTTTGAAACTTATATTTTGCAATTGATTCAAAACATGTTTCTTAATGCCTTTAAATCAATCAAATATTTTTAGCCCTGAAACACTTATCAAATCTATTAGTAATCAAATAATATACTCAATTCCTTTATTAATCATCAAAATCAATAATTGGGTCAACAGGCAGCCCAGATAGCGCCCTGCTGTCGGACTCTCCTCCGAATGTCACTCAAAAAAGTAGTCCTTCGGGAGTCGTCCGCACTCTCCCTGGGATAGATCCGATCATCAGCCAGATCTGCCTCGCTCTAGGGCAGCTAAAAATGGCATGATCAGTGGTCTCCTTGTCCTGACCACATAAAGGGAAGGTAGCCTGGATGTGCATACCTCTCCCAGCAAGCAGAAAACAGGTGGAAAGGCAGTCCCACGCAAGCTTCTAGATAAAGAGCTGGATCCTGGGATGAATAGGAAGCCTCCATATCCATGCAGCATCCATCATATGGTGGGAAAGTGGCATGTAGATCTTCATCAGATCCCTGGTAGGCGCGCTAGCTAGACATGATCTCCTCCATAATCTGGTATCAGATGAATGCCCTGGGATGAGCGGGATAGAAAGAATCCTGCGTGCTAACTCCTCCCCAAATAACTGATACACCGTAGGAATGCGCCATGAAATGTGGTCCTGTGATATCAACTCTGTAACTCTCATACTGCTGGGAACATCCATGCTGATAAAGGTGGGCCAAAGGGAGAGGGGGAGCTCGGCAATCCACGTATCCTGAGTAACATCAACCGAGGATCCATCACTAATCATCCATGAAATGTTATTCAAGACCATTAGAGCGTGCCGGCAGACTTCCTTCCAGAAAGAAGAATATCCACGAAGAGACTGAAAGTCTAAAGATGGAGTCCACGGCCCATAACGTGCCTGCATAAAAGAGCTGCGGATCCAAGAGGAACCGCGTAGCATGCCTAGCAATCAGCGCCTCTTTTGACTGTAAGAGACTGGATTCCAAGGCCACCTTCAAAGATAGGCAAGCAAATAGTGTCCCATGCAAGTAGATGAATACCATGGCCATCCTGCATGGATGCCCAAAGAAAATCTCTGAAGCATCTCTCTATCCTCCTCAGACAAGTCCTCGGGACATCTGCATTAGATAGAAGGTAAAGAGGCAGAGAAGTGAGGACCGAGCGAAGAAAGGTAATCCTCGCCATCATAGATAACCCCGTGACCTGCCAGCCATCAATCCGATCATGAACTCGCCGCTCTAGGTCAATGTAATCTCTACACCGTGACTGTCTACCCGTAATAGGGATACCCAGATAAGATAGCCGATCAGTCTAAGTAGCAATGTCAAAGATTTGGAGGATGGCCTCCCTCATAATAGTAGTCATCTTCGGACTAAAACAAATCATAGACTTATGAAGATTGACTGGCTGCCTAGATGCCTAATGGTAGAGCTATATAATGGAAGCAAAGGCCGCAGCATTGTGATTAGTAGCCTATCCCAATAATATGCAATCATCAGCAAATAAAAGATGAGATATCGAGGGGCCCTGAGGAGCTGCCATAAAAGGGGCGATGCGACAAACATCCTGAGTCTAGGTGAATGCCCGCGAAAGAGCATCAGCAACAAGAATAAACAGGAAAGGAGATAGGGGGCATCCCTGACGCAGCCCAACATTAGAGTAAAAGAATTCCGTCTGACTACCGTTAATAATAAGAGAGAATGACGGCCTATGTTTGCAGCCCATGATCCAGTCAATAAGAAGGTCGTCAAACTCGAATTCCTGGAGAGTACGATATAGAAAATCCCAGCTCACCCTATCATAAGCCCACTCCATATCAAGCTTCACAGCCATAAAACAATGTCGGGCAGAAGATCTCTGAAGGTCATGCATAAATTCCTGTGATATAGAGATATTATCAGTAATGCAACAACCTCTGATGAAAGCACCCTGCTCAACAGATATGAGGTGAGGTATCACCATCTGTAGGCGGGAGACAATGATACGCGCACAGACTTTATACAGGGTAGTGCAGAGGCTAATGGGCCGAAAATGCTGGGGGGCGGAAGCTTCAGATCGCTTAGGCATAAGAGTGATGAGGGTCCGGTTCCAGTCAGTAGGAATGGATTTGGAATGAAAGACACTCTGAATAGCCTCAACGACATCTTGGCACACTATAGACTAGTAATGGCGAAAGAAGAAAGGCGGAAAGCCATCCGAACCAGGTGCTTTGTCAGGCCCTAGATCCCAAACAGCCTTTCGAATCTCATTCCCAGAAATCGGCTTTGTAAGAAGGTCATTCTCCTCAGCTGAAACCTTCTTAGCAGCCAGAACTGGATGGACAGGGAAACCATCTCCAGTGCGCTCCGTCCATCTAGACCAGAAGAAGTGAAGAAGCTGATCCCTGATAATGTTACAATCCTCCTGGTAGTGACCCGTCTCATCAATAAGTCATCGAATAGCAGCTCGGCGCTTCAAGGTAGCCTAGTGAAAAAATCTAGTATTACGATCCCCATCTCTGATCCACTGCACCCGAGACCTTTGCCTCCAAAAAATGTCTTGCTGCTGTAGGAGCGAGTGATGCAGAGCTAACATAGCTCGATGAGAGGAAAGGTCATAACCAGTGAGGCAGCCCTCCTAATCTTCTCTAGTCTGAAGGGTAATAATGTCATCTTCCACATTCTCCACCTGTCTGGCCAGATCCCCAACCTCAAGTCTATTCCATCTAGAAAGTCTGCGCCTCGTGAGCTCAAGGCGCCTAGATAACCTGTAGGTGGCACTACCCTCACCGGTAGATGCCAGACCTGAGAAATGATGGTCCGAGCAGAGGAGTAGGATGTCCAGAACTGTTCAAACCGAAATGGTCTCCACTGCTAAGCAATCGCATCTGTGGATATCAAGATAGGACAGTGGTCAAAAGCTATCCTAGGAAGATGCGTAACAGTAGTAGATGGGTAATTTTGAAGCCAGCGGTCCGTAGCCATGACTCTATCCAATCTCTCCCAGACTCGCGTAGAACCCTGATGATTATTACACCAGGTAAACTAGGATCCTGAGAACCCCATATCAAGCAAGTCAGCAGCAGAAATGAATGTCCTAAGCTCCGAAATGTCAGGTGAACCCCTAGGTTGTCTGCCCCCTTTTTTCTCATGGGCCCCAACAATGCAATTGAAATCTCCAGCAACGAAGGATGGAACTCCTTGAGCAAGAAGAGTGAATCTCAGACCAAAGAATGTGCCTCTTTCGAAAATCTATGCTGGCATAAACACCCGAAAGAAGCCAAGAGGCAGTAGACCCCTCATATATGACAAGGGCCACTTGCTGGCTACACTGATGAAAGGCATCCACCTTGACAGAACTATTACGCCAAAGAGCCAGAATACCTCCAGAAAGACCCGCAGCCTCCACAGTATAAGTAGACCAAGTTCTAGAAACATGTCTCCTAAACCGAGCTAGGCTATCACCCGATAATCGGGTTTTCAGAAGAACACAGATATCAAAATTATATAATTGTAGAAGTCTCCCAAAAGAGGAGCGAAAGGAAGGTTTTTGAGCTCCTCTAACATTCCTGATAAGAATCTTCATTTAATAGATAGATGGGGTTGGGACCGTCCCGGGTCGTCTACCATATCACTATCTGGGGTGCACCCCTTGGTCAGGTTACACCCATCAGACATCTGCAAAGAGCACTCCCCAGATCGAGAGTCCTCCATAGTAACTTCACTCTCTATCATCCGGGAAGATGGGGCCATAACTAGGGAGTTCTCCCCTTGCCTCGGTATGGCTTCCTTGATACTAGAGACAATTGAGTCATGACCACACCCCTCCAGTTGATATGGCTGGGCAGATTTACACTTAGTCTGAATATCCGTATCAGATCGTGTGACAGAGCCCAGAGAAGAGTCCTGAATTGTTGATAAGGTAAGATTATCCTGAGTGGTGGCTGAGCCAGACAGGGTCGATTTACCTTTCCGCTTCTCGTGTTTAGAGATAACACGTTGGGTTTAAGTCTCCGCAGGCGTTGCCCTCTTGGATGGACCTGAATTAGCATCTCTGTGGACTATAGGTCGTCCGGCCCACTTATCAGTACCCAATATTGCGAAGGGATTGTCTGAATTCAAATTGGCATTCAGCAGCTTCAGTGGCTTAACATTTGCTGCTTGAGTCACAGTGCCAATAACAGTCTCGGCACAGGCAATAGAAACCGACACATTAAACGGCACGGCACTCTTACCCATCCCAGCTCTATCTACCTGCATGCCCTCCTTCAGTCCATTTGAATTCCCAATAGGATTCGAAACAGGGGAACAAACCAGCGTCCCATCCTTAACCAAAATAGGGGACGCAGAGAGAGACGAGGTAGGGGAAGCAGCCGAACCCCCCCCCCCCCCTCCACCGGCACGCCCTCTGTTTCCGCTACAGGCACACTGAAGGTGACAGAGACAAGGGATCTGTTGCCCAGATGTAGTAGCCCAAGAGGGGGATGAATTGGGTATTTTAAAAATTAATTCAATGGATGATATTGACTAACGCAGATATGTGCTTAATCAAATGTTAATTTGCAGCGGTGTAGTGGAGTGCACAAAATAGAAAATACACAGATCAATCAAACACAAACACAGCAGGGTTTATAGTGGTTCGGTGCCAAACTCGGCTCCTACATCCACTCCCCAAAAACCCTTGGGAATTTCACTAATCGTATCACAACGATTACAACCCCTAGCCTTCCCACGGCACAAGGCAGCCAAAACCCCTAGCCTTCCCGGCTAGTCCTCTTGTTTTAATGGTACAAGGAAACCAATCAAGAAACTAGGGTTATCTCTAACCCTAATACAAGATTTATCAAAGAATAACAGATAGCTCCAAATATGAGCAGATATTCAAATAAGAACTTTACAATTTTTAGAAGCAATAACCAGCAGCAATGTAGAATGTTGACGCAGCTGAGATTTGAATCTTGCTTCAAAGGCTTGGACGATTTTTGAGCAAGTGTTGAAGGATGAAACTTCGCAGCACAAAGACTTGCTTCTCAAGATCCGAAAGTTGTAAGCAATAAACACTCTCTTTTGATTTCTTTCTTTTCTCTCTTTTGTATTCTTGATGTGTCAAAAATGTAAGAAATTCGTCAAGGTTTTCTTCTGAACATCTCTATTTAAACCAATCAAAAAACTATCCGTTAGATTCATTGGTAAATAGAAGAAAAGAAAAACGGGAAGAAATAAAACCGTTTGAAATATTTTCCCAAATGATGAAAGCATTAAACCCATTGCTAGTGAGGATTCCTGTCCATAATCAAAAGGAAACGGTCAGCATTCATCAAAATAGAAATGAGAGAGAGAAAGAGCATTAAATGAGAGAGAGAGAGAGTAAGCATTTAAACAAAGTTGGCTGAAATAAATTTTCAGCAACTCCCAAAGAGAAACGTGCGGCCCATGGAGGAAAAGAGGAAGAGCAAATGCTAAAGCTAGCTAACCAAGCTAGCTAACTCCCAAAGCTAGCACCAAGATCCACGGCAAGAAATCAGGAGGAGAATAAAAATAGCTAACTATATGGTTAGCTCTTTTTCAAATCCCACGGCTAGCAACAAAGCAAGAAAAGAAGTTAGCTAAGTGCCATGGTTTCATGCTATAAAGGAAAAGTAGTTAGCTATGGAGCTAACTAAGGCACAAACTAGTTAGCTCTTTAGCTAACTAGCCATATAAGCAAAAATCCAACGGCTTCATGAACAGAGACAGATTTAAAAATAGTTAGCTTATAAGTTAGCTATAAAAAGGTGTATGAGGCCATGTAAAAAGATAGTTAGCTATATAGCTAACTCAATTCAAAAATTTCATGCGGCTAGGATGAAAAATTTCAAAAAAGTTAGCTCATAAGTTAGCTATAAAAAGGCAAACCTATTCATGACAAAATAGCTAACTCCCAAGCCATGAAAACAATAAAGATAGTTAGCTTATAAGCTAACTCCCAAAGGGAATCATGAAAAGATGGTTAGCTTGTAAGCTAGCTTTCTCAATAAAAGCTACGGGAGATGGTTTCATGAAAAGGAATTCTTATCATCCAGCTAACTCATAAGTTAGCTATCCATAAAGGTGTGAAGCCATGATAAAAAGATAGTTAGCTTGTGAGCTAACTCCATTTTGAAATCATGCGGCTGATTTGAAAAGGGAGGAAAGAAGTTAACTAATAGCTAGCTATTTTAAAAAGTATTCTATCATGCAAAAAGCTAGTTAGCTTGTTAGCTAACTGGATGAAAGGATAGCTAACACATAGCTAGCTAAACCAAGGAGTTTTCATGCTACGTAAGATGGAATGGATGAAACAAGTTAGCTTGCAAGCTAACTGCTTCAACAAGGCATTCGGCCAAGGAGAAAATGTGAGGAAA
This sequence comes from Calamus simplicifolius, assembly GCA_900491605.1. NCBI lineage: Eukaryota > Viridiplantae > Streptophyta > Magnoliopsida > Arecales > Arecaceae > Calamus > Calamus simplicifolius. Next base: position 624,845 of record UESW01003883.1, on the reverse strand, counting down.
CAAGCTAGCTTTCCAAAGGAGAAACCGGCCAGCAAGAAGGGAAGTTAGCTTCCTAGCTAACTTATTTTCAAAAGCATCCGGCCAGCAACAGGAAGAACAATGGGAGGATAAACAAGTTAGCTCCTCAGCTAACTAGTTAACCAATTCATTTGTCTAGCCAACCTGCAAAACAAAGAAGTTAGTTCCTTGGAAGGGGCAAGTTAGCTCCCTAGTTAACTAGAAATTTAAATCTCACGGCTGGCACAAAGAGTGAAGGAAAAAATAGTTAGCTAGCATATGAAGGAAGCTAGCTAACAAACCATGCAACACTTCTAGTAAGCAATTAAGTTTCTATACTCTAAACAATATAAAATAGACTTCATTGCACATGAAAATTCTTGACAATTGTAATTTGTAAGATACATGATATCACAATTTATTAGGCCTAATTGTTTTGTAATCATCAAAATCAATTCAAGGGTCAACAATCTCCCCCTTTTTGATGATGACAAAAACATACAAAATTATTAAGCATAAATCATTCAGCATACATAATCAGCATCAAAATATAATCTCCCCCTAAATATATTAATCTCCCCCTGAATATATGAAGTGATTCTTCATAATTTTAATTTATGCATTATTCTTCTCCCCCTTTTTGTCATTGATCAAAAAGAAGAATTTTCAGAATATGCAATAATTCAACACAATTTATGAAAAGAAGATGCAATATATTAAGTCAAGCATAATTCATAATTCAGTCATTCATAGAAAACATATTACAATACAAGCATTCATAGATAAGGATTACAAACATTACATCAAACATAGATTAAACATAGAATACAATCATCATTCATCATCAGAAGATATGACTTTAGGTTGCTTGGAAGAGCCTTCAGGTCGAGTGGATGATCCGGGTACGTCATTAGGTTGAGAAGGCGGCGTCCAAAGATGAGAATGAGAGAATGAAGCTCCAGGGGCAGAAGCAGCAGCAAGACCAATCTGAATTTCCAGCAAATTGCTCATCTTCACGGTGGATGCATTCAGGTGGTCAAGAGCATTCGCGGCATCCTTCGTTGTGCTGTCATTGGTCCTCATCTGGTGTGTTACCCATTCAGCCTTGGTTACAACATCTTCAAACTGGGATTTCAATTGCTCAACGTCTTTCTTAATACAATCCACTGAAGTGTCGTTGTGAAAGAACACACGACTGTTGAGCACACCAACATCATGCACAAGTTGCTTCACAATAGTTGACATATGATTAAGAGTTTCAAACACAGAAGAAATATGGGGTACCAAGGAGAGGTCATTGTTGACGGAAGAGTTACTATCACTGGTACTCCTATTTGAAAGTGCAATGGAAAGATCATGAACAATTTGTTTGATTTGATCTTGACTAATCAAAACAGTAGGAAGGGGTGAATTTTGATTTTGATTGGTATAATGAGTGGAAGATTCTGGAATGTCCGGATGATCATTAAGAAACGGGTTTGACTCATTCATAGCAGCTAAAAATTGATTAGGTTGATTGAAGTCGTAATTAAAGAAATTTGGAGGAGAACAAACTGGTGGAGGAGGATCGGATGGAATTAAGTTTGTAGGTTGAGAGATAGTTTTATCAGCAGTTCTGGTTCTAATCTTGGTCCAAATGCCATTACGTTTGGCATAGTCCATACGGTGTAGGGAGTGTGCATTAAAAATGTCAGTGTGACGCAATGATGCACTAGTTTCTCCTTTGAGTTTCACATTGTGAAATTCAAATACGTAAGTGAGAAACATCCCGTATGGCAAGGCGGCTTTGGATCTACCTACAGCTTCTTTCATTATAACCATCATTAATTCTGGAAAGTCTAAAGGAGTTCCTTCTAATATGTTAAACATTAGTCCTATGTCCCTATCAGTTATGGCATTAAATGAACCGGCACGAGGTGCAAATATCTTTGCAATAATACTGTGTAGCAATCTATTCTCAACATTCAACATGTTAGCATCAAGATTGTCTACATGAGCATTATCATCCTCTAAGCCCAAAATAGAAGCAATTTTAAAGTTTCGATCGCTAGGAAAATATGTCAAGACACCATCGGATGGAATACCTAGGGCTGACCCTAGCACATCACTATTAAAATTAATTTTAACATTTTTAACAAGTGAAGAAATAGTTCCATCACCAAAACTAATATTTTCATAAAATTCATAAACAAGAGTAGGATAAATAGGTTTCCTAGTAGATAATAGGTCAGTCCAACCTTGAGAAGCTAGGAGATTTCCTATTTTAAATCCCTCTTTTTCTAAGAAACTGAAATCTACTAACCTTCCATTGGAAATAGATCGAGTGGTTAAAGAAGGAAATATAGATCTTGAGGAGGAAGAAGAATTTTTCCGAGGAAGATCCGTTGTGTCTTCTCTTGAGTGAGAACCCTTCTTCTTTGGAGCCATCCTTTTCCTCTACAAGATGGAAGAAGCTTGATGAAAAATAGAGTGAGAAGGAGACGTTTTTGGAATGAGGCGAGTGGAATGAGAAATTTTCTTGGTGGAGACGTGTGAGTCAAGAATTTGGCCCTTATATAGGGAGGATTCAAAAGAGCTAGCTTGTCAGGTGCCTGGATGGTTACCTGGTTAGTTAGCTTTCTTGAATAGTCCCATGATAAAGGTCAAAAGGATAGGTGGCGTGGAATAAAGTGGACAAGCTTTCATGAAAAAGGAATGTGGGTAGTTAACTACCTAGCTAACTTACTCACTAGAAGACAAAAACATTAAGGTCATTCTAAGGAATTTTCATGAAAGATTTAATTGATTAGATGGAATTAGATAATCAATACATTTCAATCAAGATGTCCAATCACAAACAAGTGTCACAAACATGATTACTTAATTAATTAGATGGATCAATCATTCCAAGTTCCATTCTTATTTCATAAAATTTTGATTCATCTAAAGGTTTAGTAAATATATCTGCGAGTTGTTTTTCAGTGTTTACAAATTCCAATACAATGTTGCCATCATTAACATGATCTCTAATAAAATGATGTCGGATTTCTATATGTTTTGTTCTAGAGTGTTGAATAGGATTTTTAGTTAGACAAATTGCACTAGTGTTGTCACATTTTATTGGTATTCCCTTTTGTTTGATACCATAATCCTCTAGTTGCTGCTTAATCCACAAAATTTGAGCACAGCAACTTCCAGCTGCAATGTATTCGGCCTCGGCCGTAGACAATGCTACTGAAGTTTGCTTCTTGCTAAACCATGAGATTAAGTTAACACCTAGGAATTGGCAAGTTCCACTAGTTGATTTTCTGTCTAGTTTACATCCAGCAAAGTCTGAATCGGTGTATCCTATTAAGTCAATGCTAGATTGTCTGTCATACCAAAGTCCTAAGTTTTTAGTTCCATTTAAATATTTAAATATTCTTTTAACAGCAAGCAAGTGTGATTCTTTAGGATTAGCTTGATATCTGGCACACATGCAAACACTAAACAAGATATCAGGTCTACTGGCAGTTAAGTATAACAAAGATCCTATCATTCCTCTATAAAGTTTTAGATCTACAGATTTTTCAGAATTACAAGCATCAATTCTACAAGATGAGCTCATAGGGGTACCGATACTTTTAGATGTCTCCATGCCAAACTTTTTGATCATCTCCTTGATGTACTTGGATTGGCTTATGAAGATCCCGTCATTGCTTTGCTTGATTTGGAGTCCGAGAAAATAATTCAGTTCTCCCATCATACTCATCTCGAATTCTCCCTGCATAAGCTCAGCAAAATCTTTGCATAACGAGTCATTAGTGGCACCAAATATGATATCATCTACATAGATTTGAATAATTAAAATATCATCATTTTGTCTTTTAATAAATAAGGTTGTATCGACATTTCCTCGAATGAATTTATTACTAATCAAGAACTTGCTTAATCTTTCATACCAAGCCCGGGGAGCTTGCTTCAAACCATACAAAGCTTTGTTTAATTTAAATACGTGGTTTGGAAACAAGTGATTTTCAAAACCGGGTGGTTGTTCCACAAATACTTGTTCAGCAATATATCCATTTAAGAAAGCGCTTTTAACATCCATTTGATATAATTTAAAATTCATAAAACAAGCAACAGCAAGAAGTAATCTGATAGCTTCTAATCTAGCAACAGGGGCATATGTTTCATCAAAATCAATTCCTTCTTCTTGATTATAACCCTTAGCTACTAGTCTTGCTTTATTTCTTATTATGTTACCATGTTCATCTAACTTATTTCTGAAAACCCATTTTGTTCCAATAATTTGATAATCATTAGGTCTTTCAATAAGTGTCCAAACATTATTTCTTTCAAATTGATTAAGTTCTTCATGCATTGCATTTAACCAATCAATATCATTCTTAGCTTCATCATAACATTTAGGTTCAATTTTAGAAACAAATGCTAAGTTATTATATGTATCTCTAAATGTCGATCTTGTCCTAATTCCATGAGATATTTCACCAATAATTTGATCTTTAGGGTGACTGTGAACATACCTCCATCCTCTTTCTAAGTCATCATTACCTTGTGAGGCTTCAGGTGGATTAGGATTGCTTTCTTCATTTACCTCTTGTGTATCTGATTCATCTTTGTCCTTCAAGGTGATGTCTTTGAGTTGATCTTCAATTTCATCTGCATCAACTATACCTTTTCTCTTCCTTAAGGGAAGATCATTAGTTTCATCAAATATCACATGAATAGATTCTTCAACTACCAATGTCTTTTTGTTAAAAACTCTAAAAGCTCTACTATGCAATGAATAACCAAGAAAAATCCCTTCGTCAGATTTAGCATCAAATTTATCAAGATTTATTTTTCCGTTATTCAAAACAAAGCAGCGACATCCAAAGACATGAAAATAACCGATATTAGGTTTTCTCCTTTCCAAAGTTCATAAGGAGTCTTTTTCAAAACAGGTCTAATTAATGCACGATTTAAAACATAACATGCAGTGTTAATTGCTTCAGCCCAAAAATATTTTGGGAGATTGCTTTCACACAACATGGTACGAGCCATTTCTTCTAAAGTTCTGTTTTTCCTTTCTACTACTCCATTTTGTTGAGGTGTTCTGGGTGCAGAAAAATTATGTTCAATTCCATTTTCATTACAAAAATTTTCAAAATATTGATTTTCAAATTCTTTTCCATGATCACTTCGTATCGATAAAACAGAAGAATTCTTTTCATTTGTAATTCTTTTAAATAATTTTTGAAATGATGGAAATGCTTCATCTTTACTGGCTAAGAATAAAACCCATGTAAAACGAGAGAAATCATCAATTATGACAAAACCATATCTTTTTCCTCCTAGACTAGTTGTTCTTGTAGGACCGAATAAATCCATGTGCAAGAGTTCTAAAGGTCTAGTGGTTGAAATCACATTTTTCGATTTAAAAGATACTCGAGTTTGTTTTCCAAATTGACAAGCATCACAGATTTTATCTTTTTCAAAAGAGAGTTTTGGCAAACCATTTACTAAATCCTTTTTGATTAGTTTAGATAATAGATCCATGCTTGCATGAGCTAGCCTACGATGCCATAACCAACTATTATCAGTTTTATTATTCATAGCAACTAGGCAATCAACATTTCTATCATTCAAATCATTTAAATCAACAATGTAGATATTACCATGCCTATGACCAACAAATTTCAGATTATCATTAGTAGGATTTTTAACAATGCATAAAGATGATTCAAATGTAACTTTAAATCCTTTATCACATAATTGACTGATACTTAGTAAATTATGCTTTAAACCTTTCACAAGTAAGACATTGTCAATAAAAGTATGAGGTGTGATACCTATTTTTCCAATGCCAATAATTTTTCCTTGGCCATTATCACCAAAAGTAACAACACCTCCATCTTTTGCCTCTAAAGTGATGAATTGAGACTCATCACCCGTCATGTGTCTTGAACACCCGCTATCCAAGTACCATTGTCTTTTAGTTGCTCGGGTTGCAAGACACACCTGCATACACAATTTTAAGTTTTGCTCTTAGGTACCCAAGCTTTCTTGGGTCCTTTCGGGTTAGTTAAAATAGTTCCTTTTGGAACCCATATTTGTTTAACTTTGTGTGTGTGACAAGTATATGCTTTGTGTCCAAATTTACCACATTTAAAGCAAGTAATTCTAGTTGAATCATCAGCATGCACATAAATATTTTTCAAAAATTTTTGTCTTTCAATAGGATTGTATCCAAGACCAGCTCTATTGTAAACAGCCCTTTGACTATTTAATATCATTTCTAACTTTTCTGAACTCAAAGTAAATTTATCAATAATAGGTTTTAATTTATTTACTTCATCTTTCAAATCTTGGTTTTCCTTTAGTAAAGAATCATTGTTATTTGAAATTCTTTCTTTTTCAAGAGTAAGTTCCTTAATTTCATTTCTCAAGTCTTTATTCTTTGAACTTAATTTAGCAAAATCATCTACAAGTTCATAAAAAGCACCATGCAATTCATCAAAAGTAAAGTCATCTAGAAAGCTAGGACTTACCTCATTTTCATCAGCCATGAAGCATACATTTGCAACTTCAGTCTTTTCTTCTTCTTCCGAACTTGTTGCTTCACTGTCACTCCATGTAGCCAACATAGCCTTCTTCTTTACTTTCTTAAAACCTTTCTTCAACAGTGGACATTCTGGTTTGATATGTCCAGGCTTCTTACATTCATAGCATATAGAGGTTCACTCTTTCTTTTCTTGCTATGATCACCTTTAGTAAATATTTTTCTTTTTCCAAATCTTTTTCTTCTCATAAATTTCTTGAACTTTCTAGAGATGAGAGCCATATCATCATCTTTTTCACTCTCACTAGTTTCATCTTCACTTTCCTCATTTGAACATTACCTTTCAATGCCATGGTCCTTCTCTTCTTTGAATCGTCTTCATCAATGTGTTGACGTTGTTGTAGTTCATGAGTCATCAAAGATCCGACCAATTCTTCAAGTGATAGATTGTTGAGGTCTTTAGCTTCTTGTATAGCTGTGACTTTTGCTTCCCATGATCTAGGCAAAGATCTCAAAATTTTTCTCACAAGATCACTGTTAGCATAAGACTTACCCAAACTTTTTAAACCATTAATAATGTCGGTAAATCTAGTGAACATATCAGTGATATTTTCAGATGAATCCATTTTAAATAGTTCATACTTATGAACAAGCATATTAATTTTGGATTCCTTGACTTGGTTAGTACCCTCATGGGTAACTTCAAGTCTATTCCAAATCTCTTTAGCAGACATGCATGTAGATATACGATTAAACTCATTTGCATCAAGAGAACAATAAAGAACATTCATTGCTTTTGCATTTAATTGAGCTAATTTCTTATCTTGCTCATCCCATTCAGATTCAGGCTTTGCAATATCAATATTATCAATCTTAACAGTGGGTGTGTGAGGTCCATTAATTATGATTCCCCATAAATCATAATCAAGTGCTTGAATGAATATTTTCATTCGTGCTTTCCAATAAGTGTAATTTGTTCCATTGAACAAAGGTGGTCTATTAGTTGACTGTCCTTCGGTCAACATAGATCCCATTTGGATTACTACTGATCTTTAGCTCCAAGCTTATCAAAGCTATAGGAATCAAGAGCACGCTGCTCTGATACCACTTGTTGCCCAGACGTAGTAGCCCAAGAGGGGGGTGAATTGGGTATTTTAAAAATTAATTCAATGGATGATATTGACTAACGCAGATATGTGCTTAATCAAAAGTTAATTTGCAGCGGTGTAGTGGAGTGCACAAAATAGAAAATACACAGATCAATCAAACACAAACACAGCAGGGTTTATAGTGGTTCGGTGCCAAACTCGGCTCCTACATCCACTCCCCAAAAACCCTTGGGAATTTCACTAATCGTATCACAACGATTACAACCCCTAGCCTTCCCCGGCTAGTCCTCTTGTTTTCACGGCACAAGGCAGCCAAATCCCCTAGCCTTCCCGGCTAGTCCTCTTGTTTTAATGGTACAAGGAAACCAATCAAGAAACTAGGGTTATCTCTAACCCTAATACAAGATTTATCAAAGAATAACAGATAGCTCCAAATATGAGCAGATATTCAAATAAGAACTTTACAATTTTTAGAAGCAATAACCAGCAGCAAATGTAGAATGTCGACGCAGCTGAGATTTGAATCTTGCTTCAAAGGCTTGGACGATTTTTGAGCAAGTGTTGAAGGATGAAACTTCGCAGCACAAAGACTTGCTTCTCAAGATCCGAAAGTTGTAAGCAATAAACACTCTCTTTTGATTTCTTTCTTTTCTCTCTTTTGTATTCTTGATGTGTCAAAAATGTAAGAAATTCGTCAAGGTTTTCTTCTGAACATCTCTATTTAAACCAATCAAAAAACTATCCGTTAGATTCATTGGTAAATAGAAGAAAAGAAAAACGGGAAGAAATAAAACCGTTTGAAATATTTTCCCAAATGATGAAAGCATTAAACCCATTGCTAGTGAGGGATTCCTGTCCATAATCAAAAGGAAACGGTCAGCATTCATCAAAATAGAAATGAGAGAGAGAAAGAGCATTAAATGAGAGAGAGAGAGAGTAAGCATTTAAACAAAGTTGGCTGAAATAAATTTTCAGCAACTCCCAAAGAGAAACGTGCGGCCCATGGGGAAAAGAGGGAAGAGCAAAGCTAGCTAGCTCCCAAGCTAGCTAACTGCTCACCAAAGCCACGGCAAGAAATCAGCTAGCTAGCTATATGGTTAGCTCTTTTTCAAATCCCACGGCTAGAAAAAGCAAGAAAAAAGTTAGCTAAGCCATGGTTTCATGCTATAAAGGAAAAGTAGTTAGCTATGGAGCTAACTAAGGCACAAACTAGTTAGCTCTTTAGCTAACTAGCCATATAAGAAAAATCCAACGGCTTCATGAACAGAGAGATTTAAAAATAGTTAGCTTATAAGTTAGCTATAAAAGGTGTATGAGGCCATGTAAAAAGATAGTTAGCTATATAGCTAACTCAATTCAAAAATTCATGCGGCTAGGATGAAAACATTTAAAAATAGTTAGCTCATAAGTTAGCTATAAAAAGGCAAACCTATTCATGACAAAATAGCTAACTCCCAAGCCATGAAAACAATAAAGATAGTTAGCTTATAAGCTAACTCCCAAAGGGAATCATGAAAAGATGGTTAGCTTGTAAGCTAGCTTTCTCAATAAAAGCTACGGGAGATGGTTTCATGAAAAGGAATTCTTATCATCCAGCTAACTCATAAGTTAGCTATCCATAAAGGTGTGAAGCCATGATAAAAAGATAGTTAGCTTGTGAGCTAACTCTATTTTGAAATCATGCGGCTGATTTGAAAAGGGAGGAAAGAAGTTAACTAATAGCTAGCTATTTTAAAAAGTATTCTATCATGCAAAAAGCTAGTTAGCTTGTTAGCTAACTGGATGAAAGGATAGCTAACACATAGCTAGCTAAACCAAGGAGTTTTCATGCTACGTAAGATGGAATGGATGAAACAAGTTAGCTTGCAAGCTAACTGCTTCAACAAGCATTCGGCCAAGGAGAAAATGTGAGGAAACAAGCTAGCTTTCCAAAGAAAGAAACCGGCCAGCAAGAAGGGAAGTTAGCTTCCTAGCTAACTTATTTTCAAAAGCATCCGGCCAGCAACAGGAAGAACAATGGGAGGATAAACAAGTTAGCTCCTCAGCTAACTAGTTAACCAATTCATTTGTCTAGCCAACCTGCAAAACAAAGAAGTTAGCTCCTTGGAAGGGGCAAGTTAGCTCCCTAGTTAACTAGAAATTTAAATCTCACGGCTGGCACAAAGAGTGAAGGAAAAAATAGTTAGCTAGCATATGAAGGAAGCTAGCTAACAAACCATGCAACACTTCTAGTAAGCAATTAAGTTTCTATACTCTAAACAATATAAAATAGACTTCATTGTCACATGAAATATTCTTGACAATTGTAATTTGTAAGATACATGAATATTCTTGTATATCACAATTTATTCAGGCCTAACTTGTTTTGTAATCATCAAAATCAATTCAGGGGTCAACAGGATCCACGAGCAATGCTGGACTTAGGTAGACGCTGATGAGCAGTCTTCGTCGGAAAAAGCCATCCATCACTGAAAACTGTGCTGGGGGCAGTCCTCGACAGGTTTGAAGCCTCAAGGGTCTTCCTCCTTAGATCAAAGTCCAGGCCGCTAAGGGGACAATGCCGCCGCAGAGCGGCCATCCACAGACCAAAGGACAATCGAGCTGGGGAAGACTCAGAATCCGCCGATCGTTCGCAGGTGCCGTGGAGGTGAATAGAGCCGCATTTAGGGCAGATTCCTTCCATGTATTCATAAACAAAAGGTTGCCAGAATGGAGCTTGGTTACCTCACACTCTGGCTCCCGGACGAAGAGATCGTGCCAAGTCGACGCGCACGCAGGCTTGTGCAAAACCTCCCCTGAGTTTCTCTTTGGTTGGAGTGTCGAAGGCGATGAATTGGCCGGCCGGGGCAAGGATGGTTCTGAGAATGTCTTCATTCCAGAATTCGATGGGCAAGTTTGGCAGCCGGAGCCAAAGCAGAGCAGTTTCCAATGAATTCGCTGCCGGGATGAACTGAGCTTCCCACTCTGCGGTTGCTATCGGTTGGCCGTTATCAACCCAGGGCCTCCGTAGCACAAGCTTCTTAGCTCCAGGGTCAGAGAAACTGAAAAGGTAGCACCGGTGAGCGAGACAGATAGCTCCTACCTCTTCGGCGACACCAGCTTTCCTGAATTCTCTGATGATAACATCGGCAGGGATCCAGCGGAGGATGCTCCTCGTAAGGATGGCATGCTTCGCCAAGGAGCTGACCTCATCTTCTAAGGCCGCTGGAGGGACCTGGATCACCTTCAAGAAGTTTGATTCCAGTTCAGCGACTTCCGTCGGAGATGGGGAAGACGAAACCCACATGTAGCGAGAATCCACCATTCGACGTCCAGGCTTCCGGATTTCCTTAGCATGATCCGAAGCAGAAGGAGATGGGGGGACAGAACCCTCCATAGTCCAGCGAAGTCAGATCACCAACGTCGGTGAGGATCGCTGGAGATCAGAGAGAAACCATACAAGCACTAATCTTAAAGCAAACTCTCAAAGCAAACAGGAGCCATCTTCCATGAAACATTAGTTACTAAAATAAAGTAACGGGAAAAGATTGGGTCCCCTAACGCAAACCTTTTGGGACTTGGTCCATCGGTCCAAAGATTCATTCAGAATCAGAGTCATAAAAGCAAAAGACACAATACCTCCAAGGAAAAGCCTTTGTGCACCAGTGGAGAAAAAGTCTTTGTGCACCGCTTTCGATGTACAAAGATGCATATCAGACACGGCCAGCAGCCAGTGGCTGTGTGCTCATGCGAGCATACATATCACGGTCCATTGGGTCATGGTTCATCTCGCATAGACACGCAGCCAATATTTTATCCGATGCACGTCTTTGTTTACCAAAGGAGGTACACAAAGACTTTTCCTTACTCGAATTTATTGTTGGAAGGTTTGGGGGAAGCCTCTCGTTGCCCAAAGATAAAGAGAGAGCACCAATTAACATTATCAAATGCTTTTTAAAAATCAATCTTGCAAATCAGACCCTTTAACTTTGACTTTTTCTAGTGGATGATAACTTCATATGTGGCTAAGAAAATATCAGAGATTGAATGGCTTTTCACATAAATCAAAAAGGAAAGAAAAGATGAGGTTGTGGTTAGAACCATAGAAGCCTTATCCAGAGTTCTGAGTTGAACCTGCTTCTCTTCCCACTCTTCTCTGGGCAACGGAAAGATGGCCATGGTATTGGATGCCTTCGTCTCAAGGCTTACTGATATGCTCATCGACCTGGGGAAGGGAGAAGTGGAAATGCTGTTGGGTGTGCCAGGCGAGATCCATAAGCTCGAGCACACACTTCGCAAGATCAGTATGGTCCTACGTGATGCAGACAGAAAGAGGATCGGAGACGAGGCCATAGATGACTGGCTCAAGGAGCTCAAGGATGTCATGTATGATGCCGACGACATTCTCGACCTCTGCTCGATCGAGGCTGAGAAGAGCCATGCAAATTCTGATTCCACTTCGTCGGTACGCTGCCACTTTCCTCTGCTCTCTTGTTTCCGAAAGACTGCATTTGTTCATGAGGTTGGAACTCAAATTAAAGAGCTCAATCTTCGCCTGGAGAATATCAACAAGAGGAAATCCGAGTTTGACTTGCAACTCATTTCACCTGACAATCACCAAGTGACTTCTCTCGTTCGTCCAAAGACATCTCCTGTAGTCGAATCTGATGTTGTGGGGACTAAAATTGAAGAAGACACCAAGAGCTTAGTGGAGTTGCTCATGAATGAAGACAGGCGGGGAAATGTTCTCGTGTTTGCAATCGTGGGCCTAGGAGGGATTGGCAAAACAACCCTTGCTCAGAAGATATTCGATGACCAGAAAATTAAAGACGAGTTCCCAGTGAAGATGTGGGTGTCTCAAGAGTTTGATATGTCTCAAGAGTTTGATGTAGTCCATCTACTAAGACAGATCATTAAAGGTGCTGGAGGAAATCATGATGGCGCTGATAGTAGAGCCCTGCTTGAACCCATGGTTCAAGGCTTGGTGAGAGAGAAAAAATTCTTGCTTGTTCTTGATGATGTTTGGAAAGAAAAAGTATGGGATGGCTTGCTGCGAAATGCAATGCAGAGTGGTGATGCGGGCAGTAGAGTCCTCGTCACAACCAGAAATGAAGGTGTCGCAAAACGGATGAAGGCAGTGCACTTCCATCATGTCAAAACATTATCTTCAGAAGATGGCTGGTCGTTGCTTTGCAAAAAGGTGGTTTTGAGTGGCAATGAGAGCGAGATACAAGGATTGAAGAATATCGGGATGAAAATTGTCAAGAAATGTGATGGTCTCCCTCTAGCCATCGGAGCAGTTGGAGGGGTTCTGTGCGCAAAGGACAGAACCAGGGGAGCATGGGAGGAAGTTCTTCAAAGTACTGCATGGTCTGTGACCGGACTTCCCGAAGAAGTCAGGGGAGCACTTTAGTTGAGCTACGAAGAATTACCATCCCAGTTGAAGCAGTGCTTCCTTTACTGCTAATTGTTCCCTGAAGATTTTACAATAGCTCGAAGGCATGTGGTGCAACTTTGGATTTCTGAAGGTTTTGTGAAACCTGAAGGGGAATTGTCACTGGAGGAGACAGGAGAAGGCTACTACAATGAATTGGTAATGAGGAATCTTTTACAGCTGGATCCCCGGGTGTACAATCAGAAGGGTGCAGCATGCACGATCTGTTGTGCTTTTGTCACGCCCCAGACCCAAAAATTTTGAGCTAGGGTGACAACCCGCTGCGTGCCGGGCACGCAAGGCGTCCCGAAACATGACACTGAATTCAAGAAAAGCAACAACCTATATCATTCAAGTCCATGACTTTAATACAATCCATAACTAAAGATTTGGGCTACAAGCCCTACACATAAGCATTACTGGGGTTACATGAACATATGAATCCACTTTATTTTAAATAGAAGCTCCAATGAACCTATGGTTCCTTACACACCATAATAATATAGTCTGGGCATCAAGCCCTACACATAAATACACTGGTATAGCAATAAAACAAAAATCTATATTTATTTGAGTTGAGGTCCATCACTCCAACATGTTATTCTCAAATCTCATGGTCCTGTAGCAAAAACATTGTAAGAATTTTGTGAGCTTACACTCAGTAAGTAAACCATGTTATGCAGTCAAATCATAGCATGATAATCAATAAACATAGATGATTTGCATGCTTAAACATTGTTCAATTACTCAAACATGCCATATAAGTAAACCCATCATTGCAAATTATCAGTGCATATAAACAATTCATTGTCATATTATATTATATGTGTCCCACGGCCCTGCAATGCCTCATCTGAGCACATCCTCTAGATGTGTGGCCTATACATGCCCTAACAAAGGAGAACCGCGGCGGCACATATCAATATAATTTATTCTTTTGCATTCACAATCACTCCATTATGCAATGTAAGTATTATATCATGCGTGTCCCACGGCCCTGCAATGCCTCATCTGAGCACATCCTCTAGATGTGTATGGCCATAGCAAAGGAGAACCACGGCGGTACTTATGAATATAATACCAATCATTTGCATCCATAACCGCTCAATTATACTATATAAGTAAACCCACTGTTTATACTCTCAATGGTAACTGTAAATGTGACCCACGGCCCAGCAATATCTCAATATCATGGTCCACCAGAACACATACTCTATATGTGTGGTGCTACCCTCAAAGCAATCCTAACAAAGGTGAACCGCGGCGGCACATATAGATATGTGTCCCACGGCCAGCAATGCCTCCTCTGAGCACATCCTCTAGATGTGTAGGTACGTGGCAATAATCATCAAAACACATCCTCTAAATGTGGTGTGGTATGACAGAGCAAAGGTGAGCCGCAGCGAAACATAACAGTACCTCACATCATACATCAATACATCAATACATCAATCATGTAGCAAAACAGTGGATTATACTTACTGAACAATTGCATGTAATATATCACATCAATGTCATACTAATTGCATTTCTCATGCATAGCATCCCACACGAAATCATAGCACATAAACAGCCATGTATTCATCTACTTACAATTTAGCCAATAACAATTCTTCATATCACAATTCATAATTTAACTACGCATATCCTGAAATAAATTATTTAATAAACTGATAACTGGCTTACTTACCTTCGCACGCAATCCAACAGATATATCAGCTAATCAGATGTCGGGATACCTGGAGGGTCATTTTACACAATTAATTGATTAAAATCTGGATAATGAAATGATTCCTAAGACTCTACCCTGACCAATCCACGGGCCCAACTTCGGACTCGAATATCTCTCACCATACTCACTCAAATGGGGAAGTAAAATCATCCCCAGAAACTAGATTCAACCTAAATTCCAACCATATAATTATTTTATATTTTCGGCCCATTACGCGGCCCAAAATCCAGTCCAAAAATTGCTCACTGCACGGCCCAAAAGGCCTGAACTGGCCGGCCCAGTCCAACCTTTCTCCCTCCCGATCCCCTGTTTCACCGAACAGGGGACGGGAACATGGCCGGTGGCCGGAGCCGCCGCCGGCCAAATTGAGGGCGGCCCGGCCGCCGATGGCCGGGCCAGAGCCGGCCGCCGCCGCGGTCGGCCGCCAAACCTTCTCCCTCTCCCTCAATTTCCCTTAGCGTCTTCCACTCACCCGCGCGGCACGGAGCTGTGCCGGCGGCACGGCCGGCCACCTTGGCCGGCCAGACCTCCACCGGATGCACGCCCGGCGCCGGTGGAGGCGACAGGCCAAACCTCGGGCCCGGCGAGGCGGCGAGCATGCCGCCGGGCCCAAACCAACCGGCGAAGCGGCGGCATGCCACCGCGCGAGAGGAGGGCCAATTGGCCCTCCCTCTCCTCTCTCTCTCCACCACACCCCGCCGGACGCCTCCCCCGGCGCCGGCGGGGTCGCCGATCAAGTATCAGGCCCGGCGCGGCGGCGAGCATGCTGCCGGGCCTGAACCAAGGGATCGGTCGGTTTCTCTCACTGTCTCCCTCGCTCTCTCTCTGCCTCCCGCTGTCTCGCTCTCTCTCACGCTCGCTCTCTCTCTCTCACGCTCGCTCTCTCTCTCCCTGTCTCCCTATCTCTTCTCTCTCTTACGCTCTCTCTCCCTCTCTCTCTCTCTTTCTTCCTCTCTCCTGATCTCTCTCTTCCTCTCTCCTGATACTCTCTCTCTTCCTCTTTCTCCCATGGCAACTCTCTCTCTCTCTCTAGCACTAAGAGGATGGGCAGAGAATTACCTGGAGGGGACACGGACTTGAGCACCAGGAGGGAGGGCACCCCCCCTACCTTTTTAATGTCGCAGCGAGACGCTTCGGTTATGAGATCTGGAGAACCAAAGCGTCATCGCTGCGAGCGAAGCGTTACTCAACACATTAAATCAACCCAGACCTGGTTCACATGAACCGGGTTAGAATTAACTCAACCTGGTTCTCATGAACCGGGTTAGAATTAACCTAAACCTGGTTCGTAGGAATCGGGTACTACATCCTCCCCTCCTTATAAGAATTTCGTCCTCGAAATTAATATACATCCAATAGAATATAGAATCCAAATTTTCCCTCTCCTAATCAATTAAATTTCATTAAAAGTCACGGTCATCGATACATCATTGATCTGTCATAAGATACAAATAATTATGGATTTTCTTTCCCATTTCCTCCTTAGGCTCCCAATAGTCTCTCTCTCAGAATGATTATTCTACTGAATCTTTGACATAAGGAATACTACACTATTTCAGAACTTGATCCTTGCGGTCCACAATGTGCACAAGATGATCTTCATAGGTCAATTCTTTCTTAAGCTAAATTGGTTCAAGTTATAACACATAACGGGGTTTGAAATATACTTCCTCTGTCATAAAGATATGAAACACATTGAACACTACAAAGAGTAATGAAAGCAGTGCTAAGCTATAAGACACTTCCTTTATCTTGATCAAAGTTTCAAATGACCCAATTTTGTGGCTCAAGTCACCTCTAACACAGACCTCATAACATCATTGGTTAGCAAAACTTCCAAATGATCTTTAACCTGAAATTTCAAATCTTTCTTTTTATCATTAACATAACTTTTCTATTAACTTTGAGCTACAAAACTGCTTTAATTAATGATACTTTTCATAGCTGCTAAACAAGCTCAGACCAAAATTGTCGCTCTCACTTCATCTCAATATGAAGGAAATCTATACCTTATATCGTAGACAATTGAAATGAATCCATTTGAATATTGGCTTGGTAATCAATAAATAAGCAATTTCATTAAGGGTAAGAACAATACCAAGCACCTCTTAAATCCATTACACAGGCTCATAGTATAACATCTAAAATCTTATTGGTTTCTGTAGTTGTCATTACTTGAGGGTGGAAGGTTGGACTGAATCAGCTTAACCCACTAAGCTCTATGATTACATCATCGAATTAGAAGAGTGAGACAAATGAATTCAATTTACTCATTTACTACTAAACCAGAACAAATATTAACATTTATCCCACTAAAATTTCATCCTTGAAATTAAATATTCATGAATTTTGTATCATTATAGATGCTCACTAGCAAACTTTCATTCCTAAGTACCAATGAGGTATCCAACTTCAACAATTAATTTTGATCTTTCTACAAATAAAATTAAATTCCTTAAGAAATATTTCTTTCATGCCATCTTAACTTCTCACAACACAAACATCATAATATCATAGAGTCCATCATATGTATTATGTCATCCATTCTTAAGTTAGTAACACATCATGTACTCTTAATTCCTTGATAAGACAGTTCTAAATCTTGTGAATTAGATATAAGATAGTTTTCTTCAATGCTCTCTCAACTCATAAATAGTTGAATGTGCCATTAATCATTACGACACTTATTTCAATCATCATAACATACTTGGTTTCACTCTTGAATACTTCAAGCTAACATCAATGAACATTATGCCAATCATTTAGGATATTTTCATAATTATCATAATCAACTAATTTAATTTCTTTGAATAATAGTGCCATCATTAATCACCAGTATAATTATTTATCCCCTTCATAATTATCAATAATACCACCATAACCAATCAACTTCTAATGAATATCAGAATATTTCAATAAATAATGCAATGTCTCATGCCATAACATGACAACTAATTTAAACCCTTCAAATATCTCAAAGTGACTTCACTAATCTAGCTCAGATGGATACAAGACTTATAAGGTCAATAAAGATTGAAAATGCACTTACCATCCGAAAGACATAATTGAAAATTATAGTAATCTCTCTATGACTTGAAAGTGATAATAGATGTACCCTTAACCATAATCCATAACTGATAATAATCAAATAAAATCATCTCCCTCCTATTTTCTTAAAATAATTATGCCACTTATGGATGATTGATAATTATCCATCCTGGAGAAAATATCTACTTAGGAACTATGAAGAAAGGTACAATAAGTATGCACAATAATTATGAATAGATATCTTGATTAGAAATCTATTAACAGATGAAAATCCCATGAAATTCTTTATCAGTGGAGTTTATCTTATTCTCATTATTGCTAAAATCTTTCACTTTCTACCATCAAAATATTTATAGCCAAAATCAGTTCTAAAGATTAATAGAGTCTACTGCTCTCAAAACTTAAACAGTGTCTCAGAATTTAAAATTTTATAATCTTCCTAAATGATCCATCATGATATAATATGCAGTCAACTATTTCATTAGCATCATATCAACCATCTCCATATCTAGCAAATTAACAATCAGTTTTGAACATGCAATATCCATAAAAATTCTTTTAGTAAAATTCACTATATATACTTATCCATCCAGACTCAAATTCAGAAAGTACTCAATTGTGATTGATCAAAAATATGTAATTAACTATTTCATTCCCAAAATATCATCAATATTAATCATCCTATAACCAGCAGATTAGCTCATAATCTTCTTACAATATCAACAATGTAAGTTCTACAAATAAAAATTCATTATATACATCCACATTCAAATTCAGATTTAATACCTCAAAATCCACATATCAACTCAATTGCAATATGGACATAATGATGATATCTTAGTTATATTAGTCATCAATTGAAATTTTCCACTACTATGTCATATTCCATATATTCATCTTTTATTGCATCTCTCCCATATTATTTAAAGGTCTGAAACTGCTACGAATCATTTCCAACAAGTTTGATGGAGCTAAAACCTCTAGAAGCCCCTTGACCTCCCCACTGATCAAGGCTACCAGCCAGGGAGCCCACATAATATCATTGGCTTGCGATGGTTCATTCTCAATTCCTATCAAACTTGTAATTCTTGATAAACTTTAAATTTCAAGCTTCCAAAGCATAATTCCTGAAATTCCTTGAAAGTCATAATTGTCTCAATGTCATCCAAGTATTTTGCCTAGAGTGTCATTATGCATATATCCCTAAGATCATAACCTGGGTCCTGTGGGTTGTAGGCCCACCATGCTTCCGCTGCGCACTCTGATGCTACATGTCATGCATAGACTGCGCCATACCCGAGAGAGCTTGAAGCATCTCGGACTGGAATCGCTGGTGCACAGATCCTACTGGGTTGGCAGGGGGCCACACCACCAGTAGTTCCTTGACCCACCGGCAGATCAGCATTATCGGCCAGAGAATCCTCCTCATACAGTTGGCTCCTAGTACTGCGAGCCATAACTATTTCTAATAAATTAGATGTGGTTAATATCATCATAAACTAATGTGTCAGGTGTCTAAATATAATGTCGTCAAAATATGTTCTCTCCATGTTATCATGTCAATATGTCTGTGTCCCTAGGGTCATAAGTTCTCTACATGTTATCATGTCAATATGTCCATGTCCCTAGAGTCATAACCTGAGCTCTGATACCATAAAAGCTGTCATGCCCCAGAACCAAAAATTTTGAGCTAGGGTGACAACCCGCCGCGTGCCGGGCACGCAAGGCATCCCGAAACATGACACTGAATTCAAGAAAAGCAACAACCTATATATCATTCAAGTCCATGACTTTAATACAATCCATAACTAAAGATTTGGGCTACAAGCCCTACACATAAGCATTACTGGGGTTACATACATACATGAACATATGAATCCACTTTATTTTAAATAGAACCTCCAACGAACCTATGGTTCCTTACACACCATAATAATATAGTCTGGGCATCAAGCCCTACACATAAATACACTGGTATAGCAATAAAACAAAATCTATATTTTATTTGAGTTGAGGTCCATCACTCCAACATGTTATTCTCAAATCTCATGGTCCTGTAGCAAAAACATTGTAAGAATTTTGTGAGCTTACACTCAGTAAGTAAACCATGTTATGCAGTCAAATCATAGCATGATAATCAATACACACATAGATGATTGCATGCTTAAACATTGTTCAATTACTCAAACATGCCATGTAAGTAAACCCATCATTGTTATATTATATCATATGTGTCCCACGGCCCTACAATGCCCCATAACAAAGGAGAGCCGCGGCGGCACATATAAATATAATTCAAATCATTTGCACTCATCATTGTTGTATTATATCATAGCAAATTATCAGTGCATATAAACATTCATTGTCATTATATATATGTGTCCCACGGCCCTGCAATGCCTCATCTGAGCACATCCTCTAGATTGTGGCCTATACATGCCCTAACAAAGGAGAACTGTGGCGGCACATATCATATAATTCATTCTTTTGCATTCACAATCACTCCATTATGCAATGTAAGTATTATATCATGCGTGTCCCATGGCCCTGCAATGCCTCATCTGAGCACATCCTCTAGATGTGTATGGCCATAGCAAAGGAGAACCGCGGCGGCACTTATGAATATAATACCAATCATTTGCATCCATAACCGCTCAATTATACTATATAAGTAAACCCACTGTTTATACTCTCAATGGTAACTGTAAATGTGACCCACGGCCCAGCAATATCTCAATATCATGGTCCACGAGAACACATACTCTATATGTGTGGTGCCACCTCAAAGCAATCCTAACAAAGGTGAACCGCGGCGGCACATATAGATATGTGTCCCACGGCCAGCAATACCTCCTCTGAGCACATCCTCTAGATGTGTAGGTGCGTGGCAATAATCATCAAAACACATCCTCTAGATGTGGTGTGGTATGACAGAGCAAAGGTGAGCCGCAGCGAAACATAACAGTACCTCACATCATACATCAATACATCAATACATCAATCATGTAGCAAAACAGTGGATTATACTTACTGAACAATTGCATGTAATATATCACATCAATGTCATACTAATGCATTTCTCATGCATAGCATCCCCACACGAAATCATAGCACATAAACAGCCATGTATTCATCTACTTACAATTTAGCCAATAACAATTCTTCATATCACAATTCATAATTTAACTACGCATATCCTAAAATAAATATTTAATAAACTGATAACTGGCTTACTTACCTTTGCACGCAATCCAACAGATATATCAGCTAATCAGATGTCGGGATACCTGGAGGGTCATTTTACACAATTAATTGATTAAAATCTGGATAATGAAATGATTCCTAAGACTCTACCCTGACCAATCCACGGGCCCAACTTCGGACTCGAATATCTCTCACCATACTCACTCAAATGGGGAAGTAAAATCATTCCCAGAAACTAGATTCAACCTAGATTCCAACCATATAATTATTTTATATTTTTCGGCCCGTTATGCGACCCAAAATCCAACCCAAAAATGGCTCACTGCACGGCCCAAAAGGCCTGAACCGGCCGGCCCAGCCGGCCCGGTCCAACCTTTCTCCCTTCCGATCCCCTGTTTCACCGAACAGGGGACGGGAACATGGCCGGCGGCCGGGGCCGCCGCCGGCCAAATTGAGGGTGGCCCGGCCGCCGATGGCCAGGCCAGAGCCGGCCGCCCCCGCGGCCGGCCGCCAAAACCTTCTCCCTCTCCCTCAATTTCCCTTAGCGTCTTCCACTCACCCGCGCGGCACGGAGCTATGCCGGCGGCACGGCCGGCCACCTTGGCCGGCCGGACCTCCACCGGACGCACGCCCGGCACCGGTGGAGGTGATAGGCCAAACCTCGGGCCCGGCGAGGCGGCGAGCACGCCGCCGGGCCCGAACCAACCGGTGGAAGCCGGTTCGGCTTCCGCCACCGCGCGAGAGGAGGGCCAATTGGCCCTCCCTCTCCTCTCTCTCTCCACCACCACCCCGCCGGACGCCTCCCCCGGCGCCGGCGGGGTCGCCGGTCAAGTATCAGGCCTGGCGCGGTGGCGAGCACGCCGCCGGGCCTGAACCAAGGGGATCGGTCGGTTTCTCTCACTGTCTCCCTCGCTCTCTCTCTGCCTCCCGCTGTCTCGCTCTCTCTCACGCTCGCTCTCTCTCTCTCACGCTCGCTCTCTCGCCGCCGCGCCTGAACCAAGGGGATCGGTCGGTTTCTCTCACTGTCTCCCTCGCTCTCTCTCTGCCTCCCGCTGTCTCGCTCTCTCTCACACTTGCTCTCTCTCTCTCACGCTCGCTCTCTCTCTCTCTCTGTCTCCCTGTCTCTTCTCTCTCTTACGCTCTCTCTCCCTCTCTCTCTCTCTCTCTTTCTTCTCTCTCCTGATACTCTCTCTCTTCCTCTTTCTCCCATGGCAACTCTCTCTCTCTCTAGCACTAAGAGGATGGGCAGAGAATTACCTGGAGGGGACGCGGACTCTGAGCACTAGGAGGGAGGGCACCCCCTACCTTTTTAATGTCGCAGCGAGACGCTTCGGTTATGAGATCTGGAGAACCAAAGCGTCATCGCTGTGAGCGAAGCGTTACTCAACACATTAAATCAACCCAGACCTGGTTCACATGAACCGGGTTAGAATTAACTCAAACCTGGTTCGCATGAACCGGGTTAGAATTAACCTAAACCTGGTTCGTAGGAACCGGGTACTACAGCTTTCTTGCACAATTTTTGACACAAGATGAGAGCTCCATAGTTGCAAATGTTCATGAATTTGGAAGGAGGAGGACCAGCCCAATGAAGTTGCGCCGCATCTCGATATCAGACAAGAAGATGACAACAATTCCTGATCTCTTAAAACAACAAAAATCAGTGAAGACTCTGCTGATGTTCAAAAACACTAGTTGTCTGCTGGATGATCTTCTTGGCAATCTTTCTTTTTTACGGGTAGTAGATCTTCCTCGGTCTGGGATTAAAACACTGCTAGATTCTTTAAATAATCTCATACATCTTAGATTTCTGAATTTCTCGGAAACTGACATAAGAGTGATCCCTGAAGCTATTGGGAACCTCAGAAATCTGCTCTTCTTGCACTGCCGATCGTGCCATCAGTTATCATGTATTCCCAATAGTGTTATGGATCTACACAAGTTGAGGTCTCTAGGACTTTATGACACAGCAATAGACGGCATACCAGAAGGGATACACAGATTTCAACAGCTTGATACGCTAGAAGGGTTCAGGCTGAATTGGAGCAGCGCAGAGGGATGGTGCACCTTGAAAGCATTGGGACCTCTTTCGCAGCTCAGGCTTCTTGGAGTTGAGAGGATAGAGAGGGCATCCAGCAGTACCGAGGCAAGAGCAGCTGCACTTGTCAAGAAGTCTAAGCTTAGAGAACTTCATCTGCATTGGACGCCATTCAATTTAGATCAGATTCAAAGTGAAGAAGACACCAGGAGAATCGAGGAGGTCTTCGAGGAATTACGTCCTCCACTAGCCTAGAAAGATTAAATATCACGGGTTACACCGGCCGTAAGTTCCCAACTTGGATGGCAGCAATGGCATCTTCGACAACATCAGTAGCTCTACAGAACTTGAGATGGCTTATAATGGAAAAGTGTGCATTCTGTGACCAGCTTCCACCTTTGGGCTTGCTACCCAATTTGGATCGCCTATTCATCGATGGCACTTCTTCAGTTATAAACATTGGACCTGAATTCCATGGCAGCAGTAGTAGTGGTGGAGGTATAGCAGGAGTACATCTTTCCAACAATTCATTCCCAAAGCTTGAAAACCTGGAATTAGTTGGACTGTCTAATTGGGAGGAATGGCAGTGGGAGAAGGGAGCACAGGGCATGCCATGTCTGAAATATTTGCAGATTCGGATGTGCCCCAAGTTGAGGTCTCTTCCTGATGGTCTCTTATGCCATGCAACTGCCCTAACAGATTTGTTTATTGAATGTGCAGACAGTCTGAAAGCAATCAAAAACCTCCTTTCTCTCAAAAAATTGATTGTTAGGAACAATAGGTGCCTGGAGATAATTTCAAACCTCCCTTCCCTGAAAAGCCTTAAGATTGACAACTGCTCGGTGCTGCAGGTGATGGACAATGTTCATGCCTTGCAAAGGATGCAGCTGATTGATTTAGAAATGAATTCCCTCCCAGAAATTTTATTAAAAGGTCTGCACACAGCGCATTTTGAGAAGCTGGAATTTCGGTGCAGTGGGGAACTTCTCAAGAATATATGCCTGATGGATGATGGACTGGAGTGGCCTAAAATCCAGCACCTCCAGCATGTTTCTGTTTTCGCACCACGTGGAATGGTAAAAGCCTCCTACAGCAGGAATCCCTTCAGCTTCACTACAAATTTTAAAGATTCCATCACTGCTAGCTCTTAAGAGTTCTCAACTAGCACCGGAGTCTTCTCATAATTTTGCAGTCTAGGTAAATTGCTTGCTTGAATCTATCCATTTTTCATGTCTTTACTTTCTTTTCTCTTGCAAATGACCCAAAAAAACATTGAACTCAAGTCACATTCTTTCATACCTGTAACAGCAGATAAAGCCATAGAGTTTTCTAGCAGCTAGCTGAACACCTTCTGACCAACAGGATCAGATGAAACAGATGCATCACAGCCAGACAGGCTTGTGTAGTTATAACAAATATTTCTTCCATTTTCAATAAGAGATGGTCTGTCATGGAGAATTATATTTCTAGCTTTTAAATACTATGACTTTTAATTGTTGCTTTTCTTATTTATGTTCTGACAGTGAGTGACACTTCTACAACTCAATGTGTGTTATCATCTATCTATTATTTGAAGAAGCTTGTTAATGTTGATGATATGAATCGATCGAATGGCTACCATGGAAAATAGGAAGGTTTTGAAAATGGACAAGTTTAGGAATGATAATGAAAGATTTATGTTCTCTCTACTTGGCTTCTTTAGGTGCAGTCTGGATGTACAAAGTTTGAATGCAGAGCCTTGAAAGATTTAAGAATCAGGGGTTATGCCGGCCATAAGTTCCCAACTTGGATGGCAGCAAAGGCATCTTCGACAAGGACAGTGCTGTTGGACTTGAGATGGCTTCGAATGGAAGAGTGTGCATTCTGTGACCAGCTTCCACCTTTTGGCCTGCTTCCCAATTTGAGTCGCCTATACATCGATGGCGCTCCATCAGTTATAAACGTTGGACCTGAATTCCATGGC
This sequence comes from Calamus simplicifolius, assembly GCA_900491605.1. Lineage (NCBI taxonomy): Eukaryota > Viridiplantae > Streptophyta > Magnoliopsida > Arecales > Arecaceae > Calamus > Calamus simplicifolius. Next base: position 599,818 of record UESW01003883.1, on the reverse strand, counting down.
AGCAGTAGCAGTGGTGGAGGCATAGCAGGAGTACATTTTTTCAACAATTCATTCCCAAAGCTTGAAATCCTAATGTTAGAAGGACTGCCTAATTGGGAGGAATGGCTGTGGGAGAAGGAAACACAGGGCATGCCATGTCTGAAATATTTGCAGCTTGAGAGGTGCGGCAAGTTGAGGTTTCTTCTTAATGGTCTCCTATGCCATGCAACTGCCCAACAGATATGAGAATTTATCATGCAGACAGCCTAAAAGCAATCAAGAATCTCATTTCTCTCAAAAATCGGATTGTTATTGAAAATCGAAGCCTGGAGATAGTTTCAGACGTCCCTTCCCTGAAAAGCCTTCAGATTTTGACTGCTGGGCGCTGAGGGTGGTCGACAATGTTCATGCCTTGCAAAGGATGGAGTTGATTAATATCCAAATAGATTCCCTCTCGAAATTTTTGTTAAAAGTCTACATGCAGTGCATTTAGAGAAGCTAGAAATCCGGTGTTGCACAGAACTTCTCAAGAATATTTGCCTGCTGGCTGACGGTTTGGAGTGGCCTAAAATCCATGACTTCCAGCATGTTTATGTTCACTCAGAGGATGGATGGTAAATGCCTCCTACAGCAGGAATCCCTTCAGCTTCATTACAAATTTGACAAACATCATCACTGCTATAGCTCTCAAGAGTTCTCAACTAGCACTGGAGTGTTCTCAGAACTTTGAAGTCCTATGCAGGTACATAGCTTGCCCGAACCTATCCATTTTTCATATCTTTACTCTCTTTTCTCTTCCAAATGACCCTCCCCCCAAAAAAAATTTGACAAAAAAAAGCACCAATGTCAAGTCACATTCTTTTATCCTTGCAACAGTAGGAAAATCCTTCAGTTTTCTAGCAGCCAGCTGAACACTTTCTGGCCAGCAAGATCAGATGAAGCAAATGTATCACAACAAAATAGGCTTGAGCAGTTATAACAAATATTTCTTCCATTTTCAATAATAGATGATCTGTCATAGAGAATCATGTTTCTAGATTTTAAATACTATGACTTGTAATTGTTGCTCTTTTCATTTATGGTCTGACAGTAAGTAACACTTGTACAACTCAAAATTGTCATCATCTATCTATTAATTGAAGAAGATTGTTAATGTTGATGATATGAATCGATCGAATGCTACAATAGAAAATAGGAAGGTTTTGAAAAATGGACAAACTCAGGATTGATGATGGAAGATTTGTGCTCTCTGTGCTTGGCTTCTTTAGGTGTAGTTCGGATGGACAAAGTTTGAATACAGAGCCTTGGCATGTTTATTTTGACTGTGACAGGTCAGCAGTCACCTCCGCAACATTCTTGTATTTATTGACCTAATCCTGTACAAAGTTCGTATTCATCAAAATTTTAAACCGAGTTACAGCCTTTCTGCGTTAAAACCATCCATGTGTTTAATTTAATATATAATATGGGACTATTCTTATAATATCAAAATTTTGAATCAACTTTCATCAACAACTTACACTAGCATGGGTTAAGACGGCTGGAGGAGTTCCTTGGACCCAGAGAGGCAACAAAACCTCCTCCCACCAACGGCCCTAAAAAGTTCCCTCATTCCTTCCTCGCACTAGCGAATGTTAAAGCTTTTCAATGGCTAGTAATTAACAAAAGTTCCTTGGATGAGGTGAGGAAATGATTGACCATTTGTGTAGGCACATTTTGGTCACCGTTTAAAACTTCGATCCTTTCCGAGAGGATGTTCAATACCTGTGGGTTATCAGACAGTATCAAGTAGTATTTGGAGTTCCAGTGTGCTGAGATGTGGAAATGGGAAGAACACCATAATATTCAGCAACAAGAAACAGGTCAGGACTAGTCAGGAAACAGAAGGTTATCAGTTAAAAGTTTTTGTATTGTGTGGAGCCTTTGTTCTTCTTGCCTCTCTAGTTTATTTTCTTAATGAGTTTTTTAGAACTCTGAGAGCTAATCTTTTCTTTGAAAAATTAAAAATCAAAATGCTTCGCTGGCTAGCAAGAGAGTTCCCAATGTAAGCCACCTCGACATTTCATTTCTTGCCGAGATGGGATGAGAAAGATATTTCTATTTCTATATAAATAAGTGTGTATGCAACATTAAATTTTTAAAAGTTGCAAAAGCCTGCACGGTAGAATCTAACAGGTCTCATGTTTGGTAGCAGTGAATTTCCTATTCTAAAACAAAATCAAAATGACCATCTAACTATTAGGCCCTTAAAAACTAGCTAAATTGCCTATGCCCGAGTCCATTCATGAAAACCTATCGAACAATGTTTGCTTAATATAATTTTAGTATCTGAGGTGGTGGGTTAAGTGACTGGTAGTGTTCTCTGAGAGTTGTGAGAGATGCCTGCTCCTGTTTCCAAATTTATGTAATGAAAGATGGCGATGATATTGGATGCCTTCATCTCAAGATTAGCTGCATTGCTGGTTGAGCCAGTAAAGGAAAGGGTGAACGCGCTCTTGGCGGTGCCTGGTGAGATCAAGAAGCTAGAGAGCACCACGCAAGATTGGTGAAGACCTGAGGAGGAGGATTGAAGATGAGGCCCTTGATGACTGGCTCAAGGAGCTCAAATATGTCATGTATGATGCTGACGACATCCTCAACCTCTGCTGGATAAAGGCCAAGTGTGCAGTGCTAGTTCTCTTTGCAATTCCTCGGTATGTTGCCACTTCTCTCTAAGCTTTCAATGGACTGCATCTGCTCATGGCATTGGGGTTAGAATCAAAAACCTAAATCTTAGGCTTGAGGAGATCTCCAGGAAGTCTCATTTTGATTTACAATTTACTTATCTCGACAATCGGCCTTCCACCTGAGTTGCCAAGACTTGCCAAGCCATGTCAAGCAATGCTTCGTCTCCTGCTCGCTATTCCCTAAGGGCCACATAATCTGCTCTTGGTTTACTGTTCGGTTTTGGATTGCGAACGGGCTCATGAAGGCAGAAGTTTTTTTTTTTAATGCGAAGAGGAGGGAACCCTCTAAGCTTATTAATATGAACAAGGGTTAAAAATACATATTTACAGAGAAGATGAGTGTGGTATCATTAAAAAGACGTAAGAAGGGAACCCTAAGTTTGAAAAAAAAAGAGCAATTTAGACATAATGGCACTTGTTGAGATAGAGCACAAGGGAAGATCCACAAAATTTTCTTGTGTTGCGATCTCTCCACATTAATCAGCAAACCGAGATAATGAGCTGTTTCCAGACTGGTCTAATGACTTTTAATTTTCATGAGCCCCACATATGATGGAAATCTTATGGCTTGTGAAAGATATACATCTTTCGCAGGATGAAGTTTCATAGATGCATGATGATATACCAATAAGAGATGTTGAATCTATTTAGGAGATACATAAAACGGACATCCAGCATTGATAGGTATGCCCTTGTTTAGCAAACAAGGCGATTTCTAAAGCAAGTCATGTAAAGATTTTGATTTTTTCACGTACCACTACCTTTCAAATTGTTTTTTAGAAAGGCTAAGAGACTCCTACACAATTAAAGAATTTGTAAAAGAAATTGATCGAAAAGGTATCGCTCTTTGAAGGCTACCAAATAGGGGGTTTTTTTTTTTGAAGGATAGATCTGGGTAAGCAGGGATTAAAGATCTGTCCATTGACAGTTTTAGGCTACCGAAAGCGGTCTGTGTAAGGTGATCGATGAGGATTGACTTGATCTCCTTCAACATTCAGAGATAGCAATATTTGGGGTTTAGCCTCGAAGAGGTTAGGGAAAAAAGGTAGGGAAGACATCATCAATCTATGAAACTTCCCAAAATCAATGAGAGAGCTATCACCCAGTTTGAAAAAGGTGCAATTCCAAAACCCGCTTAAATCTCGCATAATGCCTTTCCAAAGGGAGGGAGAGGGAGACCTTGATTTAATTATGAATTTCTTCCTTGAGTAATAAGCATAAAAGATTAACTCTTTCCAACAACCAGAGGACAAGGGATGTCATTTTCCAAATCTATTTAGCCAGAAGTGCTTTATTAAAATGGTCAAGTTCGTAGCTCCCAATCCTCCTTTCTTTAAGATTTGCAAACTGATTTCTAATTAACGAAACAGTAAAACCTTTTACTAATTTGACCCTTTCTAAAGAAAAAATCTTCTAACTTCATCAATCTAAGGATAACCCATTTTGGTAGCTTCAAGACTAACATGTAAAAGGAGGGGATCAAAGAAAGAACTACACTTAGGTGAGTGAATCCTACCATAAGATAAGCATTTTCCTTTCAAGGAGGCAGGTCTCGCATGAATTTTTTCTAGAAGAGGAAGCGAGGCATGAAAAGGGACAGACCTATCACTTTGTAAAAACCCGAGATAAGTAAAATGAAAAAACTCTATCTTGCAGTTGAGTAAAGAAACAAATCTTTAGTCTTCCAGATAACCATATTGAGACCAATAATAAAACTTTGAAGAAATTAACCTTTAAGCCTAAAGCTACGTCAAACCCCAAAAGGATAGCTTTTAGCAAAGAATAAAGGATTGAGAGGCGGCATAAAAATAAGAGTGTCATCTGTAAAATGAAGGCCGATCAAACGTTCAAAGCAAGGCTAAGCCTCGGTTCCCTTGATCAACCCTAATCCAGAGGCTTTGGAGAGATTTCGACATAAAACATCAATTACTCAATTACTATAATGAAGAAACTGGGAAAGATTGGGTCCCCTTGATACAAACCTTTTTGGCACTTGATCCATTGGCCAGAATCCATTCAGAATTGGAGTCATAGAAGCATAAGACAATATCTCGAATCTCTCGCTGGAAGGTTTGGGGAAAGCCTCTCGTCGCCAAAAGATTAAAGAGAGAGTTTCAATTAACATTATCAAATGCTTCTCAAAATTAATCTTCCAAACCAAACCCTTTAGCTTTGACCTTTTGCAGTGGAAGATAACTTCATGTATAACTAAGAAAGTATCAGGGATTGAATGGCCTTTGATGAAAGCGAATTGAGCATCAGAGATCAAAAAGGAAAGAAAAGATAAGAGTCTAGCAGCTACCACCTTAGAAATTATCTTAAGTCAAATTTGAAAGGTTAGATTTGATTTTTCTTTAATTAATTTTTATTAGAGAGAACCATGGTTTTTCTGAGTTCCATTATAATTACTTCCTGATTTGAAATTAAATTAGTTCACTTCATGCATGAGATGTTGCATCGAGGTCGTAACAAATATTCTGTCACATCTATCATATGATCTCAAACCTGAATATGGAGCAGCAGCGTGTTTGGTGCAGCATCGAATGAGCATTTGCTTAAACAATTACGGCCTGGAGTGGCCGAAAATCCAACAGATCCAACATGCGAAGGTCTACTCACGGAATGGTTCGGCAGGTGCCTACTGCAATAAGGAACCTTCAGCTTCATTACAAATTTCAGTAACGCCATCACCACAAGTTCTGCGAAGTTCTCAGCTAGCAGTGGCATTGCTCTCTCTGATCCTTGCCTCTCCCCACACCCTTTAAACCAGGCTCAGTTCTTCGCAGGTATATAGCTTGTCCCAACCTGTAGTCACTTAGCTTCTCTCTTTCCTTGCTTTCCTTGCAAAGGGCTGGTGTCTTTGCATTTTATAAATCTTATGAAACATTTTAGGAAATCTTAGTGGGATTCGCTCTTCCTCCTCAAAAATAATATATAAATAAAATCCTAGGGAGCCTGGGAATGCAATGCATTCTTTCATCCTGGCAACAGCAAATGAATTCATTGCGCTAATGCAAACAGGTTCGGATGATCAGACTAGGAAATCGTTTCTCCTCTTTATATGTGCATCTAGTCATTGCTCTAATGGCCTGTGGATGTGATGATTCGCATCTCCGAAACATTTTGTTTCTTTCTTTAGTTATCCCTTTCCCTTTGCTCTTTCAATGATCTAATACCAGGTATTTGTTATGTTACTTAAAATACCACGCAATAAATGCTTAAAAGGTGTTCTTCTTCCTGCTCAAAATTCCTCTTCCAAATTGCATTTGTTGCAAGTAATGTTGGCTATTTGGATGGAAGTTCTCATAATTAAGCAGAGAAATAGATGTTTGCTAAAATAATAAAACTTATAATCCTTTATTTGGAATAACCAAAGAAACTTTGAATTATGAAAAGATGTCATAAACATAATTACCATTTCAGAAGGAAAAAGGACCCATATCATACATTCAAATTTGGGAACTCCTTGTAGCACAATGAAGATGCATCCTAACTTCCTTGTGGAACCACGCTAAGTGGATCAGTGGTTGCTTGAACAAGCTTTTGTAGACCCCATGGTGAACAAGCTTATACAATCTTATCCAATCAAATTTTAGGCCTCTCTCTTCTTCCAACAAGAAGGAGGTCTCTTAATCAACATGAAAAGTGTATTGCTTAAACAAAGCAGACACGTTGAAGCATTTAAAATGAACATCAAATCAACAAGATTTGCATTATAGCGCTACAAGAAATTAAAATTTTAACATAAAATTTTAATTACAAATTTATAAACCATTGTTAAAAGCATACTAATAGCATCGGATTTCATTATTTGTTGTTGTTTACTCCATAAGCCTAATTTATAACAAAGGCTTAGTTAGCCTGTTTTTAAATAAGTTGCTGAATCATCGCCGGCTAATTTCCCTCACGATACATATCTTCACTCCCGTCGTTTCCCCCAAAAAACCATGCCTAAACTTATAATCAACGTGAAACCCTTACCATATTACCTCCCCAAAACTCTTGTATCCTTTTTCAAACCCTCCTTCCCATCATCCGAGCGACCTTCTATTCCTAAACCAAATCACATACCAAGCTTTCACATCATCCAAGCTTCTGGCGTTGATGTTTCCGGCATCGTCCAAGCCTTCGACGGAGGCTTCGGTCTAACCATCCTTGCCATCCTCATCCGTGCTTCCAATCTAACCCTCCTTGCCTTTTTACGTGGTTTGAGACTATAGGAGAAGAAACAAATACTCAAGAAGCCACCGGAAAGAGGTTTTCTCCTTTTGATATCGTCCTCTGTTCTAAATCGAAAATGAAATTTTTACTAGTTTCTGTGATAGATTTTATCATTCCAGATGGAAATGAGATTTGGTGATTGCATTTCTGTTATTTTTTTGTTCTTCTCTGAATTCCAGTGAAGTTTAATGATGTAGGAATTCTCTAGGTTCTCTCCTTTTTCCTTTGCTAAGGGATTCAATAAGTAAATTTTGCTTTGTTAGGATTGTAGCCCTTAGTTGGGTGGGTTTTGATTAATGAACATGTCAAGAGAAATGGAGGGAACTAGAAGAAGAACAGGGAGATGAGTCGGTAAGGAGGAAGTGTGAGATCATTTATTTCATATGCTAGATACACCTAAACTTAATCTTTAATCCACTATAACATTTTACTAGATCTATGCTCTGTATTTAAGGCCATCCTAAACATGTAAAGAAAATTTCCATGTTCTTGGAAATGATATTACCAGACACTGCCTTGTATCACACACTGTAGTATTGGTTGGTGTAATTTAAGAAAACTGATAAGGTTTCTGATTTGATGAAAACTAGAAAATTTCTAGAACATTTTTCTGTTTTTGTAGCCACTACGTACTAAAGAGCACAGTTTGTGCTTGTTTCATATTTCTATTAGAATTATTTACCATTGCTTTGTTACACATTGACGCCTGAGTTTTTCTTGATTGCCCATAATTTAGAAGAAATAAATGGTCTTCTAAAATTGCTTGGGCTTTCCTTGCAGCTTGATTGTATAAAGAAGTCTTTCTGTTAGTTATCATTGGCTTGGGCTCTTCTCTTATTTATAGCGGCCAATATTATTTTCTCTAAGCTGTTTTTAAACTCTAAGTTAAGTGGTGTTAGATTCTGATAAAAGGCAATAATACGTACAGTCTAGGATCAGAGCTTCTAGAACATGCCAACAATTTTATGATGCAATTTGTAGTCTATTAATAACTCAATAATATGAGAATTTTTCTTGGATTTATAAAAGCATTCCACTTTCTGATTAGGAAACATAAAATTAGACAAATTCAGGACATGGTCAAGCAAGTAGAAGCTATCCTAAAGCATATCTTCATTGGCAGGATGTTGGTTGATCCTCTAATAAAGTATATTTCTAGGGATGTATTATAGGCTCATGTGAGGAGTCCAGGTTTGTATAGAGTGTGACAGACTGAGATATGTTTCAGACTTATGTATAAGTTTGTGTCTATTTTTTGTTGTCAAACAGGGATTGTATGGACATCAATAACTATGTGTTAAAGTTTATGAAATATTTATTTTTATTATTATGATGAGTTCATATTTATAGGCACATATGTGTATAATTGTCACAGGCTTAGATCAGTCCACTCACATGGGTGATCACTCTGACACTTTGTAATGGGCAGGATGAGATTAAAGTAGCCACTATAGATACTTGAGTAACAATGCATGAGTTGCAAATTGTAAAGTTATAAAATGGGCTACATAAATTATAATTGAATAGATTATAATCAAAGTCGCCTTAGTGTGGACTGAGATAAGACTCAAGAGAGTCGAGTACGGAGTACATATATGCGTGTGCAGTGTATGAATATTGATATGTCCACTAATCCGTACTAAGCTTGTTATAGCTGAACTGGAAGCATTGGTGTGTGCTTAGTCAGACAACTTTTTGATGTCTGAACTTGTATTCGTACGGTGTTTGAGTATGATATGGCCTATTGAGTGGGAGCTCCACTATAGCATATATTATGTTGCATGTACTAAAGTCAACCCTATAAGGGGTAACGTGATATATTTTTTCTCCATTACCATGTGAGCCTTACAACTATGTAGTATCCTTGGACTTGAACCTATACCATGAAGTTGGAGTTTAGGATGACTTTCTTAGCCTTGTTCTTCAGGGTCATAGAATTGATATGACCACATGAGACAATCCTAGGAAGTCAACTGGACAAAGATGGATTGGTATGAGTATTCAAGGAAGATTATTCGTGACCATACCTTATTTGTGATCCATTGCCCGGGCAATCATGTGTATGAGTTGCATATAATTATGGATACAAACATTATGATTTTGTATTTTATCAAGTGTTGCTCAGGGAAGATCTCTTGAGGAATTGAGAGTGCTTGATCAAGTATGATCGGATTATCTGGGACACATATGAAATTTGATTCCCGTTCACTATGTTAGTTATTTATTAACTTAATGCAGTATATCCACTATGTATCACTGAGTGTGAGTTTCGTCGGGTCGCATACCCCATCGCACTGCAAGTTGAGAGAGTTGAGGTTATAAATCATTGTTCTTGTGTAGACGAATGGGAGATTATTGCCCTAGGTGCCAAGTCGACGCCCACACAGAATTCCAAGGGTCCCATGAGACGAGACTCTTAGCATCCTTGGGACTCTTCGTATCCCTTTGACTGATCCGCTCTCGTATCAATTCTGTTCTATAAGAGAAGACCTACGATATCTTCTGGAGAATACATGAGGGCTTACAGAGATAAGCTTTCCTTCCTTCTCTCTCTTCATTGGCATTGCGGCTTAGGGGTGTAGACGAATCGGAGACTCGATAGCCCTCAACGATCGATGATCTGCTGCTTCGAAATAAGGTATATTTTCTATTTTTGGTTGGCAATCAGAAGAAAATGAAAGTTGAGAGAACTTTTTCTCTCTGGGCAATCAAAGCTAGACAAAAGATGTTAAAAAAAGAAAAAAAAGAAAAATTCGGATGTAAGAGAAAAAGGTCTGATGGAAGAGATGCCTTTTAAGGAAACAATGGACGGATGATCTACCATTTTATGTATAAGGCAGGGAGGAAGGGAAAAAAAGTGGTCAAGCATTAAATTCGTTTGATGAGCGAAAATCAAACCAAAGTTTTAAAAACTGGACAATATTCAAGAGATCTCAAATGATTATGGGCTTCGTTTGGGAGAGCAAGTAAAGATTGTGCTGCTGATGTCTGAACTTTTGGCATGTAAGAAGCCAATATGTCAAAGTTATATATCATGTTTTTTTTTTTTTTTTATTTTTTATTAATTTGTTTTTAGCTTTAGAGAGATTTTTTTTCTCCCTCCCTTCGAATAATGTATATTTCGAAAAACCTACAGTCTTCCTGGATCTATAAATATAAAGAGTCCTTGCATTATCATAGCAGCAACAATTGCTTTGTGACCGAGTACAAAATAGAAAAAAAAGAGAGATCATACGATAAGTGCGTTATTTTTAAGCGAAGTACTTATGGTAAAAACACAAAAAATGCACAGCAGCTCCTTTTATAGTCTATGCGAAAAAGCTGAGAGGTAGAGGAAGAACGAAAGCAAGAAAGAAGCAGCATTAAATGCATTCATTTGATGACGACATCTAGTGATCTGAATGGCCTAGCGCCTCGATGGAAAGAAAAAAAAGGAAAATCCTTTCGTCTAATAAAAGTGGTAGAGCTAGGGAGTCGTTAGCCTAGAGCTGGGGTGTCGTCGCGCTAAAAGCTTCAGTGTCCTTTTGTGAGTACTGGGATGTCGTAGGATTTTGCTTTTCGGATGTCATCGCGGTAGAGCTAGGGAGTCGTTAGCATATATCAGGGGTGTTGTCGTGCTAAAAGCTTCGGTGTCCTTTCGTGAGTACTGGGATGTCGTAGGATTTCGCCTTTTAGGTGTCGTCGCGCTAGAGCTAGGGAGTCATTAGCCCAAAGTTGGGGTGTCATCGCGCTAAAAGCTTCGATGTCGTACAATTTTGCCTTCCGCCTTTCGGGTGTCACCGCGGTAGAGCTAGGGAGACGTTAGCCCAGAGCTGGGGATGTCATCACACTAAAAGCACTTCATTTGAATGAAAAAGATACCCTAGTTAGAAAGCACTTCATTTGCGATCAAGACACCCTAGTTAGAAAGTTACAATACCCATGTTTTTATATGCTCCTGTGTAAGTTGACTCAATACATAAGCATCAAATTCGTCCATCAATGTTTTGGAAGGTGGTACAATTCTTTCCTTGTCCTCTCTAGTATTAATTGACTGCATACAAGTCTACCTGTTGCTTGAAGCAGCTCTTTCCTTGACTAGATTTTTCTTGATCTTTTTGACTTCTTCTTGACTCCACTCTTTAATCTGTTCTCTCTTGGGCAACCTTTCGTCCTAATTTGTTCAGGATCTTGAATTACAAGCTCTGTACCTGGCTTAGCTGTGCAGTTGGCATCCACGGCAATTTTGAATATAGGTGTTAGACCATCCATCACTACATTAAATGCATCTTCAGACATGGAGGCTATCTCTGCGAGCTTCATCATCCGATGACTCAGCAAACTATATCTACAATCAATAACATAATATTAATGAAAACATATATTAAGACATTTCAATTAAAAAATTATCACTACGTACCGTGATTTTCGTGTGCTTTTATCATAACCTTCAGTATTGCAATCAAATTCGTCGAATTGGTATTTCATGTCCTTGCACCATCTCTTCAAGAAGTATTTATCTAGTAAATGAAATACATCACTTTGATGAAGAACCAACAAGGCATGCCTACACAGGTACCCCTTGAACTGAAAGGATCGGCACTGGCATTGGACATCCTCAATATTTCTATCGTATGACACGATATAATCTTTGATCATCTCCTTACCGATTCTATCGACTTCAATCCTTTCGTACGACTTTACAGAATATACACAACAATTGCCAGCTTCCTTGATCAATTTAGTATTTGATGCAGCCATTTCAAGGATTTCATTCTAAAATTTTTTGAAAATGCGCCTTGTATACCTTCCTACAGCTTGTCTCTCAAAAGGTGATGATATCTTTAGGAAAGCAATCGTTTGCAACGTCCTATTATCTTCCTTATTTTTGGCCTTGTACCTTTTTTTCAAGGCATCTTCATACTTACCTATGAACTCCGTTAGTGTAGCCTTCGAATTTATAAACCCATCGAAGAAGTGATTTATGCCCTCGCTCCTTTGTGAAGATGACATCCATGTTCATAATTTTGTCAAAAAAAAGCTTTGAACGCGAACATGAACCAAAGACAATGACATACAAACCTGCAAAGAATGTATCCTTTAGGTAAACTAGGACCCATTTATCCTGACATTCGTAAAGGACATTGAACCAATCTATACACTTGCATTCTTTATATTTCTCCATAACATGTGCCCATCTTTTCTCGAATGACTGTATGGTCAACGAATCATATATCGCCTCATCAAAATCAACCATAAACTTGGGATTTGCTGTGCAAATGTGGCCAATCTTTTCAGGTATCTTCTTCAATATATGCCAAAGATAAAATCGATGTCGTGTGTTAGGAAAAACTTCTTTGACAACAGCCTCGATTGCCTTATCTTGGTCAGTTATTATGACAATAGGTGCTTGACCACCATTTGCATCCAGCCATGCCTGAAAAACCCATTTATATGTCTCAGTACTCTCATCAGACAATAATGCGCAACCAAGCAAGGTGGACTGTCCATGATGGTTGACCCTGACGAATGGACAAAAAAGCATTTGATATCTGTTTATCAAGTAGGTTGAGTCAAAGCTTAGAACATCACCGAAGTATGTGCATGCCAATCTTGACCTTGGATGAATCCATAAGACAGACCTCAGATGACCATTATCATTGAGGTCTAAGGTATAAAAGAAATTAGGATTTCTAAGTTGCATTTCGGTGAAATGAATTACCATCGACTGAGCATCTCCTTCTTTTAGCTTAGACCGACGTTCGCGACAAATGAAGTTATGAGCATCCTTCTCGGTGAAATCCAATTGTCTTCTGCCCCCTTTTCTCCTTGCTATGGCAGAGTATATCTGAGTTGTCGGAACATTCACGACATGTAAATTGCTGATCTCTACCTTCTCTGGTGTGCTGATCCTCCTATGCGACCGTAGATAACTAGTTGATGTTATGGACATCCATGGTTATGTTCTAGAGAAACCTCAACCAATTTCACTTACCACTTGTAGCATTCAGTCTTGCTTTTATGGATGCCATACAATCAACTTTCCCAGTATCCCTATGATTCATACTCTTCTCTGTTTTTCTAGATTTTCCTTGCCTCCAATACGCCAGGTGCTTGAAGCAAAGTTATTTTTTATTGTTGGCCCTGCTACACACTGTTATAATTCCAAAACCAACTCGTTTCATGTATCCATTGTAGAACATATATACAGCATCTGCTGAATTAAATTCCATTCCAGTTTGAGGAACTACAGCATCATCCACTGCATTTGGAGTGACGGGTGGAGGTGCACGGTCGGGAGTGTTATCGATTTCTTTCCGATCTATAATTTCAGCATCGTCTGTGGAAATATAGGCACACAGTCATGAACAATGATATCCATAGATTTAGTTATCAATATATCCTGACAAAGGATTAGGACACGAAGGTTAAAATAATACGACACCTATGATCTGAATTCAGAAGTCACGACACCTCAGTTTACAAAAAATAACACCGAAGCTGTAAAATTATGACACCAATTCATAACACATTGAGGAAGGGCCTAATGATACCATCCCCGACTTAGGTTGTTACCGACACCCTAGTTCTCATCTGATGATACCCTAGCTTTAAGGCGATGATACCCGTGCGTTGACTATTAAGGCGGGGTGTGTCGTCGCCTTAAAGCTATAAGCACGGGTGTCGTAGCATTGGTGCTAGGGTGTCGTAAGGTTTCAACTGGGGTGTCGCAAAGGATTTTCGACCGAAATCCAATCCTCCTGGGGTGTCACAGGGATTCTCTCCATGGTCAGTTTAAGCATGGGTGTCGTAGCATTGGTGCTAGGGTGTCGTTAGGTTTCAACTGGGGTGTCACGAAGGATTTTCGGCCGAATTCCTCCTGGGGTGTCATGAGGTTTCCTCTTGGGATGTCGTCAAGCTTACTACGGTAACCGGGTATTTGGCTTCCCGACACTCTCTTCAGTAATGGTTTCTTCTGTTTTCCATCCCCGAAACTCAGCGAGGGGGGTGCAACCCTTCGTTTCCTTTGAGCGCCCACTGAGATGGTGGCACGTGGCGAGTTTCCACGATAGCTCAGGCAATCGAAACACCCGCCAGGAGTAGCTTAAATATGGATGGGGGAATGCCTTCGTTAATCACCTTTTCAGTTGATCTTCTAAAATTTTTGGATACTGAGATGGCTTCTAGAGGCGAGGGGCGATCGACTGGCCCCCATAGGAGCCGCCGCACAACTGTAACCGTCGATGCGGAGGTCTTTGCGTCGTCGCTCACAAACAGCGAGCGACTCCATAGGGCGGCCGAGCAATACCTGGCCGTTTCAATGAGAGATATCAAGGTCCTGCATTGGGCCAACAGCCAGCTGGAGGGGCAAGTAACATCCCTCCAGCGCCAGATCACCGAGTTAGCCCCGCAGCGTCGGGGGAGCTCGGCAGCGCCTGGAGAAAATGACAATCCCCAGTGAGGGCTTTCGTACTTTTTTCTTTTCTTTTCTTCTTGTCTTTATTTGTGTGATGAATAAAAAGAAATTTTAGTAACTTTTATGTTTGCTGCCAGACCGAAGGATAAGGGAACTTGGATGTCGTAACTGTTTTTCGATCGATTTCATCCTGGGATGTGCTAAAGTTTTCTCCTAAGCATGAACGGGTGTCTTAGGTTTGTAACTTGGGTGTCGCGGGTCTTCTCTCCGTGGTCAGTTATAAGTATGGGTATCGTAGAATTGGTGCTAGGGTGCCGTAAAGTTTCAACTGGGGTGTCACGAATGATGACATCCCTGACTCAGGCTGTTAACGACACCCCAGTTCTCATCTTGTTGGTCCAGATAGTAACCCAAGAGGGGAGGTAAATTGGGTTTTTCAAAAATTAAACTCTTTTTGAAAACAATCCCCCAGCGGAAGTGAAAACTTAGATGTACACGAATTAAAATAGAGTATGCACAGATAGAGAGTTAGAGACAAGGAAATAATCACTGCAAACACAAGAATTTTATAGTGGTTCGGTGTACCTACACCTACATCCACTCCTAAGTACATCTTGGGTCCAACCTATAATCAATCTGATTACAGCAGAGTTGTTTCACATGCTCACAACTCGAACTTGTTGTTTTCTCGGGTGCACAACGAACCCAGCTGGTTTTCAAGGCTCACTAGCACACAACCTTACAACACAAGCAATTTCTTGCACAAGGCTAACTGTCTCAATCTGAATCAATCCCTTGATTGACCCAGCAAACAATAACATTTTACAAATCAAGAGCTCCTCCAATGAGCAAATATACAATGATAGAACAAAGATAAAGAGATAGGAATCAAAGCCTGATTTGCAGATCTTGGTGGCTTGCTTCTTCTCTTCTCTTAAGTGGATCTTTCTTTAGTATGCTCTTGAAGCTCAGAAAATCAGAAAACTAGGGCTTGCTTCTTCTTTTGAGATTTCTTCAAAATGGAACTAAGAAAGCTAGGAATCTCTCTCTTTTCTATTGGAAAATCAGTATAATCTTTCCTTTCGAATCTTCCCTATTTTCTCTTTTGATTTTCTGATGATTTTAACTCTTGTTTTCTCTTTTTATCTTCCCCTCTATTATTTTTCAGATACAACAAAAACCCCTTCTTATAGACCCTTCTTAATCCATAAATAGCTGAAAACTATCCATTAGAAACAAGTGTAAGAAGGATTAGAACCAAATAGGGTAATAGCCGTTGGGATTAAAAAGATAAAAATAAAGTGTAGAAACGTTCTGATAGTTCTGGAGTCGTTTCTGATAATCTGGAGTCGGCTCTTAATCGAAAATCCCCAATCCGCTTGATCTGGAGTTATCTCTGACTTTTCTGGGGTCGATACAAAAATCATCTGGAGTCGACTCTAACAGTCCAGAGTCGACTCTAACTTGTGACCAGAAAAATCATCGTTCTGTCTTTTCTGTTAGAGTCAGCTCTAACAGTCCAGGTGTCGACTCTAAAGTTTATGCCGATTTTTGGAGTCGACTCTGCGATTTCATGTGTCGACTCTAATGTCTGCAATCTTACCTTGACATTAGATTCGAACTAGAACTTGATTTGTCTTGTGATTTTGATTAATAAATCAAATCATAAACTAAAAAACTTAACCAAAATCATTAGTAACTTCAAATGTTATACTCAAATAGTTTTGTTAATCATCAAAATCAATAATTGGGTCAACAATCTCCCCCTTTTTGATGATGATAAAAACTTTGAGTATATGCATTAAAAATTCATTTGAAATAAGCGTTATAGACATTGTTAAAGCTTTAAAACTTCCTAACAGAGAATTTGATGCCAAGTTTCAAAATGACTTTAAAACATACTTGAGTTCTATTATAAACAATCAAGATGATTTAACTTTACACAGAAAATCATTAAGCTCCCCCTGCATTAAATAACTCCCCCTATGCAAGGTACATGTAAATAAACTGAAATTGATTTGATACCAATTGATTAGAATTTAGAAATTTTCTCTCCCCTTTTGAGATATGCCAATTGATTAAAACATATTGAAATCTTATATTTTTTCATTCTCTCTCTCCTTTATGCATATACAAATTTCTCTCCCCCTTTTTTGTTATCAGCAATAAGGTGAGTTAAAAATAATAATGTAGATTATCAGAGCGAGGTTGTTGGTTCATTCAATCATAGAGATAGTAAACTTCATAATTGTATTTCAATTCAAGATGCATTACATGTGTCTATACATTTACAGTAAAGTACCATATCAATTAGAAATTCCTAGATACAAGCTAACAAAGTATAGTAAACCAGAAATCCTAAGATACAAACTAGAATATGAAAAGCTAATCTTAGGTTTCTAATATGTTAGGATAGGATAGGCTTAGATAGGGTATCACAATAGGAAATAGAAGGTCAATCAAACATGTTTGTAGACAATCTTCTTCAGATGACCTATCATTCCATAATCTCATCCTTCTGTGATTTCTTAAAGCCTTCAAGACAACTCTTAACTTGAGCAACACAAGGTCTATCTTTCTTTAATTGTCCAGTAGCATCTAGATAAGCTTTCAAAAATCTTATGAAGCTCAGTACCAAGGGACTCTGCAGAGCAGCTAATGGAAAATGAAATCAAGTCAAGTCTGGAATTGATCTCCTCCTTAAACTGTCTGATGTCATCTCTCACTAATCTCATCTCTCCTTTGACTGTCATACTCAGCTAATAATGCTCTGAGCTGACCAATCTGCACATCTGAAAATCTCCCAGATACAAATGCTATCTGAGGTGGAGGTGAAGGGTATGTGCTTGGTCCAGCCTCAGAAGGTCCAGCTGTAGATGGTCCACAACAGATGGGTCAGGGATGTCCTCTGCTCTGGCCTCCTTAACTCTGTCCTTCTATCCTTTCTTTATCCAAATACATTTACCTTTCTGAAGCCATACGGTGAATGGTAGAGACACTGTAGTAGTCTGTATGCCTTAGTTTCCTTAGTGGCTCATTATCCATGATCAACAACCTTGGCTTCTAAATACCAAAGTTAGAATCATACCATATGGCAATGTGGATCTTTTCTTGGTTGCTGCCTCTGCCATATAGCCTATCATCATCCCAGCTAAATTAACTGGCCTCCAGTGATGATGCAATCCATCAGCAAGATGTCTCGCTCTGAGACATACTCAAATCGGCCTATTTTAGGAAATAAGATCCTTTTGCAGATGTTATGAAGTAGCCTGAGTTCCAAATTCAGTTGATTTGCCATCTCCTCAAACTCAGATACCTCTCTCCCCAACATCCTAGATAGGGCACCACCTCGATCATCATGCTGATACTCATTTAGCCCAACAGTGGGCATCTCTAATAATTTCCAAGGATCTCAGTAGTGATTACAACTCTTGTTCCTCTAACATACTTACTAAACCTCCCTCTCCCATTTCCTTTAATTGACGGCCAATACCAAAACCCTCTGAAGCAAAGAAATCAAAATCAACTTTTCTTCCGTTGTGATAGCCTTACCCGCTAATTGGTCGACATGTGGAGAAGATGGAGAAGGTGGAGAAGCCTCTCGGGTGGCAGACAATGAAGATGAAGCTTGCCTCCGAATCGTGCATCTCCTCGTGGGAACGCCGGTCCTCCAACAGTCGCACGCCTCTTAGGAGCCATAGGGTTTGATTGGAATGAGTAATCAAGAGATTTGAAGGGTTTAGAGGTGTTGGAATTAGTTTGGAACGACTCTAGAGAAGTTTTGGAGAAGATATAATTCGTTTAGGTGTCGACTCCGCCTTATATTTTTGACCTAGGTTCACTTAGAGTCGACTCCGCAAAGCGAGGTGTCGGCTCCGAACCAGAAAATCTGTCAGCGCCGAATTAGAGTCGGCTCTGCAGAAGCAGGTGTCGGCTCTAATTGCCCAGACAGAACATCAAATAGGAAGGTGTCGACTCCACAAACCAACTGACTGAAGGTGTCGACTCCACAATAGTTTCAGTGAAAAATTCGAATTTCAAGGATCTGAAACTAATCAAATTAATCATCAAACTCTAGATAATTTTTAAAATTGGGGAAACAATGAATCAAATTTCTAGATAAATTTCCTTATTGAAATAGAGAATTTTCAAGAAATTGATGAATCTAGATAGTCATTCCTTAAGAGTTTCAAAATCATTCAAAGGATCACAAACTCCTAATTCACCTCTAAGATAACAAAATCTTTCTTCACTCAAAGGTTTTGTAAATATATCAGCTAATTGTTCTTCAGTATTAACATATTCAAGACAAATTTCATTATTAGCTACATGTTCTCTTATAAAGTGATATCTAATTTCAATGTGTTTGTTCTTGAATGTTGAATTGGATTTTTAGTTAGATTTATTGCACTGTGTTATCACATCTAATGGAGTTTTATCAAGTGTTATGCCATAATCTTCAAGTTGTCTCTTAATCCAAAGGATTTGAGCACAGCAACTTCCAGCTGCAACATATTCTGCTTCAGCAGTAGATAATGCAACCGAATTTTGCTTTTTGCTAAACCAAGAGATTAAGTTACTTCCTAAAATTGACATGCACCACTTGTGCTTCTATCTATCTAATTTACATCCAGCATAGTCAGAATCAGAATATGCAATCAATTTAATGTTGAGTCTCTAGAATACCATAAACCTACATTTTTAGTTCCACTTAAATATCTTAAGATTCTTTTTACAGCAATTAAGTGAGATTCTTTAGGTTCAGATTGAAATCTAGCACATAACAAACAGCAAACATATATATCTGGTCTACTAGCTGTTAAGTAAAGAAGAGATCCGATCATACCTCTAATGTTTTGATCTACTTTCTTACCATCTTCATCTTTGTCCAATTTGCATGAAGGACTCATAGGTGTTCCAAGTGGTTTGATTGACTCCATTCCAAACTTCTTGAGAATTTTCTTTGTGTATTTGCTTGATTGATGAAAATTCCCTCTTTGCTTTGTTTGATTTGAAGTCCTAGGAAGAAGTTGAGTTCTCCCATCATGCTCATTTCAAATTCACCCTGCATTAACTTAGCAAATTCTTGACATAACAAGATTGTTAGTAGCACCGAATACAATATCATCAACATATATTTGTACTACTAATAAATCCTTTTCTTTTCTTTTCAAAAATAGTGTTTTATCAACATTTCCTCTAGTAAAATCATTTTCAATCAGAAATTTACTTAATCTTCATACCAAGCTCTAGGTGCTTGTTTTAAACCATATAGTGCTTTGTGTAATTTAAAAACATGATTTGGAAATTCATGATCTTCAAAACCAGGTGGTTGTTCAACAAAACTTCCTCATTTATAAATCCATTTAAAAATGCACTTTTAACATCCATTTGAAATAAATTGATATATGACATGCAAATGCAAGTAATAATCTAATTGCTTCTAATCTAGCTACAGGTGCAAAAGTTTCATCAAAATCAATTCCTTCTTCTTGATTATATCCTTTTGCAACTAATCTAGCTTTTTCTAATTACTATGCCATTTTCATCTAATTTATTTCTAAATACCCATTTTGATCCTATAACAGAATGATCTTTAGGTCTATCTACAAGGGTCCAAACATTATTTCTAGTAAATTGATTTAATTCTTCTTGCATAGCTAACATCCAATTATTATCTTTTTCAGCTTCTTCAATAGTTTTAGGTTCAATTTGAGATACAAATGCAAGATGATTATTGATGTTTCTCATTGATGATCTAGTTCTTACTCCTTGAGATGGATCACCTATAATTAATTCCTTGGATGACCATAGGCATATCTCCAATCTCTAGGAAGATCTACATCATTATGATTTGCATCAACAACATCAACACTAGGAGAATCATCATCTTTAGCTTTGTTCATGATCTGAAGATATCATTTAATTTTTCAATATCTCTTTCTAGAATGTTTGTATCTTCCTCATCATCAATTTTAGAACTTGATGCTAAAGATTCATCAAAAACTACATGAATAGATTCTTCTACAATTAAGTTTCTCTTGTTAAATACTCTATAGGCTTTACTAGATGTTGAATATCCTAAGAAATGCCTTCATCAGATTTTGCATCAAATTTCCTAGATTATCTTTACCATTATTATGAATGAAACATTTACAACCAAATGCATGAAAATAACTTATGTTTGGTTTTCTATTATTCCATAGTTCATAAGGAGTTTTCTTAATGATTGGCCTAATTAAAGCTCTATTAAGAATGTAACATGCCGTGTTTATAGCTTCCGCCCAAAAGTATTTTGGTAGTTGCTTTCACATAGCATGGTACGGGCCATGTCTTCTAAAGTTCTATTTTTCTTTCTACAACTCCATTTTGTTGTGGTGTTCTAGGTGCTGAAAAATTATGATGATGCCATTTTCAATGCAAAAGTTTTCAAATAAATGATTTTCAAATTCAGTGCCATGATCACTTCTAAGAGACACTATGGTGTTGTTTTTCTCATTTGTGACCTTCTTGAAGAATTTCAAAATATGGAAAGGTCTCATCTTTATGAGCTAAAAATAATACCCAAGTGTATCTAGAGTAATCATCTACAATCACAAGACCATATTTCTTTCCTCCTAGACTTGTGGTTCTAGTAGGTCCAAAAAGATCCATGTGAAGTAGTTCAAGTGGCCTAGAAGTGGAAACAATATTTTTAGTTTTGAAAGAATTTCTAGTTTGTTTTCCAAATTGACATGCATCACAAATTTTGTTATTTTCAAAATCTAGTTGGAAGTCCTTTTACTAAATCCATTCTAATTAATTTTGAAATTAGGTGTGTGCTTGCATGACCTAATCTACGATGCCATAACCAACCAATCTCATTCATATTAGCATTATTAGCAACTAAGCAATGATTACTAGTAGACAAATTCTAAATCAATCAAGTATACATTGCCATTTCTATTTCCAATAAAACAATGCTATTATCAATGGGATTAGAAACAGTGCAGATAGAAGCTTCAAATGATACTTTAAAACCTTTATCACATAATTGGCTAATACTAATTAAATTATGTTTAAACCATTAACATATAAGACATTTTCAATATATGTGGAGGGAGTTATTTGAATTTACCAAACCCCATGATTTGGCCTTTGCCATTGTCACCAAATGTAACAACTCCTCCTCTTTTGCTTTCAAGGGTGATGAATGATCCTTGTCACCCGTCATGTGTCTTGAGCAGCCACTATCGATACCACTTTCTTTTCTTTTGGCCGCAAGACACTCCTGCAAAAATAATTCAAGTCTTATATTTAGGTACCCAAGCCTTCTTGGGTCCTTCATGGTTAGTAGCAATAAAGATTGTTCCTTTGGAACCCAAATTCTTCTTTCTTTTATTCTTGTTAGTTTTACACATAAGATTTATGTCCTTTGTTTGCATTTAAAACATGTAATATTTGATTTTTTCACAAAAAATTTTTTCAAATTTTTGCTTTTTAAGTTGGTCTATATCCTAATCCAGCTTTATCAAAAACAGCTCTTTGATTGTCCAAAATCATATTAAGTTTGATAGAGCTAAAGTAAATTTATCAACTATAGGTTTAAGTCTATCAACTTTATTTTTCAAGCTTTCATTTTCTTTCATCAAAAGTTCTTTTTCTATAACATGCTTTTCATTTTCTAAAGATAGATTTTGCATTTGATTTTTCAGATCTTTGTTCTTTGAACTTAATTTTGCAAATCATCTATAATTCATAAAAAGCACTATGCAACTCATCGAAAGTAAAGTCATCAAGAAAACTCGGACTTACCTCATCATTGTCGCCATGAAGCATAGATTGGCCATTTCACTCTTCTCTTCCTTTTCGGAACTTGAGCTTTCCGAATCACTCCATGTGGCCATCATTGCCTTCTTTTTGAATCTTCGGTGTCTTTCTTTAGTTGTGGCATTCAGATTTAAAGTGATCCGGCTTCTTGCATTCAAAACAGATAACTTCTTTTTTTTGCCCTTGTCCTCATCTTTTCTAGCAAATGGCTTTTCTTTTCAAACTTCTTCTTCTTCATGAATCTTTTAAATTTCCTTGTGATGAGTGCCATGTCCTCATCATCACTTTCATCTTCAGATTTATGAGGCTCTTCCATATATTCAGAAATCTTAAGAGCCATAGTCCTCTTCTTCTTTGACTCATCATCATCAACATGTTGCTTAACTTGAAGCTCATGAGTCATCAAGGATCCCAATAATTCTTCCAGGGGTAGGGTACTTAGATCCTTTGCCTCTTGTATTGCAGTCACCTTTAGCTTCCCAAGTCCTAGGCAAGGAACGCAAAACCTTTCTCACAAGATCAGAATTAGTATAAGATTTACCAAGACTTTTTAAACCATTAACTATATCAGTAAATCTTGTAAACATATCAGAAATAGATTCACATGCATCCATTTTAAACAATTCATATTTATGAACTAGCATGTTAATTTTGGATTCCTTGACTTGATTTGTTCCCTCATGGGTAACCTCTAAGTCTATCCCAGATTTCCTTAGCAGAAATGCAATAGATATACGATTGAATTCATTTGCATCTAATGAGCAGTACAAAACATTCATAGCCTTGGCATTAAGTTGTGCCAATTTTTTATCATGTTCATCCCATTCCGTTTCCAGTTTAGGAATCTCCATACCATTAATTCTAGCAGTGGGTGTGTGTGGTCCATTGACTATAATGCTCCATATCATAGTCAAGTGCTTGAATGAAAATTTTCATTCTAGCCTTCCAATAACAATAGTTTAAGCATTAAACAAGGGTGTCTATTTGTAGATTGGCCTTCGGAAAAAGATGAACCAGCTTGAGTTGCCATGTGGATCTTTGACTCTTGATCGTTAGATCAAATCAAATGAGCATTAGCTTGATACCAATTGTTGGTCCAGATAGCAACCCAAGAGGGGGGTGAATTGGGTTTTTCAAAAATTAAACTATTTTTAAAAATAATCCCCCAGCGGAAGTGAAAACTTAGATGTACATAAATTAAAAAGAGTATGCACAGATAGAGAGTTAGAGACAAGGAAATAATCACTGCAAACACAAGAATTTTATAGTGGTTCGGTGTACCTACACCTACATCCACTCCCAAGTACCTTTTGGGTCCATACTATAATCAATCTGATTACAGCAGAGTTGTTTCACAAGCTTACAACTTGAACTTGTTATTTTTTCGGGTGCACAACGAACCCAGCTGGTTTTCAAAGCTCACCAGCACACAACCTTACAACACAAGCAATTTCTGCACAAGGCTAACTGCCTCAATCTGAATCAATCCCCTGATTGACCCAGCAAATAATAACATTTTACAAATCAAGAGCTCCTCCAATGAGTAAATATACAATGATAGAACAAAGATAAAGAGATAGGAATCAAAGCCTGATTTGCAGATCTTGGTGGCTTGCTTCTTCTCTTCTCTTGAGTGGATCTTTCTTTAGTATGCTCTTGAAGCTCAGAAAATCAAAAAACTAGGGCTTGCTTCTTCTTTTGAGATTTCTTTAAAATGAAACTAAGAAGCTAGGAATCTCTCTTTTTCTATTGAAAAATCAGTATAATCTTTCCTTTCGAATCTTTCCTCTTTTCTCTTTTGATTTTCTGATGATTTTCACTCTTGTTTTTCTCTTTTTATCTTCCCCTCTATTATTTTTGGATACAACAAAAACCCCTTCTTATAGACCCTTCTTAATCCATAAATAGCTGAAAACTATCCGTTAGAAATAAGTGTAAGAAGGATTAGAACCAAATAGGGTAATAGCCGTTGGGATTAAAAAGATAAAAATAAAGTTTAGAGACGTTCTGATAGTTCTGGAGTCATTTCTGACAATCTGGAGTCGACTCTAACTTTTTTAGAGTTGGTTCTAAATTGAAATCCTCAATCCGCTTGATCTGGAGTCGGCTCTGACTTTTCTGGGGTCGATACAAAAATCCTCTGGAGTTGACTCTAACAGTCCAGGAGTCGACTCTAACTTGTGACCAGAAAAACCATCGTTATGTCTTTTCTGTTGGAGTCAGCTTTAACAGTCCAGGTGTCAACTCTAAAGTCTGTGCTGATTTTTGGAGTCGACTCTATGATTTTATGTGTTGACTCTAATGTCTGCAATCTTACCTTGATATTAGATTCGAACTAGAACTTGATTTGTCTTGTGATTTTGATTAATAAATCAAATCATAAACTGAAAAACTTAATCAAAATCATTAGTAACTTCAAATGTTATACTCAAATAGTTTTGTTAATCATCAAAATCAATAATTGGGTCAACACATCTGACGACACCCTAGCTTTAAGGCGACGGCTCCAATGCGGGGACTGTTAGGGGGGATCGACAATATCCCTGACTCAGGCTGTTAACGATACCCCTGCTTGCATCTGACGATACTCTAGCTTTAAGGCGATGACACCCATGATGTGACTATTAAAGTAGGGTGTCGCGGGGATTGTTCTCCATATGGGGTGTCATAGCGTTGACGCTTGGGTGTCTTAATGTTTCAACTACGGCGTCGTAGATCTTTTTTTGGGTGAACATAACTTGGGTGTCGCGGGCCTGCTCTCCAGCATCATTTTAAGCATGACACACCCTTTAGCAGTTAAAGACACCCCATAGAACAAGCTACGACACCCCAGAAAGCAACATATGAAGATCGCGAAGGTTATAAGCATGGGTGTCGTAGCGTTGCCGCTAGGGTGTCATAACGTTTCAACTGCAGTGTCACGAATAATTTTTAGCCGAATTCCTCCTTGGGTGTCATAAGGTTATAAGCATGGGTGTCGTAGCGTTGTCGCTAGGGTATCGTGATATTTGAACTGAAGTGTCGCGAAGGATTTTCGGCCAAGCATAATAGGGGTATCGTATTTGTTTAACAGAGGTGTCTTATTTCTTTAACTTGGGTGTCGCAATACTCCTGATTTTCTCTTGCGATGTCGCAAGGCTTTTCTCCAGCATTCGTTTGGAGCACGGGTGTCGTAGGCTTGTAACTACGGTGTCTTAACAGTAAATTTGGGGTGTCGTAGCTTTTATGACGAGACTAGAGCTATATGGATAGAAAATAATGGGGAATATAGGCCGAAACACTCTGACGACACCCTAGTTCATGAGGTATAACATCCTAGTTAAAAGAGTATGACATTCGTGCTACAAACAGTAAACTCTAAACAGTTATGACTCCCAGAATGTCATAACTGTTTTGTTCTAAGGAAGTTACCCGCGCATTAAACGGTTTGGTCATGCATTAACTACCTCTAACGAAAAAAATAGTTGGTGTAATAAAGGAGCTTTACAAAGAAGTGGGAAGAAGGACTTTTTACTTTGTGCTGCGGACGATATTTCCTTCAGAAGTTTTGTACAAGACTCCAGTAGCCAGGTATTCCAGCCTCGAAGCTAAAATATTTTCTTTCGACCGGACTCTCAGAGCGAGGGCGTAGGATCGTGCCCAAACCTTTGACTGATTCCTTAGCATCCGAAAGCCAGAGCGAGGGGGAAGAAAGAGTTTTTCTTGCATAGATCAAATTCAAAAAAAAATGGTGGTAGAAGAAGGCTGGAGGGAAAGGGCATTTTCGTTTGTACGCTAATTTTTTAAAAAAGGCGAAGCATTTTTCATGGCCGTCATGATCCGAACGTAACATCGTAGCAGAGTCATACCGTCCGGCACGTCATTCACGTAGGATCCACGTGGACCAATCAGGAGAGGCGGTGCAGCCCACGTAGGACTTGCTGCACCGGGGGCGGTGTACAAAGACTTTTCCCACCCTCTATGATATGGTATTAAACTATGCTGAAAGCTCTGTAGACATATGTATTTTCAACGCATATAAGACACTTTACGTTTAGAATTTGATATTGAATGTTATTGATTTGTATATTTTAATTGTAAATAAAATTGAGGTAATTAAGCTTTTTTGAAATCATATTAAAGTTGTCTTTGAGAAGTTTGAAACGTATACAGGCCAAGTGTTACTTCCATGCTGTTGTGCTGCTGCTTAGATTATTTCACCTTGGTGATGGGGTTTAAGCATTGGCATTCATCCAGCTTGTTATGTTTAACATATCAGACAATCTCGTAAGTGTTAAGACCAAATTGGTTCTGACAATTACTATTAGACTTAAAGCTATAATTGGTTTTACTTTTTATGATGTATTAATTTTATTTTTTAGGAATAATTACATCAAAGAAGTACATAAACTTATTCAAAATTTTTACTTGAGTCATATATTATTTTTTTAATTGAGTATATTTTTAACAACCATTAATAATAGCTTAACAAACTGTAAGACAGTCGTTAATGTGGCCATCAATGTTGACTTGAGTATACTAATTTTTTTCAATTGAGTATACTAACTTATAAAGTTGTTTAATTGAATATACCAACGAAAAAAATTTTTAATCAAGCACCGATGAATGTTGCAAGAAAATTATAAGCGCTATCCTTTAGTACCCTTTTAATTGTTAGCTTTATATAGTAAAGTTAGACGGCCTTTAGGAAGTTACAAATTTGCTTTTTACTAAGAGAAGGCAAAATTTTTTGGTTGAAAGAGCATTGGTAATACATCAAAAAGTATGCAATATAAAAATAGGCATATATTTGAAGTGTAAATTTCTTATTAGTTTATTCATTATTAATTGAACAACTAAAAAATCATTATTTCATTACTTAATATTCATGCATATGTTTTTTTTGTGCATAAATAGATAACAATATTTCTCCTTTAGGTTATTATGTATAGAATTTTATCTAAAAATTTATGAATGATTGATTTGTTATACATTTACAAGAAATGCTAATTAAATTAAATATATATACTTAATTAAAAGCTTTTATGAGTTAGTATACTCAACTGATTTTTTTTACAAGTTGATGTACTTAATCGAAACAAAATTATACTCAAGTTATTATTAATGACCATCATATTGTTCATTAAATAATTATTGATGGCCATTAAAAATATAGTTGATTGAAATTTTTTATGAATTAATAATTCAATTGGAAAAAATATAAGAATTCAATTGAAAATCTCAAATAAATTTATGTACTAATATAATTATTCCTACTATTTATTCGTGATATGATACTAACTTTTATGTATTGACTCATCAAATTAGCTGTTAATGATAACTTACATATTTTGTTACCCATGGTGCCTATACATTGTTATAATTTCTTTTTCCTTTTTTTTTTCTATTGTGCAATTGGAATGCTATTGAACAACCCAATCTATACAAATTTATCTTGTAACTGCTGCTTGGGTTAGTTTTAACCATATCTAACCTGAAAATTTTTGATAGATTGATAATAATAAATTTTAGTTTTAACTTAGTCCAAGATGCAAGTAGCATAGGATTACATTTAGTTTTTTCACTTTATTCAGTGAGGCTTGACAGGCTTGGTTGTGCCAAATTGATCCAACCGGACCCGCCTGTAACCCAAACTAAAATATTTGTATTTCATTACCATGTACTTCCATCAGTGCTACTTTCATGGCACAATGCGTGAACATAACGCAGAGTGGTTATGATGTCAAACTTCCATCAGTATCAACTTTCGTGGCACAATGCGTAAACACAACGCAGAGTGGTTATGCTGTCAACTTCCAGCATGTTTATGTTTACTCAGAGGATCAAGTACTGGCCTCCTATAGCAGGTAAATTGCTTGCCCGAACCTATGCATTTCTCATGTCTGTTTCTTTCTCTTCCAAATGACCCAACAAAACATTGAACTCAAGTCACATTCTTTCATACTTGCAACTTACAGTTTTCTGGCAGCTAGCTGAACACTTTCTGGCCAACAAGATCAGATGAAGCAAGTGCATCACAGCCAGATATGCTTCAATAGTTAAAACAAATATTTCTTTCATTTTCAATAAGAGATGGTCTGTCATGGAGAATCATGTTTCTAGATTTTAAATACTATGACTTGTAATTGTTTCTCTTCTCATTTATGTTCTGACAGTGGGCGTCACTTCTACAACTCAAAATGTGTTATCATCTATCTATTAATTGAAGAAGCTTGTTATTGTTGATGATATTAATCGATCGAATGGATACCATGGAAAATAGGAAGGTTTTGTAAAATGGACAAACTCAGGAATGATGATGAAAGATTTGTGCTCTCTCTACTTGTCTTCTTTAGGTGCAGTCTGGTTGTACAAAGTTTGAATGCAGAGCCTTGGCATGTTCATTTGGACCGTGACAAGTCAGCAATCACCTCCGCAACATGAGGTACATTCTTATGCTTATTGACCTAATCTTGTACAAATGTTTGTATTCATCGAAATTTTCAACCAAGTTACAACCTTTATGAATTAAAATAATCCATGTGTTTAATTTAATATGTAATATGGGACTATTCTTATAATATGAAAATTTTGAATCTACTTTCATTAACAACTAACACTAGCATGGGTTAAGATGGCTGGAGGAGTTCCTTAGACCCAGAGAGGCGACAAAACCTCCCCCACCAATGGTCCTCAAAAGTTCCCTCATTCCTTCCTCACGCTAGAGAATGTTAAAGCTTTTCAATGGCTAGTGTTGACACCGAGTCACTTTCTTCAAACGCTGGGGAAACGGACGTCCTCCTCGCCAGACTCCTGCAAGAAAAGTCTCCGGAGATCGGATGCTCCTATTGGGACCCTTCGATGCTCAAGTTAGTCACTCGAGAACAGACGAGAACTGACTAGCGGTGGAAGCTAGAAAGTTAGGGTTTAACTAGTAGGAAGAAGCTAGAAAAACCAGAGTTCTTGGATCCCTACTTACAGTGAGAGTGTGCGCTTTTATACCTGTTCGAAGATACACCCTTCCGTTCCAAAATATTGCTGATTTCAAGGTACCTCGTTCAATAACGGACAAAAAGATGAGGTTGACAGTGACAGATCGTACTATCACCGTGCATGTCGGAGGTGTCCTGTGTCACCTGTCAGTACGGCCTCACAGGTGTCTGGCATCTGTGGTTATACCTGGTGCGCACCGCTGCCGGATGTGACTGCGCACAGTTGTAGGCAGGTGGTAGACCGTACGCTATAACGGGGTATGGTCATGCACAGTGACAGACATGCGATGGACCATAGGCCGTTATGAGGTATGGCCACACTGCTACGGGTGTGTGACGGACCACGTGTGCATGCCAGGTGGCCCGAGGCTATAGGTTGCTGGGCTCAAGGGCCAAACCATGTATCGGGCACTGTTCATGCAGCCCGAGACCGAGGGGGTCTCGGGGGTTGAGATACTATTCATAGAGCCCGGGAGCTGTGGCTCGAGGCCGAGACTGGAACTCGAGGTCGAGCACTGTTCATGCAGCCCAAGACCGAGGGGGTCTTGGGGGTTGAGATACTGTTCATAGAGCCCGGGAGCTGTGGCTCGAGGCCGAGACTGGAACTCGAGGCCAGGCACTGTTCATGCAGCCCAAGACCGAGGGGGTCTCGGGGTTGAGATACTGTTCATACAGCCCGGGAGCTGTGGCTCGAGGCCGAGACTGAAACTTGAGGCCGGGCACTGTTCATGCAGTCCGAGACCGAGGGGGTCTCGGGGGTTGTGATACTATTCATAGAGCCGGGAGCTATGGCTCAAGGCCAAGACTGGAACTCGAGGCCAGACATTGTTCATGCAGCCCGAGACCGAGGGGGTCTTGTGGGTTGAGATACTGTCAATAGAGCCCGAGAGCTGTGGCTCGAGGCCGAGACTGGAACTCGAGGCCAGACACTGTCCATGCAGCCCGAGACCAAGGAGGTCTCGGGGGTTGAGATACTGTTCATAGAGCCAGAGAGCTGTAGCTCGAGGCCAAGACTGGAACTCGAGGCCGGACATTGTTCATGCAGCTTGAGACCGAGGGGGTCTCGAGGGTTGAGATATTGTTCATAGAGCCCGGGAGCTGTGGCTCGAGGACGAGACTGGAGCTCGATGGTCGGAGTTGACCCGATGTAGAGTGAAGTTGGAGGGTTGAATGACATTTTGGAGATGCGAAGAGTGAGTCTTCGAGTCTGGTGCTTGGTAAGGCTGATGTCGATATCCGATGCCAAGGGGGCCCCCGAGGCCGAGAGGGTCTCCGTCAGTCGCTGTTACCGTTTACTCCTACGACACTGGATCAGCCATATCAGATGCCCCTCATCCCTGAGATGGAGCGGGCCCACCACAGCAAGGTGAAAGGGGTGTCACCTCCCAAGTGGCTGATCCTCGTCCCTTGTGAACCGCCCATGGACATGTGTCTTTAGGTGCTGCAGTGACTTTATGCGGGTGACATGGGGGATGTGAAAGGGCGGCCACTACCGTCCACCCGATCTGCCATGATCATCCTCGAGGCACGGTCGATCCTTTGAAGTCCGTGAGAAAAGCTTCCCATCATTGCCCATCATAATGATGATGTCAGCGGTATCCCATCATTGGCTGGAGGTGGATCGTATCACACACCAGCGGTCGCTGAGGCAACCCAGCCTATGGTAGGGGTCCATGTGGCTGGCAAGAAAAGGCGGGATGCTTTGAAACTTAAAGCTGGGGTAGGGGTTGAATCTAGCCACACTATTCCTACTATCGTTGTCTTCTTCCTCTGCAACTCTGCCTCCTGATCTTCCTGCAACCTGAGAGCCTGCGCACGCCATTTTCTTTCTCAGGTCAGCTCTTTGTCTCTTCTAGACCTCTCTGTTCCTTCTTCCCAATGAGTTCCCAGTCCTGGACCTCGGAGGACGATTTGGAGGATCGTCCTTCTTCGAGAGGCTTCGAGCTTCTCCTTCTCTCCTCCCTCTCCTTCACCTCCTCTTGAGTGGTCCTCTGATTCGAGGACCGCATCCCTCTGGCTGGCGGCGGGTCACTGGTGAGGCTCCCGTAGGGATGCCCGGCGATGCTGGCAGAGCCCCATCGGGAGATGCCGGACGGAGGTCGGCACCTCCTCGAGGGTGGGGGCAAATCCCCAGAAGGGGTCGCCTCCACGGTGATAGGCTAGGATTTGGTGAACATCCGGGCCCGTTACCAAATCCCCCGGGATGTTGGGCTCTATCTCCCGACTCCGATGATAGAGTGATTTCTTCTCGACCCGGCCGAGTGATCGTTTATGAAATTTCCCTGAGGGTGGGCCTCCACCTACCCTTTCCTCCTTTTTTCATTAACCTCCTTGACTATTACTCTTGACCCCTTCTCAGCTGGTCCCGAACTCCCTTCGGGTCATTAGTGCCTTCGTCATCCTCTGCCATCACCTCCATATTACCCCCGAGTCTCCCTCTTTCGCTCTTTCTACATCCTTCGGGCTCAGAAGGGTTGGTGGCTATTCCAGCCCCGACCCGGCCGAGTCCTTAAGCTTCTTCCTACCTCCGTCAAGGGATGGAAATCCTGATTTTTCTTTGCCAATCTGGACCAGGTTAAGCCCCGGTGGGGGACCCCGACCTCCGAGGTAACATGAACTACACCATCCATCTTGGAGACAAAGAAGTGTTGGGGTAGCTGTTGACTACCGACATCCCTCAGTACAACCTGCTTCTAACAGAGGAAAACCTCCAATCAGCGGGTCTCATCTCCCACCGTAGTAAGTCTCCCTGTACTTAGTCAAAGTCTTTCTGTTTTTTTTTTTTTCACTGACCCCGGCCGATGCTGTACAACCATGAAGGTCCCGACCCGTAGACTCATGAAGCCACTGCCAAGGAGGGCCCAGGAGGGGCCGAGCGAGGGGCAGCAAACACCGGCCCCAAAATGCCCGACAGCGCGGGTGCCCAAGCCACCTGCACCGCAAGAGCCTCCGGCTGCCCCGGAGATGTTCTGACGGCCGACACCCGCCAGAAAGGGCGGTGGCCGAGGGGGAAACAACAGAGGAGCCAGCCACAGAGGAGCCGGTGATAGCGAAGGAGCCCCCCGCTCCCAGCGGACCAATCCCCGCCGAGGCAACAAGGAGCTGGGGTGAGGGACCATCAAGGGCAGCAAGTCCGCCCCCGGAGCAGACACCGGCAGGTAGCCCTCCATGCGCCGAGTCTGAAACCGCCGAGCTGCTGGAGGAAATGGAGTCAGGCCGAGGCCGCCTCGGGACTCCATTTTGAACGATGGCGCTGGGTGGAGTGGCTCATCTCACCAGTCCTCGTGCCTGAGGTCCAGGAAGAACTTAGCCATTTGAAGGCGGCCACGTTCTTCCGAGAGTCCTACGCGGCCCTGGTCAAAGTAAGTAGTCTTGCAGCCCCTTGCCTTTAGATTTCCCTTTTTCTCTTCCTTTCTCTTTTTTGACATGAGGCCTGCACGCATATTGCGAACTCCTTGGCAACTACAAGGGAGGTCATCCATGGGGGAAAGACCCTCATGCGGGAGGCCCAGAAAGAGGCCGAGGAGGCTCGTGCTCGAGCGGAGGCGGCCAAGAGGGCCTTGGAATCGGCCAGGACTGCCCGGGCTGATGAGATAAAGGTAGCCGAGAGCTGGGCAGAGGCTGAGGCCAGCCATTTGCGGGCAGCACTCAGTCAACTGATGGTGGCCGAAGGCGCCATCGAGGCAAGGGACCTGCATATTTCAGAATTAATTGCAGCCATCCAGACGGCCGAGAATCGGGCTGGCAAGGCCGAGGAGAGGGCGAAGAAGGCCGAGGAGGAAGCGGGTCGTGCCCAGGAGGCCGAGAGGGCAGCAGCAGCATCTCTAGCTGCAGAGAAAGAAGTTTGAGCTGCCGAGGTGGAGGCAGCTGTTGAGGCCAGGGCTGCCAAGACCATAGAAGAGTTTAGGGCATCCAAGCGCTTTATGGACGAGCTGGCCGAAGCTTTGGTGGAAGCATATCTCCAGGGGTTTCAGCGTGGAAAGGAAAAGGTCCCAAGATCTAAACCTTCCTCAAGCCCTTGAGGTCGAGCCGGAGCATCTTTCCGAAGTTGCCTCGTCTGACGATGAGCCTGCGCAGTCGAACCATGAGCTTCAAGCTGTACTTTTTCCATTTTCATCATTTTTTTCCTTTCTTTTTGCAAGTCTGACTTGTTGGCGTTTTGTAAGCACTTTCGAGTTAATGAAGTACAATCTTTCCTTCAATGAAAA
This sequence comes from Calamus simplicifolius, assembly GCA_900491605.1. Classification (NCBI taxonomy): domain Eukaryota; kingdom Viridiplantae; phylum Streptophyta; class Magnoliopsida; order Arecales; family Arecaceae; genus Calamus; species Calamus simplicifolius. Next base: position 566,508 of record UESW01003883.1, on the reverse strand, counting down.
TTGTCTTTTCCCAATTGTAGTTTCTACCCCAAGTCCTTTGGCTGCCAACGTGGGACCCTTAGGGGCTTCGTCGGTACCGAGGAGCAACCTTTAATTCATTCTCGAATAACCTCGAATTAGCCATGTAGGACCAAATCCTAGAGTCATGGAAGATGGACTTTCGGGGACCTATGGAGCATCAGACTCGGAAGGCCGAGATAGACTCGGGCTTCTAAGGGCCAATTGCATGCCGCTTTGCCAGTGGTACAATGGGCTTTATGCCTGGCTGGCCCAGGGCTTTAGGTGCTGATATTGGGTTGGACTTTAGTTGTTGAGAGCTGATGGTACATCGCTCTGCCAGTGGTACACTGGGCTTTTTTCCTAGCTGGCCCAGGGCTTTAGGTGCCGAGCTAGGGTTGGGCTTTTTGTTGAGAGCCGATGGTACATCACTCTGCCAGTGGTACACTGGGCTTTGTGCCTGGCTGGCCCAGGGCTTTAGGTGCCGATCGAGATTGGGCTTTAGTTGTTGAGAGCTGATGGTACATCGCTCTGCCAGTGGTACACTGGGCTTTTTGCCTGGCTGGCCCAGGGCTTTAGGTGCCGAGCTAGGGTCGGCTTGTTGTTGAGAGCAGATGGTACATCGCTTTGTCAGTGGTACACTGGGCTTTGTGCCTTGCTGGCCCATGGCTTTTTTGCCGACTGGGGTTAGGCATGTTGTTGAGAACCGATGGTACATCACTCTGCCAGTGGTACACTGGGCTTTGTGCCTGGCTGGCCCAGGGCTTTAGGTGCCGAGCGGGTGTCGGGCTTGTTGTTAAGAGCCATGGTACATCGCTCTACCAGTGGTACACTGGGCTTTTGGCCTGGCTGGCCCAGGGCTTTAGGTGCCGAGCGGGGTCGGGCTTGTTGTTGAGAGCGGTACATTGCTCTGCCATGGTACACTGGGCTTTGTGCTGGCTGGCCCAGGGCTTTTATTGAAAAACTGAGATACTAGAACTCAAGTTTATTAATGTGAAATGAGGGGTGAAAACCCAAAAGAATATAGGCATGGTATTTAATGTAAGAAGAAATGCACTACTGATAGTACCGACAGAGGTTGTCAGTGTTCCACGTCCGGGGGAGCGGCTTCCCATCCAACTCTTCAATCTTGTATGCTCCGTGACGGAGTGCTTCGGTGATCCGGTAGGGCCCTTCCCAGTTTGAGCTAGCTTGCCTCCCTCCGTCGGCTTCGAGACTTCAGCTCGTCGAAGGATCAGGTCTCCCGCAGGAAAGTCTTGGGGTGCACGCGGGCGTTGTAATATTTGGCAGCTCATTGTCGGTAGACCGCCATCCGAGCCGCGCTCGGTCTCGCACCTCCTCCACCAGGTCGAGGTTGGCTCGCAGCCGGTCCGGGTTGTCTTCCTCACTGTATGACTCCACCCGAAGGCTCGGGAGCCTATCTCCACGGGATGACAGCTTCGGACCCAAAGACCAGGCTGAATGGGGTCTCTCCGGTGGGGGCTCGTGGCGTTGTATGGTAGGCCCATAGCACATTGTGGAGCTCCTCCACCCACCGTCCCTTGCAATCATCCAGTCGGGTTCTCAGTCCTTGGAGAATGATGCGATTGGTTACCTCGGCCGCCCGTTGGTCTGAGGGTGTCCGACGGAAGTGAATCTCTGATGGATGCCCAGTTCGGTGCAGAATCCTCGGAAGGGTGTTGTCAAACTGCCGGCCATTGTCGGTGACCAGGTGTGTGGTAGTCCGAACCGGCATATAATGGACTTCCAAAAGAAGGATCTCACCTTGCTTCAGTGATCTTAGCAAGGGCCTCGGCTTCAATCCACTTGGTGAAGTGATCAACGGCCACCAGGAGGAACTTGCGCTGTCCGGAGGCCGGAGGGAATGGTCCCAAGATATCCATACCCCACTGGGCGAAGGGCCAAGGTGCCACCAGGGGGTCAGCTGAGACGTCGGCTGTCGCTGAATATTGGCATGGCGCTGGCAGCTATCACACTTCTTAACAAGCTCGGCGCATCTTCCTTCATGGTCAGCCAAAGTACCCCTGTCGTAGGGCCTTGTAAGCTAGGGCTCTGCCCCCCAGATGACTTCCGCAGATGCCTTCATGGATCTCCCGCAAGATGTAGTCTGCTTCGGCTGGCATGACGCACTTGAGGACGGGTATGAAAATGATCTTCGATCATCAAGCCTCGGGGCCGGAGTAGTCTGGCCTCAGCGGGGTCTTCTGGGAGAGTGCCGTCGGTCAAATATCGGACGTAGGCATCCATCCAGGAGGGCCCTTGCTCAACCGGCAGTGCTTCATCCGCACTTCAATGCTTGGGGTCTGAGGTGCTCCACATATGTTCTTCCCAGGGTCCCATCGGCCGAGTGGCTAAACGGGATATGCGTCGGCCCTAGCATTCTCCGCTCGGGGAATGTAGCTGACACGGAAGTAAGAGAACCGAGAGGCTTGGGATTGCACCTTGCTCAGGTAACGGGACATGGTGGGTCCCTGGCTTCGTACTCCCAGCAACCTGCCCAGAAATAAGCTGGAGTCCGTGAAGGCCCTCAACGCTCCGCACCAAGCTCCTCGGCCAGCCTCATTCCCGCCAACAGGGCTTCATACTCCGCCTGGTTATTAGTGGCCAAATAGAAACCAAAGGGCATACTCCACCACCTCCCCCTCGGGGCTCGCAAGGATGAGCCCGGCTCCGCTTCCCTGAGAATTTGCTGCTCCATCCACATGCAAGATCCAGTCTTCCTTTTCTGCCTCCTCGGTCGAGGGAGGTCCATGCGCACCTCGGCGTATCTCCAACACTCCTCTCGGTCCAGGCACTCAACCAAGAAATCAGCTAATACCTGAGACTTCATGGCCGACCTTGGCCGGATGGATAGGTCAAACTCACTCAGTTTAATGGCCCACTTGGCTAGCCGACCAGAGGTGTCAGGACGGGACAAGATGGTCCGAAGAGGTTGGTCCGTGAGCACCACGATGGGATGAGCTTGAAAGTAGGGTCGGAAGCATTGGGCAGAGACCACCAAGGGAAGATGATCTTCTCGGTTCTAGAGTATCTGGTCTCGGCATCATGAAGTACCTTGCTGGTGTAGTAGACGGCCTCTGACTCCATCATCCATACGCACGAGCACAGAACTGACGGCCTCGGGGGAGGCTGCAAGATACAGGAAGAGCTCCTCCCCTCCTTGGCTTGGACAACAGCGGGGGAGTGGATAAAATTGCTTCAACTCTTCGAAGGCATCCTGACACTCCTTTGTCCACTCGAAGCCATTGACCTTGCGCAGCGCCTTAAAGAAGGGCAGGCACCTTTCTGCCGATCTTGACATGAAGCGACTCAAGCCGCCACCCTCCCGGTTAGGCGTTGCACCTCCTTTTTGTTAGCTGGGGGCCTCATATCCAAGATAGCCCGGATCTTGTCAGGATTGGCTTCAATCCCTCGCTGGGTTACCATAAAGCCCAGAAACTTGCCTGCCGCCACCCGAAGGCACACTTGTGGGGGTTCAGCCTCATCCGATACCGCGCAGGTTGTTGAAGGTCTCCTCGAGTCGGCGACATGGTCAGCAGCACTGGTGCTCTTGGTCAGCATATCATCCACGTACACCTCCATGTTACGCCCGATCTGGTCCTCAAAGACCTTATTCATCAACCTTGATAGGTGGCTCCGGCATTCTTCAGCCCAAACGGCATCACCTTGTAGCAGTAAATCCCTTTTTCTGTAACAAAGAGGTGGCTTCTTCATCAGCCGGGTCATCCTGATCTGATTGTACCCCGAGAATGCATCCATGAACTAAGGGTTTCATGCCCGGACGTGGCGTCCACTAGCTGGTCGATCCGGGGCAGGGAAGCTATCTTTGGGGCATGCCTTGTTGAGGTCGGTGAAGTCCACGCACATCCTCCAGCTCCCACTGGCCTTGCGAACCATCACGACATTCGCCAGCCAGTCGGGTAGTGCACCTCACGGATATGACCGGCCGCCAGTAGCTTTCGCACCTCCTCATCCACGGCCTTCTGTCGATCAGGGGCAAACTCCTTTCTTCTGCCGAATGGGTCGGCACTCGGCTTGATGTTGAGTTGGTGGGTAATCACCTCTTCTGGAATCCTGGCATGTCGGACGCCGACCAGGCGAAGACATCGCATTGGCTCAAAAAAGTGAGGAGTCGGTCACGGGCCTCCTCCGGGAGTAGGCTCCAATCCGGATTGTCTTGCTGGGTCCTCCCGAGGGGGAAGTAAGCAGGCGCTCGGCCGGCTCTCCTCTTCTCTAGGTCCGGGGGTCCAAGCTCTCAGGTGCAGGTGCTGGCACCCCCTGGACTAGGGGCCATGTGGTAGCAAAGTGGGGTGGTTCTGCTCCCCCCGCATCTCCCGACTCCTTCGCTGGTAGGAAACCTCACGAGGAGCCTCTTAGTGGATATGACAGCATCCAAAAGATTGAGCCCGGGCCTCCCGAGGATAGCGTTGTAGGCAAGGGGCACCCGAACCACCAGAAAGCTCATGAAAACCGTACTTTGGTGCGGGGCTGTGCCAGCCGTGACAGGAAGAGTGACCTCCCCCTCGACTTTCACAGAATCTCCAGTGAACCCCATCAGGGGCGTGACGATGGGCCGGAGCAGGTCAGGCGACAGGTTCATGCGAACAAAAGCATCATAGTTCAAAACATCCACAGAGCTCCCACTATCAACTAGAATTCTTTTTACAGGATGTTTAGCGATCGTCATGGATACGACGACGCTATCATCATTTTTATTCACCCCTCTAAGTCCCTTTTAAAAAAGGAATTACAGAATCTAACTCCCCCCCCCTCTCGGCCTCTTGGGCGGGCCACCTGCCCCCCAGGAAATCATTGCCACCGTCTTCTCAGTTGGAGCATTGTCGATCATCGGGCGGGGCGCTGACGGGCCAGGAGCTCCCGGGTTGTTCCTCTGGACGAACTTTCCCAGGTGGCCCGCTGGATAAGGTCTTCTATAGCCTTCTTCAGCTGGCGACAGTCGTCAGTGTCATGGCCGTGATCCCGGTGGTAGCGACAGTAGAGGTTCTTGTTGCGAGGGATCTTCGGGTTTATTGGAGGAGGGCGCTGAAGATAAGACTCCCCTTCAATCTCGAGCAAGATCTGCGATATCGGGGCGAGCAGTGGGGTGTAGGGTCCATCTCTTGGTGCAGGGGCTCGGGACGGTTGTCTGGCCGGCGAGGAGGCTCAGGTCTTCTGGGGCGAGCTTCGACAGGTTCGGTCGGGCCGGTTTCTTGGGACCTCCGCTAGCCTCGCCGGGAGGAGTCGGCCTCGTCCGAATGTACTTCTGGGCCGGGTCAAGAGCTCGGCGTAGGAGCCGGGCGGCTTCTTGTCAAGGGAGTACGCGAAGCGAGACGGCGAAGCCCTCGCTTCAAGGCCAAAGTGGCCACTGAGTCTTCAAGATTGTAGACTCCAGGGCGCCTCCTTGAACCGAGCGACGTAATCCCGTAAGGACTCACCGCTCTTCTGCTGGACGGAGAAGAGGCTATCAGCTACCCTTGGAATCTTCGGCAGGCATCAAAATGGGCCAAGAAGGCCCTCTCCAAGCTGACGGAAGGAATCGATACTCCACGGCGGCAGGCGGAGTACCAAGCTCGGGCCTTCTTCAGGTGGCTGGGAAGGCGATGCACATGAGCGAATCGGTTGCCCCCTGGACCTGCATGAGAACCTTATAACTTTCTAGGTGGTCCAGGGGTCCGTGGTCCCGTCATAAGGATCCAGCTGGGGAGGCAGAACCGGGTGGAGATGGGCTCTTCCATGATGCGGCGAGATAGAGGCCGGCTGTCATAGTCCGTCTCTGGCAGGTGGTGATCCGATGGCTGAGTTCCTCCAACCTCTGGTTATACTCATCGAGTCGACGCTCGGCTCGACGGGCTATCCGCCATCGAAGGACCCTCCCTCGAAGATTCAGAGGATGGGGAAGAGGACGGCGATGCCGGCGAGGGCGCTCCGCCTCCTGTGTCGCCACTTGGAGAAACACTGGCATGATGAGAAGGCGATCGGGGTCTCTTGGAGGCTTCCGGTGGTGAGGCTTGGGTGAAGCATGGTGGTGAGGCTTTCGGGACCAACGATCTCCTCCGGAAGGAATGCTGGCTGGGTTGCACCACCCTCGGAACCGATGGAATGGCTCTGGCTGCTGCGGGCCGCCTGCTGGTACTGCAGCCTTGAACTGCGCCGCCAAGGATTGGACTTGCATGGCAGGGGCAAGCCGGTCTTCTGGAGCTGCTGCGGAGGAGGCGCAGAGACATCGACCGGGGGAGCGGGAGGTCCAGCCGCCTGAAGATGCAACGGTGCAAGGACCGGCTGGGGGAGCTGAGGGGCCAACCACCAGTGGATCAGCTCCTTGATGCTGCCCCCAGCGCAACTGACAGAGACCCCTTTCGCACGGGTCATCACCATGGCTTAAGAGCTCGGGAGAGAGAGGTTGCAGATTGCTGGTTCGATATCTTTCTCTTCCCCCTTTCTGGTGCGCCAATCTGTTGACGCCGAGTCACTTTCTTCAAACGCCGGGAAAGGACGTCCTCCTCCGGACTCCTGCAAGAAAAGTCTCCGGAGATCGGATGCTCCGGTGGGGACCCTCCGACGCTCAAGTTAGTCACTTGGGAACAGACGAGAACTAACTAGCAGGTGAAAACTAGAAAGTTAGGTTTAACTAGTAGGAAGAACTAGAAAAACCAAATTCTTGGATCCCTACTTACAGTAAGTGTGTACGCTTTTATACTTGTTCGAAGATACACCCTTTCTTCGAAAGATTACTGATTTCAAGGTACCTCGTTCAATAACGAACAAAAAGATGAGGCTGACAGTGACAGATCGTACTGTCACCGTGCATGTCGGAGGTGTCCTGCATCACCTGTCAGTACGGCTCATAGGTGTTTAATCTGTGGTTATACTGGTGCGCACTGCTGCGGATGTAACCGCGCACAGTTGTAGGCAGGTGGTGGACCATACGCTGTAACAGGGTATGGCCATGCATAGTGACAGACATGCGATGGACTATACGCCATTATGAGGTATGGCCACACACTGCTACGGGTGTGCGGTGGACCACGTGGGTATGCCATGTGGCCCGAGGCTATAGGTTGCTGGGCTCAAGGGCCAGACCATGTATCGGGCACTATTCATGCAGCCTGAGACCGAGGGGATCTCGGGAGTTGAGATACTGTTCATAGAGCCCGGGAGCTGTGGCTCGAGGCTAAGACTAGAACTTAAGGCCGAGCACTGCTCATGCATCCCAAGACCGAGGGGGTCTCGGGGGTTGAGATACTGTTCATAGAGCCCGAGTGCTGTGGCTCGAGGCCGAGACTGAAACTTGAGGCGGGCACTGTTCATGTAGCCCAAGACCGAAGGGGTCGCGGGGGTTGTGATACTATTTATAGAGCCCAGGAGCTGTGGCTCGAGGCCGAGACTGGAACTCGAGGTCGAACACTGTTCATGCAGCCTGAGACCGAGGGGGTCTCGGGGGTTGTGATACTGTTCATAGAGCCCGGGAGCTGTGGCTCGAGGCCGAGATTGGAACTCAAGGCCGGACACTGTTCATACAGCCCGAGACCGAGGGGGTCTATGGGGTTGAGATACTGTTCATAGAGCTCGGGAGCTGTGGCTCGAGGCCGAGACTGGAACTCGATGGTCAGAGTTGACCCGATGCAGAGTGAAGCTGGAGAGTTGAATGACATTTTGGAGATGCGAAGAGTGAGTCTTCGAGTCTGGTGCTTGGTAAGGCTGATGTTGATATCCGATGCCAAGGGGGCCCCCAGAGGCCGAGAGGGTCTTCGTCAGTCGCTGTTACCGTTTACTCCTACGGCGCTGGATCAACCATATCAGCTAGTAATTGGCAAGGTTCCTTGGACGAGTTGAGGAAATAGTTGACCATTTGTGTAGGCACACTCTAGTCACCGTCTAAAACTTTGATCCTTTGTGAGAGGATGTTCTCTACTTGTGGGTTAGCAGACAGTATCAAGTAGTCTTTGGTGTTCCAGTGTGCTGAGAAGCAGAGATGGGAAGAACACCATAATATTTAGCAACAAGAAACAGGTCAGGACTAGTCAAGGAACAGAAGATTATTGGTTAATGTTTTTGTATTGTGTGGAGCCTTTGTTTTTTTGCCTCTCTGATTTATTTTCTTAATGAAATATTTTAGAATTCTCAAAGCCTAATCTTTTTTTTAAAAAAATATTTCTATATAAATAATTGTGTAAGCAACATTAAATTTTTCTAAAGTTACAAAAGGCCGCATGGTAGAATCAAACAGGTCTTATGTTTGGTAGCAGTGAATTTCCTAATCTAAACCAAAATCAAAATGATCGTCTAACTATTACATCCTTAAAAACTAGCTAAGTTGCCCATGCCGGAGTCCATTCACGAAAACCTATTGAACAATGTTTGCTTAATATCATTTTAGTATCTGGGGGAGGGGGGGTGGGATAAGTGACAGGTAGTGTTCTATCAGAGTTGTGAGAGATGCATGCTTCTATTTCCAAATTTATGTAATGAAAGATGGCGATAATATTGGATGCCTTCATCTCAAGATTAGCTGCATTTCTGGTTGAGTTAGTAAAGGAAAGGTGAACGTGCTCTTGGCGGTGCCTGGTGACTGGTGAGATCAAGAAGCTAGAGAGCACCACGCAAGATTGGTGAAGACCTGAGGAGGATTGAAGATGAGGCCCTTGATGACTGGCTCAAGGAGCTCAAATATGTCATGTATGATGCTGACGACATCCTCAACCTCTGCTGGATAAAGGCCAAGTGGTGCAGTGCTAGTTCTATTCGCAATTCCTCAGTATGTTGCCACTTCTCTCTAAGCTTTCAATGGACTGCATCTGCTCATGGCATTGGGGTTAGAATCAAAAACCTAAATCTTAGGCTCGAGGAGATCTCCAGAAAGTCTCATTTTGATTTACAATTTACTTATCTTGACAATTGGCCTTCCACCTGAGATGCCAAGACTTGCCAAGCCATGTCAAGCAATGCTTCGTCTCCTGCTTGCTATACCCTAAGGGCCACATAATCTGCTCTTGGTTTATTGTTCGGTTTTGGATTGCGAACCGGCTCATGAAGGCAGAAGTATTTTTTTTAATGCAAAGAGGAGGGAACCCTCTAAGTTTATTAATATGAACAAGGGTTAAAAATACATATTTACAGAGAAGATGTGTGGTATCATAAAAAAGATGTAAGAAGGGAACCCTAAGTTTGAAAAAAAGAGAGCAATTTAGACATAATGGCACTTGTTGAGATAGAGCACAAGGGAAGATCCACAAAATTTTCTTGAGTTGCGATCTCTCCACATTAATCAGCAAACCGAGATAATGAGCTATTTCCAGACTGGTCTAATGACTTTTAATTTTCATGAGCCCCACATATGATGGAAATCTTATGGCTTGTGAAAGATATACATGTTTTGCAGGATGACGTTTCATAGATGCATGATGATATACCAATAAGAGGCGTTGAATCTATTTAGGAGATACATAAAACGGACATCCAGCATTGATAGGTATGCCCTTGTTCAGCAAACAAGGCGATTTCTAAAGTAAGTCATGCTAAGATTTTGATTTTTTACGTACCACTACCTTTCAAATTGTTTTTTAGAAAGGCTAAGAGACTCCTACACAATTAAAGAATTTGTAAAAGAAATTGATCGAAAAGGTATCGCTCTTTGAAGGCTACCAAATAGGGAGGTTTTTTTTGTTTGAAGGACAGATATGGGTAAGCAGGGATTAAAGATCTGTCCATTGACAGTTTTAGGCTACCAAAAGCGGTCTGTGTAAGGTAATCGATGAGGATTGACTTGATCTCCTTCAACATTTAGAGATAGCAATATTTGACTGGGTTCTAGCCTCAAAGAGGTTAGGGAAAAGAAGGTAGGGAAGAACATCATCAATCTTTGAATCTTCCCAAAATCTAATGAGAGAGCTATCATCCAGTTTGAAAAAGGTGCAATTCCAAAACCCGCTTAAATCTCGCATAATGCCTTTCCAAAGGGAGGGAGAGGGAGACCTTGATTTAATTATGAATTTCTTCCTTGAGTAATAAGAATAAAAGATTAACTCTTTCCAACAACCAGAGGACAAGGGATGTCATTTTCCAAATCTATTTAACCAGAAGTGCTTTATTATAATGGTCAAGGTTCGTAGCTCCCAATCCTCCTTTCTTTCTAGATTTGCAAACTGATTTCTAATTAACGAAACAGTAAAACCTTTTACTAATTTGACCCTTTCTAAAGAAAAAATCTTCTAACTTCATCAATCCTAAGGATAACCCATTTTGGTAGCTTCAAGACTAACATGTAAAAGGAGGGATCAAAGAAAGAACTACACTTAGGTGAGTGAATCCGCTACCATAAGATAAGCATTTTCCTTTCTGGAGGCAGGTCTCGCATGATTTTTTTCTAGAAGAGGAAGTCAGGCATGAAAAGGGACAGACCTATCACTTTGTAAAAACCCGAGATATGTAAAAGGAAAAAACTCTCTCTTGCAGTTGAGTAAAGAAGCAAATCTTTCGTCTTCCAGATAACCGATATTGAGACCAATAATAAAACTTTTGGAGAAATTAACCTTTAAGCCTAAAGCTACGTCAAACCCCAAAAGGATAGCTTTTAGCGAAAGAATAGAGGATTGAGAGCGGCATAAAAATAAGAGTGTCATCTGTAAAATGAAGGCTGATCAAACATACAAAGCAAGGCTAAGCCTCGGTTCCCTTGATCAACCCTAATCCAGAGGCTTTGGAGAGATTTCGACATAAAACATCAATCACTAAAATGAAGAAACTGGGAAAGATTGGGTCCCCTTGATACAAACCTTTTTGGCACTTGATCCATTGGCCAGAAGATCCATTCAGAATTGGAGTCATAGAAGCATAAGACAATATATCAAATCTATCGCTGGAAGGTTTGGGGAAAGCCTCTCGTCGCCAAAAGATTAAAGAGAGTTTCAATTAACATTATCAAATGCTTCTCAAAATTAATCTTGCAAACCAAACCCTTTAGCTTTGACCTTTTGCAGTGGGAGATAACTTCATGTATAACTAAGAAAGTATCAGGGATTGAATGGCCTTTGATGAAAGCGAATTGAGCAGCAGAGATCAAAAGGAAAGAAAAGAAAAGTCTAGCGGCTACCACCTTAGAAATTATCTTAAGTCAAATTTGAAAGGTTAGATTTGATTTTTCTTTAATTAATTTTTATTAGAGAGAACCATGGTTTTTCTGAGTTCCATTATAATTACTTCCTGATTTGAAATTAAATTAGTTCACTTCATGCATGAGATGTTGCATCGAGGTCCTAACAAATATTTGTCACATGTATCATATGATCTCAAACCTGAATATGGAGCAGCAGCATGTTTGGTGCAGCATCGAACTCTTCCAAAGAGCATTTGCTTAAACAATTACGGCCTGGAATGGCCGAAAATCCAACAGATCCAACATGCGAAGGAACCTTCAGCTTCATTACAAATTTCAGTAACGCCATCACCACAAGTTCTGCAAAGTTCTCAGCTAGCAGTGGCATTGCTCTCTCTGATCCTTGCCTCTCCCCCACTCCCTTTAAACCAGGCTCAGTTCTTCGCAGGTATATAGCTTGTCCCAACCTGTAGTCACTTAGCTTCTCTCTTTTCTTGCTTTCCTTGCAAAGGGCTGGTGTCTTTGCATTTTATAAATCTTATGAAACATTTTAGGAAATCTTAGTGGGATTCGCTCTTCCTCCTCAAAATAAATATATAAATAAAATCCTAGGGAGCCTGGGAATGCAATGTATTCTTTCATCCTGGCAACAGCAAATGAATTCATTGCGCTAATGCAAACAGGTTCGGATGATCAGGCTAGGAAATCGTTTCTCCTCTTTATATTGTGCATCTAGTCATTGCTCTAATGGCCTGTGGATGTGATGATTCGCATCTCCAAACATTTTGTTTCTTTCTTTAATTATCCCTCTCCCTTTGCTCTTTCAATGATCTAATACCAGGTATTTGTTATGTTACTTAAAATACCACGCAATAAATGCTTAAAAGGTGTTCTTCTTCCTGCTCAAAATTCCTCTTCAAATTGCATTTGTTGTAAGTAATGTTGGCTATTTGGAGGGTTCTCATACTTAAGCAGAGAAATAGAGGTTTACTAAAATAATAAAACTTATAATCCTTTATTTGGAATAACCAACGAACTTTAAATTATGAAAAGATGTCATAAACCTAATTACCATTTTCAGAAGCAAAAAAGGACCCATATCATACAATCAAATTTAGGAACTCCTTGTAGCACAATGAAGATGCATCCTAACTTCCTTGTGGAACCACGCTAAGTGGATCAGTGGTTGCTTGAACAAGCTTTTGTAGACCCCATGGTGAAACCAGAACTACTACCACGTAACTGAGATGCAATGGTAGTCAAAGCATCATGCGAAGTTCTTCTTCCTTCATCCATGATATTTACCGTATACTTCACTAACCATAACCATCTTTTTGTTTTCGTTTTTAAGTAATATGGCCGTGACTTGCCACCACCACAAACCACTATTAAACCAGTTATCCAATCAAATTTTAGGCCTGCCTCTTCTTCCAACAAGAAGGAGGTCTCTTAATCAACATGAAAAGTTTATTGCTTAAACAAATCAAACACATTGAGCATTTAAAATGAACATCAAATCAACAAGATTTGCATTATAGCGCTACAAGAAGTTAAAATTTTAACGATAAAATTTTAATTACAAAATTTATAAACCATTGTTAAAAGCATACTAATAGCATCGGATTTCATTATTGCTGTTGTTTACTCCATAAGCCTAATTTATAACAAAGGCTTAGTTAGCCTATTTTTAAATAAGTTGCTGAATCATCGCCGGCTAATTTCCCTCATGATACATATCTTCACTCCCGTCGTTTCCTCCAAAAAACCACGCCTAAACTTATAATCAATGTGAAAACCCTTACTATATTACCTCCCAAAACTATTGTATCCTTTTAAACCCTCCTTCCCATCATCCGAGCGACCTTCTATCCTAAACCAAATCACATACCAAGCTTTCACCATCATCCAAGCTTCTGGCATTGATGTTTCCGGCATCGTTGTGAGCCCCGTTCTCCCACGGATCCTCACCAGTGAGGATCCATCTTCTTAGACCGGAGGAGGGGGAGGCGCCGCAGCCGTACCTACACACGGGCGGCCCTAGCTCCACCAGTCAAAGAGGGCGGCGCCCCTCTTCTCACAAGCACAGAGGAGGTCCTCCCCGCGCCGCTATATATGGGGAGGGAGTCTTCCCCTCCACCCATCACCATCAGCGAGCACAGGTAACTCCCCCCTTCGTCCACTGTTTCAACAGAGAGAAGAGTGACAAAGAGAGGGAGATCGGGAGCGATTCCTTCCGTTTGCAATGCCCGACCGCTCAAGGCGACCAGAGGAGGGAGAGAGGAGGAGGCTCCGGCCGCTCGAGGCAGCTGAAGAGGGGCATTGGAGGGCCGCCAGGCGGCCCTCCCTTCATCGCGGAACCAAGCCGCTCCGTGGCTTGGTTCGGGCCGGCGGAGTGCCCGCCAGCTCGCCAGGCCTGGGCGGCGGCCGGGGCCTCCACCGGTGTGGGGCAAGCGTACGGTGGAGTTCGGCCAGCCGTGGTGGCCGGCCGTGCCACCGGCACAGGTAAAAGCCACGGGAGAGATCGCGAGAGATAGAGAGAGATTGAGGGGGAAAGAGAAGGGAAGGAGCTCAGCCGCAGCGGCGGTCGGCTCCGGGCCAGTCGTCAGCAGCCGAGCCCCTCTGGGACGTGGCCGACGGTGGCCCTGACCGTCGACTCAGTCCTTCCCCTGTTTGGTTAAAACAGGGGAGGCGGGGAGGAGACGGCTCAGCGGGCCGGTTGGGCCGTCCCCCCTTTTGGGCCCTGTTGGGCCATCTCACGAGCCAATTTTGGGCCACGATTTGAACCCTGTATTGGGCCAAAAATAAAAAAATTAAAATATTCTTTGGATCAATGTTGATTCTAGTTTCTGGAGGTATTTTTATTTTCCCATTTGGGCTTATGTATTAGGAGATATTCAAGCCCCAAGTTGGCCCCAGGATTAAACTAGGTAGAGTTAAAACTATTTTGATATGTTATTTTTGGGGACTAAAAATTAGAAAAATGATGCTGTAGGTACCCAGATATCCAAATAAATGGTTTACGGTTTGAGATTTATGTACTGAGGTAAGTAAGTCATTTATCATAATTTTCATAAATTATTAAAATATAAAATTATGTATTTAAATGCTATATTGTTATATTTGCATTATTTGAAAAATAAGAAAAATGGATTGGTATTATTATTTGCAAATGAGCATTTACTATGATTAGTTTATTATTTATTATATTTTACAAATAATTGGGTATCTATATGGACAACTGATCAATTAGCATAACCTTTAAAATTATTAAAGGTTTTATAAATATACATGTGTATTTGACATGTTTAATTTACTGTAATTATGAAAAGTATATGGATTACATTTTTTTGCAATGATACATGCTATTTGGAAAATGTGACATAAAAATGATACTTTATGTATATGATAATATGTCCCACCATGGTCCGCTATAATGATATGATGTGATATGTTGCATGACTCACTTGGCACTGAAACCCAACTCTATAGGGGGGTATATGGAGAACACACACCCAGAAGGTGTGCTGTGATAGGATATGGCAATATATGCCACATGGCATCGGAACCCATCTCCATAGGGGGGTATATGGAGAACACACTCTGGGGGTGTGTTGTAGCCGAATATGGCAGAATGTGAGTTCATGATACTGATTCCAGAACCCTGACTTCCAGGAAATATTTATGGAGGATACACCCAAGGGGGGTGTTACACCCGAGGGGGGTTGTCTGTGTACATAGTATGTGGCCATAGGACATTGGTATAAAAATATATTTTTACATGCTATTTACAGTGGTACAGTAGTTTTATCCTGAAATTGTATATTCTTGATATGCTATATATATATGGAAATTGCTTCCAAAATTATTTTGAGCATATGATGCATATTTTGATAACATGGTAAAATCTATTTGAATTATGGAAGCTTGACAAGATGTTTATTATGGAAAATTTGAGTTGATAAAAACATGAAGTAATTACATTATATTATAGTTGGCTTACTTATTGAGTGTGAGCTCATTTAAATCTCAATGTTTTCAGAGCCACAGAACTGAAGGGGGGATATGGGGTAGTTGGAGTAGCTATCAGAGTGACTTAGATCCAATACTTGTTGTAACCCCATTGAATTATGTATTTTGGCATTGTAGCCTAAAACATATGATTATGGTTTGTATTAAGAACCATTTAAATTGGATGATATATAGTTATTACCTCCTCCTTGTATTAAATGTTATAGTTTGGGACACCTTGCATGCTAGGCATGCAGCGGGTTGTCACCTCTAGATCCAATATAGGGTCTGGGGCATGACAATCGTCCAAGCCTTCGACGGAGGCTTCCGGTCTAACCATCCTTGCCATCCTCATCCGTGCTTCCAATCTAACCCTCCTTGCCTTTTATGTCGTTCGAGACTATAGGAGAAGAAACAAAAGACTCAAGAAGCCACCGGAAAGAGGTTTTCTCCTTTTGATATCGTCCTCTGTTCTAAATCGAAAATGAAATTTTTACTAGTTTCTATGATATTTTATCATTCCAGATGGAAATGAGATTTGGTGATTGCATATCTGTTTTTTTTTATTCTTCTCTGAATTCCAGTGAAGTTTAATGATGTAGGAATTCTCTAGGTTCTCTCTTTTTCCTTTGCTAAGGGATTCAATAAGTAAATTTTGCTTTGTTAGGATTGTAGCCCTCAGTTGGGTGGGTTTTGATCAATGAACATGTCAAGAGAAATGGAGGGAACTAGAAAGAAGATCGGGGAGATGAGTCGGTAAGGAGGAAGTGTGAGATCATTTATTTCATATGCTAGATACACCTAAACTTAATTCTTTAATCCACTATAACACATTTTACTATATCTATGCTCTGTATTTAAGGCCATCCTAAACATGTAAAGAAATTTCCATGTTCTTGGAAATGATTTACCAGATACTGCCTTGTATCACACACGGTAGGTATTGGTCGATGTCATTTAAGACAACTGATAAGGTTTCTGATTTGATGAAAACTAAGAAATTTCTTAACATTTTCCTATTTTGTAGCCACTGTGTACTAAGAACAAATTTGTGCTGGTTTCATATTTCTATTAGAATTATTTACCATTGTTAGTTACACATTGATGCCTGAGCTTTTCTTGACTGTCCATGATGGAGGAGAAATAAATGGTCTTCTAAAATTGCCTGGGTTTTCCTTGCGGCTTGATTGTTAAAGAAGTTTTTTGGTTAGTTATCATTTGGCTTGGGCTCTTCTCTTATATATAGCGGCCAATATTATTTTCTCTAAGCTGTTTTATACTCTAGTTAAGTGGTGTTAGATTCTGATACAACTCACTCATCTAAGCCTTTTCCCAACTACTGGTGTTAGATTCTAAAAGGCAATAATACAATCTAGGATCAGATAAGCTTCTAGAACATGCCAACAATTTTATGATGCAATTTGTAGTCTATTAATAACTCAATAATATGAGAGAAATTTTTCTTGGATTTATAAAAGCATTCCACTTTCTGATTAGGAAACCTAAAAATTAGACAAATTCCTCCCTACATTTACTATGTCATTGATATATATATATATATATATATAAAGGATCTGAAGGTATATGAAGCCTTGAATCAGTATAGGATGCAACATGCAGATCATATATGTGTTTATATGAGACTTGAGATTTCTTGATTGCCTTTGCTGAAAAACAAAGGTCCTTTGGAAAGCTGAAAAACCGGATTCTTGATTTAAGTCATTCTTTGCTTTTGATTATGGATTATGTTTGATCATTTTAATTTACACCACTAAATTATTCTTTTGCTTCTTAAAATTAGTAATAATTTTTGATTGAGGATAAATATCACAGTTGTGACCCTATGTGGCTGGCTATTTTTTTGCTAAATAGTTTTCTTTTTTGGTTGAAACAATTTCTTTATTCTCCCAAGGCTGATGATATTGGTGATGTTTGTAGCCTTTGGGTGGAATGCTACCATTGCTTTGAAAGAAAGTGAAAAAATAAAACAAAAGCCTTTTGAATGTTAGCCTAATTCTTGACTTCTCTATTTACAAATTAATTGGCTTGATTAGAACTCATGTGAATTCATTATTGGGATGTTGTAGACATTTTTAGGCAAGATTTTTCTAGTAATTTTCAGCTAACAATCTGTCAAATCTAGATTACTTGTATTGTCTGATCTTAATACGTGTCTCCTTTTGATGATAGATCGAGTTTCATCTAGTAACAATCTCAGCATATTCCTACTTTCTTTAACTTGCTTTTATTTGATCTCTTCTTTGTTGTGTATTGGTTATAGCCCATATTGGGTGGCTCCAAATATTATTTAATCTTAGCATATTCTTCAAGTATTTTATGATATATATTAAATGTATCCAAATCGAGATTATTATTTTTTTAGGAAGATTTTACCAAAAATTTTAGTAAATTTGCCAATACATTTTATATCTTATATAGTTTTTTTTTTTTTTTTTTGCAGGTTATTGAAGGCAAAGACATTACACAAGAAAAATTCTTGACAACACCATCAATTTTGCTAAACATATTAAACCTATTTTAAATTCAATAATTATGATTTATGTGAATTTTAGTGCAAAATATATGTCTTCACAGAATGAAGACCTTTATACTTGAATGTCTATATTGAGTGAATGTTGATTATAAATCTATAGAGCTTTTAATAGAATTAGTGATCTACATCGCTTTTTTATAATGTCTTGTCCATTTTTTTTATTTGCATATATATACTCCAATATAAATATAGAGTATTTAACTAAAATAATGACCAAGAAGTTACAAACATTGGACCTGAATTCCATGGCAGCAATAGCAGTGGTGGAGGCATAACAGGAATACATTTTTCCAACAATTCATTCCCGAAGCTTGAAAGACTAGTTAGGAGGATTGCCTAATTGGGAGGAATGGCAATGGGAGAAGGGAGTACAGGCATGCCATGTCTGAAATATTTGAATATTTCTCTTGCCCCAAGTTGAGGTCTTCCTGATGGTCTCATATATCATGCAACTGCCCTGATAGATTTGTCTGTTATGGTGCAGACAGTCTAAAAGAAATCAAGAACCTCCTTTCTCTCAAAAGTTGACTGTTATGGACAATCAGTGCCTGGAGATAGTTCAGAACCCCCTTCCCTGAAAACCCTTTTCATTGACGACTGCTCGGCGCTGAGGGTGGTGGACAATGTCCATGCCTTGCAACATATGGAACTGCTTGATTTAGAAATGAATTCCCTTCCGGAATTTTTATTCAAAGGTCTACACACGGTGCCTTTAGAGATGCTGGTAATCCAGTGCAGCATGGAACTTTTCAAGAATATTTGTCTGAGGGATGATGGTCTGGTAATCCAGTGCCTTTGTTTTTTGCCTCTGGTTTATTTTCTTAATGAAATTTTTAGAACTCTGAAAGCCTAATCTTTTTTTTTTTTTAATTATTTCTATATAAATAATTGTGTATGCGACATTAAATTTTTCAAAGTTACAAAAGGCCGCATGGTAGAATCAAACAGGTCTTATGTTTGGTAGCAGTGAATTTCCTAATCTAAACCAAAATCAAAATGATCGTCTAACTATTACATCCTTAAAAACTAGCTAAGTTACCCATGCCGGAGTCCATTCACGAAAACCTATTGAACACGTTTGCTTAATATCATTTTAGTATCTGGGGGAGGAGGGGTGGGTTAAGTGACTGGTAGTGTTCTATCAAAGTTGTGAGAGATGCCTGCTTCTATTTCCAAATTATGTAATGAAAGATGGCGATAATATTGGATGCCTTCATCTCAAGATTAGCTGCATTGCTGGTTGAGTCAGTAAAGGAAAGGGTGAACGCGCTCTTGACTGTGCCTGGTGAGATCAAAAAGCTAGAGAGCACCACGCAAGATTGGTGAAGACCTGAGGAGGAGGATTGAAGATGAGGCCCTTGATGACTGGCTCAAGGAGCTCAAATATGTCATGTATGATGCTGACGACATCCTCAACCTCTGCTGGATAAAGGCCAAGTGGTGCAGTGCTAGTTCTCTTTGCAATTCCTCGGTATGTTGCCACTTCTCTAAGCTTTCAATGGACTGCATCTGCTTATGGCATTGGGGTTGGAATCAAAAACCTAAATCTTAGGCTCGAGGAGATCTCTAGGAAGTCTCATTTGATTTACAATTTACTTATCTCGACAATCGGCCTTCCACTGAGTTGCCAAGACTGCCAAGCCATGTCAAGCAATGCTCGTCTCCTGCTCGCTATTCCTTAAGGGCCACATAATCTGCTTTTGGTTTATTGTTCGGTTTGGATTGCTAACGGGCTCATGAAGGCAGAAGTAATTTTTTTAATGCGAAGAGGAGGAAACCCTCTAAGTTTATTAATATGAACAAGGGTTAAAAATACATATTTACAGAGAGATGAGTGTGGTATCACAAAAAAGATGTAAGAAGGGAACCCTAAGTTAGAAAAAAGGAGAGCAGTTTAGACATAATGGCACTTGTGAGATAGAGCACAAGGGAAGATCCACAAAATTTTCTCGAGGTGCGATCTCTCCACATTAATCAGCAAACCGAGATAATGAGCTATTTCCAGACCGGTCTAATGACTTTTAATTTTCATGAGCCCCACATATGATGGAAATCTTATGGCTTGTAAAAGATACATGTTTCGCAGGATGAAGTTTCATAGATGCATGATGATATACCAATAAGAGATGTTGAATCTATTTAGGAGATTGTTGACCCAATTGAGGATTTTGATGATTAACAAAACTATTTGAGTATAACATTTAATATTACTAATGATTTTGATTAAGTTTTTCAGATTATAAGTCTATTTGATGATCAAAATCAAGAGGCAAATCAAGTTCTGGTTTGAATCTAATGTCAAGGTAAGACTGCAGACATTAGAGTCGACACATGGAATCACAGAGCCGACTCCGGAAAATGGTACAGACTTAGAGTCGACTCCGGGACTGTGAGAGCCGACTCTATTAGAAATAACAGAACGATGGATTTTCAGGCCACGACTTAGAGTCGACTCCCAGACTGTTAGAGTCGACTCCAGAAGAATTTTGTGTCGACCCCAGAAAAGTCAGAGACGACTCCAGATCGAGCGGATTAAATAATTTTGAGTTAGAGCCGACTCCAAAAAGTCAGAGCCGACTCCAGAATATCAGACCGGCTCCAGAACTGTCAGAACGACTCTAAACTTTATCTTATATTTAATTCCAACGCTATTGTTATTTATGGATCTAATCCTTTTTACACTTACTTCTAACGGATAGTTTCACACTATTGTGGATTAATCGGATCTATAAGAAGAGGGTTGATTGCATCCCAAAGAAGAGAGAAGAAAGGCAAAAAGAAAAGAATAGAGAAAATCCTTGAGATCCATCAAAAAGAAAAGAGGGAAAACCTGTAAGGAAAGATCATACTCATTTTCCAAAAGAAGAGAAGGAGATTCCAAGCCTTTGTTGTTCTATTTAGAAGAAAATCTCAGAAAAGGAAGAAGCCCTAGTTTTTCTGACCTTCTGAGTCTCAAGAGTATATTCAAAGGAAGATCCATTCAAAGGAAGAGAAGGAAGAAGCCACCAAGATCTTCAATCAGGCTTTGGTTCCTAATCTCTTTTTATTGTCTCATTATTGTATATTTGCTCATTAAAGGAGCTGTTTTTCTTGTAAAAATAAATACTGTTTGCTGGGTCAATCAGATGATTGATTCAGTTGAGGCTGTTAGCCTTGAGCAGCATTAGCTTGTGATATTAGGTTTTGTGCTGGTGAGCCTTAAAAATCAGCAGCTGGTTCATTGTGCACCCAGGAAAACAACAAGTTTGAGTTGTGAGCTTTCAAAACAACTCTGATGTAATCAGTTTGATTATAGTGTGGACCCAAGAGGTACTTGGGAGTGGACGTAGGTGTAGGTACACCGAACCACTATAAAATCTCTTGTGTTTGCTGTGATTGTCTCTTTATCTTCAACTCTCTATTTATAGTTGCCTAGTTTTAAACCTGTGAATCTAAGTTTTTATTTCCGCTGGGGGTATCTTTCAAAAGAGTTTAATTTTTGAAAAACCCAATTCATCCCCCCTCTTGGGTTGCTATCTGGACCAATAATTGGTATCAAAGCTAGTGCTCATTTGATTTGATCTAACGATCAAGAATCAAAGATCCACATGGCAACTCAAGCTGGTTTATCTTTTCCGAAGATCAATCTACTAATAGACCACCCTTATTTAATGGTTCTAACTATGGTTATTAAAGGCTAGAATGAAAATATTCATTCAAGCACTTGATTATGATCTATGGAGTATTATAGTCAATGGATCATACACACCCACTGCTAGAGTTAATGGCATGGAGATTCCTAAACCGGAAACGGAATGGGATGAACATGATAGAAAATTGGCAACAACTCAATGCCAAAGCAATGAATGTCTTATACTGCTCATTAGATGCAAATGAATTCAATCGCATATCTATTTGCATTTCTGCTAAGAAAATCTGGGATAGACTTGAGGTTACCCATGAGGGAACAAATCAAGTCAAGGAATCCAAGATTAACATGCTAGTTCATAAATATGAATTGTTTAAAATGAATACATGTGAATCTATTGCTGATATGTTTATAAAATTTACTGACATAGTTATGGTTTAAAAAGTCTTGGTGAATCTTATGATAATTCTGATCTTATGAGAAGGTCTTGCGTTCCTTGCCTAGGACTTGGGAAGCTAAGGTGACGGCAATACAGAGGCAAAGGATCTAAGTACACTACCCTAGAAGAACTGTTGGGATCCTTAATGACTCATGAGCTTCAAATCAAGCAACATGTTGATGATGATGAGTCAAAGAAGAAGAGAAATATGGCTCTTAAGATTTCTGAATATATGGAAGAGCCTCATGAATCCGAAGATGAAAGTGATGATGAGGACATGGCACTCATCACAAGAAAATTTAAAAGATTCATGAAGAAGAAGAAGTTTGAAAAGAAAAAGCCCTTTGCAAGAAAAGATGAGGACAAGGGCAAAGAAAAGGAAGTTATTTGCTTTGAATGCAAGAAGCCGGGTCACTTTAAATCTGAATGCCCTCAACTAAAGAAAGGCACCCGGAGGTTCAAAAAGAAGGCAATGATGGCCACATGGAGCGATTCGGAAAGCACAAGTTCCGAAGAAGAAGAAAAGAGTGAAATGGCCAATCTATGCTTCATGGCGGACAATGATGAGGTAAGTCCGAGTTTTCTTGATGACTTCACTTTTGATGAATTACATAGTGCTTTTTATGAATTAATGGATGATTTTGCAAACCTAAGTTCAAAGAACAAAGATTTGAAAACTCAAATGCAAAAACTATCATTAGAAAATGAAAAGCATGTTATTGATAAAGAACTTTTAATAAAAGAAAAAGAAAGTTTGAAAAATGAAGTTGATAGACTTAAGCCTATAGTTGATAAATTTACTCTAAGCTCTATCAAACTTAATATGATTTTGGAAAATCAAAAGGCTGTTTTTGATAAAGCTGGATTAGGATATAATCCACTTAAAAAGCAAAAATCATTGAAAAACATTTTTGTACATGCTGAAAAATCATTAAACATTACTTGTTTTAAATGTGGAGACAAAGGACATAAATCATATATGTGTAAATCTTCACATAGAAAGAAAAAGATGATTTGGGTTCCCAAAGGAACAATTTTTAATGCTTCTAACCATGAAGGACCCAAGAAGGCTTGGGTACCTAAAATTAAGACATAAATGTTTTGCAGGAGTGTCTTGCAGCCATCAGACTGAAAAGAAAATGGTACCTGGACAGTGGTTGCTCAAGACACATGACGGGTGACAAAGATCAATTCATCACCCTTGAATCAAAAAGAGGTGGAGTAGTTACTTTTGGTGATAATGGTCAAGGCCATATCATGGGTATTGGTAAGATTCAAATTACTCCATCTACTCATATTGATAATGTTTTATATGTTGATGGACTTAAACATAATCTAATAAGTATTAGCCAACTGTGTGACAAAGGTTTCAAGGTTTCCTTTGAAGCTTCTGTTTGCACTGTTACTAATCCCATTGATAATAGCATTATTCTTGTTGGTAAACGCTATGGCAATGTGTACTTAATTGATTTGAGTAATTTATCTCCAAGTAATCATTGCTTAGTTGCTGATAATGCTAAAATGAATGAGATTGGTTGGCTATGGCATCGTAGATTAGGTCATGCAAGCACACACCTAATTTCCAAATTATTGAAAATGGATTTAGTTAAAGGTATTCCTAGTCTAAATTTTGAAAATAATCGAATATGTGATGCATGTCAATTTGGAAAACAAACAAGAACTTCTTTCAAATCTAAGAATGTTGTTTCAACTACTAGGCCACTAGAGCTACTACACATGGACCTTTTTGGACCTACTAGAACCACAAGTCTAGGAGGAAAGAAATATGGTCTAGTGATAGTAGATGATTACTCTAGATTCACTTGGGTAATGTTTTTGGCTCACAAAGATGAGACTTTCTCAATATTCATGAAATTTGTTAAGAAAGTCACTAATGAGAAAAACACTACCATAGTGTCTATTAGAAGTGATCATGGAACTGAATTTGAAAATCACTTATTTGAAAAATTCTGTTTTGAAAAAGGCATACATCATAACTTCTCTGCACCTAGAACACCACAACAAAATGGAGTTGTAGAAAGGAAGAATAGGACTTTAGAAGACATGGCCCGTACCATGCTATGTGAAAGCCAACTTCCAAAATATTTTTGGGCGGAAGCTATAAACACAGCTTGTTACATTCTAAATAGAGCCCTAATTAGACCTATCCTTAAGAAAACTCCCTATGAACTTTGGATCAATAGGAAACCAAATTTAAGTTATTTTCATGCATTTGGTTGTAGATGTTTTATTCATAACAATGGTAAGGATAATCTTGGGAAGTTTGACGCAAAGTCTGATGAAGGTATCTTCCTAGGATATTCTACATCTAGCAAAGCATATAGAGTATTTAATAAGAAAAGCTTAGTTGTAGAAGAATCCATTCATATAGTGTTTGATGAGTCTTTAGCATCAAGTTCAGATAAAATTGATGATGAGGAAGATACATCTTTGATTGAAAGAGATATTGAAAAATTAAATGTATCTTCAGATCAAGAACCTGAAGTTAAGGATGATGACTCACCTAAGGATGATGGTATTGATACTGTTCAAAATGATCAAGATCTACCTAGAGATTGGAGATATGCTTATGGTCATCCTAAGGACCTAATCATAGGTGATCCATCTCAAGGTGTAAGGACTAGATCATCAATGAGAGATATCAATAATCATCTTGCATTTGTATCTCATATAGAACCTAAGACTATAGAGGAAGCCGAGAAAGATAGTTATTGGATGTTAGCAATGCAGGAAGAGTTAAACCAATTCACTAGAAATCAAGTCTGGACCCTAGTTGAAAGACCTAAAAATCACCCTATAATAGGATCTAAATGGGTATTTAGAAATAAATTAGATGAAAATGGCATAGTAATTAGAAACAAAGCTAGACTAGTTGCAAAAGGATATAATCAAGAAGAAGGTATAGATTTTGATGAAACTTTTGCACCTGTTGCTAGATTAGAAGCCATTAGGCTACTACTTGCATTTGCATGTCATATGAATTTCAACTTATTTCAAATGGATGTTAAAAGTGCATTTCTAAATGGTTTTATAAATGAGGAAGTTTATGTTGAACAACCTCCTGGTTTTGAAGATCATGAATTTCCAAACCACGTCTTCAAACTACACAAAGCACTTTATGGTTTAAAGCAAGCACCTAGAGCTTGGTATGATAGATTAAGTAAATTTTTAATTGAAAATGACTTTTCTAGAGGAAATGTTGATAAAACCTTGTTTTTGAAAAGAAAAGGAAAGGATTTATTAATCGTTCAAATTTATGTTGATGACATTATATTTGGTGCTACTAACAATCTCCTTTGTCAAGAATTTGCTAAGCTAATGCAGGGAGAATTCGAGATGAGCATGATGGGAGAACTAAACTTCTTCCTTGGACTTCAAATCAAACAAGAGAAAGCGGGAATTTTCATTAACCAAACAAAGTATACAAAGGAAATACTCAAGAAATTTGGTATGGAATCTGCTAAACCTCTTGGTACGCCAATGAGTCCCTCATGCAAGCTGGACAAGGATGAAGTAGGTAAGAAAGTAGATCAGAAGCATTACAGAGGTATGATTGGATCACTTCTTTATCTAACTGCAAGTAGGCCAGATATCATGTTTTCTGTCTGCTTATGTGCAAGATATCAATCTAATCCTAAGGAATCACATTTACTTGCTGTTAAAAGAATCTTTAGATACTTAAATGGAACTAAAAATGTAGGATTATGGTATTCTAGAGACTCAACCTTAAAATTGATTGCTTATTCTGATTCTGACTATGCTGGTTGTAAATTAGATAGAAAGAGTACAAGTGGGGTATGCCAACTTTTAGGAAGTAACTTAATCTCTTGGTTTAGCAAGAAGCAAAATTCGGTTGCATTATCCACTGCTGAGGCAGAGTATGTTGCAGCTGGAAGTTGCTGTGCTCAAATCCTTTGGATTAAGCGACAACTTGAAGATTATGGTATCACACTTGATAAAATACCTATTAAATGTGATAATACTAGTGCTATCAATCTAACTAAAAATCCAATTCAACATTCAAGAACTAAACACATTGAAATTAGACATCACTTTATTAGAGAACATGTAACTAACAAAGATGTTTGTCTTGAATATGTTAATACTAATGATCAATTAGCTGATATTTTTACCAAACCTTTGAGTGAGGAGAGATTTTGCTATCTTAGAGGAGAATTAGGAGTTTGTGATCCTTTAGAATAATTTTCTGAAACTCTTAAGGACAACAACTATCTAGACTTCAATAATTTCTTGAAAATCCTCTATGTCCAATAAGGAAATTTATCTAGAAAGTTGATTTATTGTTTCCCCAATTGTTAAGGAACACTTATCTAGAGTTTGATGATTAATTTGATCAGTTTCAGATCCTTGAAATTCGAATTTTTCACTGAAACTATTGTGGAGTCGACACCTTCAGTTTGTGGAGTCGACACCTTCTTATTTTGATGTTCTGTCTGGGCAATTAGAGCCGACTCTGGCTTCTGTAGAGCCGACTCTAATTCGGGCGCTGACAGATTCTCTGGTTCGGAGCCGACACCTCGTTTTCGGGAGTCGACTCTAAGTGGAACTAGGTCAAAATAAAAAGGGCGGAGTCGACCCCAAACGATTTCTATCGTCTCCTAAACCATTTCAAGCTGTTCCAAACTGATTCCAAACCCTCCAAATCCCTCAAAACCCTTGATTACTCATTCCAATCGAATCCCATGGCTCCCAAAAGGTGTGCTATCATTGGTGGTTCGACTGTTCCGACGAAGCGCCGTTCAAATCGGAGGCAACCTTCGTCATCTTCTTCATCTGCCACTCAAGATGACTCTCCACCCTCACCATCTTCTCCTCGAGTCGACCAATTAGCTGGTAAGGCCATTACTACCGGAAGAAAAGTTGATTTTAACTTTTTTATTTCGGAGGGCTTTGCTATTGGGCGGTTGTTGAAAGAAATGGGATGGGAGAAGGTTTGTTCTTTGGATATCCCTACTTACCCTGCCCTAGTAAGAGAGTTTTATAATGATTTATGTAGAGGAGAGGGAGGCTTAGTGAGTGTTGTAAGAGGAACAAAGGTAATCATCACAGCCGAATCCCTTGGTAATCTATTGGAAATGCCTACCGTTGGCCTTGTTGAATATCATCATGAGATAGAGGAGGTGCACTATCAAGGATGTTAGGGAGAGAAGTTTCTGAGTTTGAGGAAATCTTGGCAAATCAACTTAATTTGGAACTCAGATTACTTCACAATATCTGTGGAAGGATTTTATTTCCTAAAATCGGAAGGTTTGAATATGTCTCGGAGCGAGACGTCTTATTGATGGACTGCATACTCACTGGTAGACCTTTAAATCTTGCTGAAATGATGATAGGCTATATGGCGGAGGCAGCTACTAAGAAGAGATCTACATTGCCATATGGTATGGTTTTAACATTGGTATTCAGAAGCCAAGGTGTACTTATAATGGACAATGAGCCACTAAGAAAATTAAGACATACAGATTACTATAGTGTCTCTACAATTCACCGAATGGGCTTTAGAAAAGAAAATGGAAACTGGATTAAAAGAGGACATGAGGCCAGAGCTGAAGAGGTTAGAGTTGAGGAAGTCAGAGGAGAAGATATTCCTGAACCATCTGCTGGACCTTCTTCTGCTGAACCTTCTGCTGGACCATCTGCTGGACCCTCAGAAGCTGGACCTAGCTCTCAACTTCCACATCAGTCAGCATTGGCATCTGAAAGATTTTCTGAGGAGCAAATAGGTCAGCTCAGAGCTTTACTGGCTGAGTATGACAGTCAAAGATCAAATGATATGTGTAAATTAAGAGAGGAGTTCAATCAATTAAAGGATGAGATTAATTCAAGACTTGACATGATTTTGTTTTCAATTAGCAATTCCGTCGAATCCTTTAGCACTGATCTTCATAAAATTTTTGAAAGGATGGAAGGCATTGCAGACGGTTCTGGAACTTATCTTCATGCTACCAGTCAACTGAAGAAAGATATCGACCTCGCCGTCTCTCAAATTGAAGCTTGTCTTGAAAGTTTTAAGAAGACCCAAAAAGATGATGTTATGGAAATGATTGGACATTTAAAGAAAATTATGTATAAGCATATTTGATTTTGATATTCAATCCTAGGTTGTATCTTAGGATTTCTTGTTTTCTTTCTTAGCATGTATCTAGGATTTACATACTTAAATCTGTCATTTTAGAATACATGTAATGGATCTTGCTTTGGAATACAAATGTTTGAATGAATATTACACTTTTATTACAAATTTATCTTTGATTGAATGTCAATGAATGAGTTTCCTATCTTTATGACTATTCGAACCAACATCCTCGCTTTGATAACATTCTTTATTGCCTTTAAACTCACCTTATTGTTGATAACAAAAAAGGGGGAGAGATAAGTGTATATGCATATAAAGAAAAAGAGAATGAAGAGAAAGAAAATGAAGAACAATTCTGAGAATAGAAAGAATGAGAGAATTTTTAGAAAGAATTCAGTTTATCTACATAGGGGGAGCTATTCAATGCAGGGGGAGCTTAATAAATTTCTCCATATAAAAGTTAAATCATTTTGATTGATGTCAAGTTTTGTTTATTTTTATTCATTTTGAATATTGGCATCAAATTCTCTATTAGGAAGTCTCTAAGCTTTAACAATGTCTATAATTCTCAATTCAAATGAATTTTTTAATGCATATACTCAAAGTTTTTGTCATCATCAAAAAGGGGGAGATTGTTGACCCAATTGAGGATTTTGATGATTAACAAAACTATTTGAGTATAACATTTGATGTTACTAATGATTTTGATTAAGTTTTTCAGATTATAAGTCTATTTGATGATCAAAATCAAGAGGCAAATCAAGTTCTGGTTTGAATCTAATGTCAAGGTAAGACTGCAGACATTAGAGTCGACACATGGAATCACAGAGCCGACTCCGAAAAACGGCACAGACTTAGAGTCGACTCCGGGACTGTGAGAGCCGACTCTATCAGAAATAATAGAACGATGGATTTTCAGGCCACGACTTAGAGTCGACTCCCAGACTGTTAGAGTCGACTCCAGAAGAATTTTGTGTCGACCCCAGAAAAGTCAGAGATGACTCCAGATCGAGCGGATTAAATAATTTTGAGTTAGAGCCAACTCCAGAATGTCAGACACGGCTCCAGAACTGTCAGAACGACTCTAAACTTTATCTTTATATATTTTAATCCCAACGGCTATTGTTATTTATGGATCTAATCCTTTTTACACTTGCTTCTAATGGATAGTTTCACACTATTTGTGGATTAATCGGATCTATAAGAAGAGGGTTGATTGCATCCCAAAGAAGAAGAGAAGAAAGAGGAAAAAGAAAAGAATAGAGAAAATCCTTGAGATCCATCAGAAAAGAAAAGAGGGAAAACCTGTAAGGAAAGATCATACTCATTCCCAAAAGAAGAGAAAGAGATTCCAAGCCTTTGCTGTTCTATTTAGAAGAAATCTCAAGAAAAGGAAGAAGCCCTAGTTTTTCTGACCTTCTGAGTCTCAAGAGTATATTCAAAGGAAGATCCATTCAAAGGAAGAGAAGGAAGAAGCCACCAAGATCTTCGAATCAGGCTTTGGTTCCTAATCTCTTTTTATTGTTTCATTATTGTATATTTGCTCATTAAAGGAGCTGTTTTTCTTGTAAAAACAAATACTGTTTACTGGGTCAATCTGGTGATTGATTCAGTTGAGGCTGTTAGCCTTGAGCAAGCATTAGCTTGTGATATTAGGTTTTGTGCTGGTGAGCCTTGAAAACAGCTGGGTTCATTGTGCACCCAGAAAAACAACAAGTTTGAGTTGTGAGCTTTCAAAACAACTCTGCTGTAATCAGTTTGATTATAGTGTGACCCAAGAGGTACTTGGGAGTGGACGTAGGTGTAGGTACACCGAACCACTATAAAATCTCTTGTGTTTGCCGTGATTGTCTCTTTATCTTCAACTCTCTATTTATAGTTGCTTAGTTTTAAACCTGTGAATCTAAGTTTTTATTTCCGCTGGGGTATCTTTCAAAAGAGTTTAATTTTTTAAAAAACCCAATTCACCCCCCTCTTGGGTTGCTATCATACATAAAACGGACATCCAGCATTGATAGGTGTGCCCTTGTTCAGCAAACAAGGCGATTTCTAAAGCAGGTCATGCAAATATTTTGATTTTTTACGTACCACTACCTTTCAAATTGTTTTTTAGAAAGGCTAAGAGACTCCTACACAATTAAAGAATTTGTAAAAGAAATTGATCGAGAAGGTATCGCTCTTTGAAGGCTACCAAATAGGGAGGTTTTTTTTGTTTGAAGGATAGATCTGGGTAAATAGGGATTAAAGATCTGTCAATGGACAGTTTTAGGCTATCGAAAGCGGTCTGTGTAAGGTGATCGATGAGGATTGACTTGATCTCCTTCAACATTCAGAGATAGCAATATTTGACTGCGTTCTAGCCTCGAAGAGGTTAGGGAAAAGAAGGTAGGGAAGAACATCATCAATCTATGAATCTTCCCAAAATCTAATGAGAGAGCTATCATCCAGTTTGAAAAAGGTGCAATTCCAAAACCCGCTTAAATCTCGCATAATGCCTTTCCAAAGGGAGGGAGAGGGAGACGTTGATTTAATTATGAATTTCTTCCTTGAGTAATAAGCATAAAAGATTAACTCTTTCCAACAACCAGAGGACAAGGGATGTCATTTTCCAAATCTATTTAGCCAAAAGTGATTTATTAAAATGGTCAAGGTCCGTAGCTCCCAATCCTCCTTTCTTTCTAGATTTGCAAACTGATTTCTAATTAACGAAATAGTAAAACCTTTTACTAATTTGACCCTTTCTAAAGAAAAAATCTTCTAACTTCATCAATCCTAAGGATAACCCATTTTGGTAGCTTCAAGACTAACATGTAAAAGGAGGGATCAAAGAAAGAACTACACTTAGGTGAGTGAATCCACTACCATAAGATAAGCATTTTCCTTTCTAGGAGGCAGGTCTCGCATGAATTTTTTCTAGAAGAGGAAGCCAGGCATGAAAAGGGACAGACATATCACTTTGTAAAAACCCGAGATAAGTAAAAGGAAAAAAACTTTATCTTGTAGTTGAGTAAAGAAGCAAATCTTTCGTCTTCCAGATAACCGATATTGAGACCAATAATAAAACTTTTGGAGAAATTAACCTTTTAAGCCTAAAGCTACATCAAACCCCAAAAGGATAGCTTTTAGCGAAAGAATAGAGGATTGAGAGGCGGCATAGAAAATAAGAGTGTCATCTATAAAATGAAGGCCAATCAAACGTTCAAAACAAGGCTAAGCCTCGGTTCCCTTGATCAACCCTAATCCAGAGGCTTTTGAGAGATTTCGACATAAAACATCAATTACTAAAACGAAGAAACCGGGAAAGATTAGATCCCCTTGATACAAACCTTTTTGGCACTTGATCCATCGGCCAAAAGATCCTTTCAGAATTGGAGTCATAGAAGCATAAGACACAATATCTCGAATCTATCGCTGGAAGGTTTGGGGAAAGGCTCTCGTTGCCAAAAGATTAAAGAGAGAGTTTCAATTAACATTATCAAATGCTTTCTCAAAATTAATCTTGCAAACCAAACCCTTTAGCTTTGACCTTTTGCGGTGGAAGATAACTTCATGTATAGCTAAGAAAGTATCAGGGATTTAATGGCCTTTGATGAACGTGAATTGAGCATCAGAGATCAAAAAGGAAAGAAAAGATAAGAGTCTAGCAGCTACCACCTTAGAAATTATCTTAAGTCAAATTTGAAATGTTAGATTTGATTTTTCTTTAATTAATTTTTATTAGAGAGAACCATGGTTTTTCTGAGTTCCATTATAATTACTTCCTGATTTGAAATTAAATTAGTTCACTTCATGCATGAGATGTTGCATCGAGGTCGTAACAAATATTCTGTCACATCTACCATATGATCTCAACCTGAATATGGAGCAGCAGCATGTTTGGTGCAGCATCGAATGAGCATTTGCTTAAACAATTACGGCCTGGAGTGGCCGAAAATCCAACAGATCCAACATGCGAAGGTCTACTCACGGAATGGTTCGGCAGGTGCCTACTGCAATAAGGAACCTTCAGCTTCATTACAAATTTCAGTAACGCCATCACCACAAGTTCTGCGAAGTTCTCAGCTAGCAGTGGCATTAATTGCTCTCTCTGATCCTTGTCTCTCCCCCACTCCCTTTAAACCAGGCTCAGTTCTTCGCAGGTATATAGCTTGTCCCAACCTGTAGTCACTTAGCTTCTCTCTTTTCTTGCTTTCCTTGCAAAGGGCTGGTGTCTTTGCATTTTATAAATCTTATGAAACATTTTAGGAAATCTTAGTGGGATTCGCTCTTCCTCCTCAAAAATAAATATATAAATAAAATCCTAGGGAGCCTGGGAATGCAATGCATTCTTTCATCCTGGCAACAGCAAATGAATTCATTGCGCTAATGCAAACAGGTTCGGATGATCAGACTAGGAAATCGTTTCTCCTCTTTATATTGTGCATCTAGTCATTGCTCTAATGGCCTGTGGATGTGATGATTCCCATCTCCGAAACATTTTGTTTCTTTCTTTAGTTATCCCTTTCCCTTTGCTCTTTCAATGATCTAATACCAGGTATTTGTTATGTTACTTAAAATACCACGCAATAAATGCTTAAAAGGTGTTCTTCTTCCTGCTCAAAATTCCTCTTCCAAATTGCATTTGTTGCAAGTAATGTTGGCTATTTGGATGGAAGTTCTCATAATTAAGCAGAGAAATAGATGTTTGCTAAAATAATAAAACTTATAATCCTTTATTTGGAATAACCAAAGAAACTTTGAATTATGAAAAGATGTCATAAACATAATTACCATTTTCAAAAGGAAAAAGAGACCCATATCATACATTCAAATTTGGGAACTCCTTGTAGCACAATGAAGATGCATCCTAACTTCCTTGTGGAACCACGCTAAGTGGATCAGTGGTTGCTTGAACAAGCTTTTGTAGACCCCATATTACCTCCCCAAAACTTATAATCAACGTGAAACCCTTACCATATTACCTCCCCAAAACTCTTGTATCCTTTTTCAAATCCTCCTTCCCATCATCCGAGTGACCTTCTATTCCTAAACCAAATCACATACCAAGCTTTCACCATCATCCAAGCTTCTGGCGTTGATGTTTCCGGCATCGTCCAAGCCTTCGACGGAGGCTTCCGGTCTAACCATCCTTGCCATCCTCATCCGTGCTTCCATCTAACCCTCCTTGCCTTTTTACGTGGTTTGAGACTATAGGAGAAGAAACAAAATACTCAAGAAGCCACCAAAAAGAGGTTTTCTCCTTTTGATATCGTCCTCTGTTCTAAATCGAAAATGAAATTTTTACTAGTTTCTGTGATAGATTTTATCATTCCATATGGAAATGAGATTTGGTGATTGCATTTCTGTTATTTTTTTGTTCTTCTCTGAATTCCAGTGAAGTTTAATGATGTAGGAATTCTCTAGGTTCTCTCCTTTTTCCTTTGCTAAGGGATTCAATAAGTAAATTTTGCTTTGTTAGGATTGTAGCCCTTAGTTGGGTGGGTTTTGATTAACGAACATGTCAAGAGAAATGGAGGGAACTAGAAAGAAGAACGGGGAGATGAGTCGGTAAGGAGGAAGTGTGAGATCATTTATTTCATATGCTAGATACACCTAAACTTAATTCTTTAATCCACTATAACACATTTTACTAGATCTATGCTCTGTACCTCGCTAGCCAGGCTAATAGTTGGCTCTGGCATGTCCTGTTCTGATGCCTTCACGCTCAGACAAGATGCTGCTAATCATCAAAGCCTGACCTGCATTTGGGTCTTTCCTTCTTGCCAAGGGCTGTGTGACAATTCTTTGTTAAGGCCATCCTAAACATGAAAGAAAATTTCCATGTTGTTGGAAATGATATTACTAGACACTGCCTTGTATCACACACTGTAGTTATTGGTTGGTGTAATTTAAGAAAACTGATAAGGTTTCTGATTTGATGAAAACTAGAAAATTTCTAGAACATTTTTCTATTTTTGTAGCCACTGCGTACTAAAGAACACAGTTTGTGCTTGTTTCATATTTCTATTAGAATTATTTACCATTGCTTTGTTACACATTGACGCCTGAGTTTTTCTTGATTGCCCATAATTTAGAAGAAATAAATGGTCTTCTAAAATTGCTTGGGCTTTCCTTGCAGCTTGATTGTATAAAGAAGTCTTTCTGTTAGTTATCATTGGCTTGGGCTCTTCTCTTATTTATAGCGGCCAATATTATTTTCTCTAAGCTGTTTTAAACTCTAAGTTAAGTGGTGTTAGATTCTGATAAAAGGCAATAATACATACAGCCTAGGATCAGATCATGAGCTTCTAGAACATGCCAATAATTTTATGATGCAATTGTAGTCTATTAATATCTCAATAATATGAGAGAAATTTTTCTTGGATTTATAAAAGCATTCCACTTTCTGAATAGGAAACATAAAAATTAGACAAATTCAAGACATGGTCAAGCAAGTAGAAGCTATCCTAAAGCATATCTTCATTGGCAGGATGTTGGTTGATCCTCTAATAAAGTATATTTCTAGGGATGTATTATAAGCTCATGTGAGGAGTCTAGGTTTGTATAGAGTGTGACAGACTGAGATATGTTTCAGACTTATGTATAAGTTTGTGTCTATTTTTTGTTGTCAAACAGGGATTGTATGGACATCAATAACTATGTGTTAAAGTTTATGAAATATTTATTTTTATTATTATGATGAGTTCATATTTATAGGCACATATGTGTATAATTGTCACAGGCTTAGATCAGTCCACTCACATGGGTGATCGCTCTGACACTTTTGTAATGGGCAGGATGAGATTAAGTAGCCACTATAGATACTTGAGTAACAATGCATGAGTTGCAAATTGTAAAGTTATAAAATGGGCTACATAAATTATAATTGAATAGATTATAATCAAAGTCGCCTTAGTGTGGACTGAGATAAGACTTAAGAGAGTCGAGTACAGAGTACATATATGCGTGTGCACTAAGATAAGACTCAAGAGAGTCGAGTATAGAGTACATATATGCATGTGCAGTGTATGAATATTGATATGTCCACTAATCCGTACTAAGCTTGTTATAGCTGAACTGGAAGCATTGGTGTGTGCTTGAGTCAGACAACTTTTGATGTCTGAACTTGTATTCGTACGGTGTTTGAGTATGATATGGCCTATTGAGTGGGAGCTCCACCATAGCATATATTATGTTGCATGTGCTAAAGTCGACCCTATAAGGGGTAACATGATATATTTTTTCTCCGTTACCATGTGAGCCTTACAACTATGTAGTATCCTTGGACTTGAACCTATACCATGAAGTTGGAGTTTAGGATGACTTTCTTAGCCTTGTTCTTCAGGGTCATAGAATTGATACGACCACATGAGAAATCCTAGGAAGTCAACTGGACAAAGATGGATTGGTATGAGTATTCAAGGAAGATTATTCGCGACCATACCTTCTGTTTGTGATCCATTTCCCGGGCAATCATGTGTATGAGTTGCATATGATTATGGACACAAACATTATGATTTTATATTTTATCAAGTGCTGCTCAGGGAAGATCTCTTGAGGAATTGAGAGTGCTTGATCAAGTATGATCGGATTATCTGGGACATATATGGAATTTGATTCCTGTTCACTACGTTAGTTATTTATTAACTTAATGCAGTATATCCACTATGTGTCACTGAGTGTGAGTTTCGTCGGGTCGCATACCCCATCTCACTGCAAGTTGAGAGAGTTGAGGTTATAAATCATTATTCTTGTGTAGACGAATGGGAGATTATTGACCTAGGTGCCAAGTCGGCGCCCACACAGAATTCCAAGGGTCCCATGAGACGAGACTCTTAGCATCCTTGGGACTCTTCGTATCCCTCTGATTGATCTGCTCTCGTATCAATTCTGTTCAATAAGAGAAGACCTATGATATCTTCTGGAGAATACATGAGGGCTTACGGAGATAAGCTTTCCTTCCTTCTCTCTTCATTGGCATTGCGGCTTAGGGGTGTAGACGAATCGGAGACTCGATAGCCCTCAACGATCGATGATCTGCTGCTTCGAAATAAGGTATATTTTCTATTTTCGGCTGGCAATCAGAAGAAAATAAAAGTTGAGAGAACTTTTTCTCTCGATCTGGGCAATCAAAGCTAGATAAAAGATGTTAAAAAAAAAAAAAAAAAGATAAAATCGGATGTAAGAGAAAAAGGTCTGATGGAAGAGATGCCTTTTAAGGAAACAATGGACGGATGATCTACCATTTTATGTATAAGACAGGGAGGAAGGGAAAAAAAGTGGTCAAGCATTAAATTCATTTGATGAGCGAAAATCAAACCAAAGTTTTAAAAACTGGACAATATTCAAGAGATCTCAAATGATTATGGGCTTCGTTTGGGAGAGCAAGTAAAGATTGTGCTGCTGATGTTTGAACTTTTGGCATGTATGAAGCCAATATGTCAAAGTTATATATCATGTTTTTTTTATTTTTTATTAATTTGTTTTTAGCTTTAGAGAGATTTTTTTCTCCCTCCCTTCGAATAATGCATATTCTAAAAAACCTGCAGTCTTCCTGGATCTGTAAATATAAAGAGTCCTTGCATTTTCATAGCAGCAACGATTGCTTTGTGACCGAGTACAGAATAGAAAAAAAGGAGAGAACATACGATAAGTGTGTTATTTTTAAGCGAAGTACTTATGGTAAAAACACAAAAAACGTGCAGCATCTCCTTTTATAGTCTATGCGAAAAAGCTGAGAGGTAGAGGAAGAACGAAAGCAGGAAAGAAGCGGCATTAAATGCATTCATTTGATGACGACATCTAGTGATCTGAATGGCCTAGCACCTCGATGGAAAGAAAAAAAAAGGAAAATCCTTTCGTCTAGTAAAAGCGGTAGAGCTAGAAAGTTGTTAGCCCAGAGCTGGAGTGTCGTCGCGCTAAAAGCTTCGGTGTCCTTTTGTGAGTACTGGGATGTCGTAGGATTTTGCCTTTCGGGTGTCGTCGCGGTAGAGCTAGGGAGTCGTTAGCCCAGAGCTGGGGTGTCGTCGTGCTAAAAGCTTCGGTGTCCTTTCGTGAGTACTGAAATGTCGTAGGATTTCGCCTTTCGAGTGGCGTCGCGCTAGAGCTAGGGAGTCGTTAGCCCAGAGCTGGGGTGTCATTGCGCTAAAAGCTTCGATGTCGTACGATTTTGCCTTCCGCCTTTTGGGTGTTGCTGCAGTAGAGCTAGGGAGATGTTAGCCCAGAGCTGGGATGTCATCGCGCTAAAAGAACTTCATTTGACTGAAAAAGATACCCTAGTTAGAAAGCACTTCATTTGCGATCAAGACACCCTAGTTAGAAAGCTACGACACCCGTGTTTTATATATGCTCCTGTGTAAGTTGACTCAATACATAAGCATCAAATTCGTCCATCAAAGTTTCGGAAGGTGGTACAATTCTTTCCTTGTCCTCTCTGGTATTAATTGACTGCATATAAGTCTGCCTGTTGCTTGAAGCAGCTCTTTCCTTGACCATATTTTTCCTTGATCTTTTTGACTTCTTCTCGACTCCACTCTTTAATCTATTTTCTCTTGGGCGACCTTTCGTCCTAATTTATTCAGGATCTTGAATTACAAGCTCTGTACCTGGCTTAGCTGCGCAGTTGGCATCCACAATAATTTTGAATATAGGTGTTAGACCATCCATCACTACATTAAATGCTGTAGGGATAAATAGTCTCCGAGGCATGCATATTTTTAAAAATTGATAACTATTATCATTGCGGAAATTAAAAGATTACATATTAATATGCAACAAGATCATATCTTTGTCTATATATTCAGGATCGTTTGATCTAAAATATGCATATAAAAACATCAAGATCATATCTTGATCTTCAAGATGACTAGTCACACTATTATCTTGAAGCCTGCCTTAAGATCTAGGGATCAAATCACTTACCTTAAGAACAGTAGGTAAATCCTTATTGCTCTACAGTCGTTCAATCTTCCGGCCTCTAGTATTGTCCACGCGAAGCCCCGAATGATCAGATTTCTGGGAGTGCTAGCTCGCGGAAAAATAGCTTTGCTGATCTTGAATCCTCTCACTTGAATCTTCCTCCAAGATCCACCAGGCTTCTGCTAACACCAGAATCACCAGGATTTTCTATTCTAACATTTTAGAATTACAATCCACGACAATTTAGAATTACAATCCATGACAAATCGTGTATTGTTGTTCTATTTTTGTTCTGTGTTCTCTGGTGAGGGAATGCCTTCTATTTATAGTCTCGATTTAGCCTTGACATTTAATTCTGACATTTAAGAATCCATCATTTGGCAAAAGCGAAGAGACGCTGAAGGCGCGACGCTTGGTTTAATTCCGACGTTCGAAGAAAACCAAGGAGTCGTGGCGTTTGGTTTAGTTCCGTCGTTCGGAGAAAACCAAAGAGACGAGGGATAAATCCGACGTTCGGTAAATAAATGTCATGCATTAAATTCTATCTCATGAGATGAGATTTTAGCCATCTCGTCATATGAGATCCATATTCGAGAGGTTTGGGTTCTAATCTGAATTTATTTGACTTAACTCACATAGATCATGGTCCAAGCCCAAATCAAATTTGGCTAGTCCTGAATCTATTTAAATTCAAATCAAGTCTAATTTCAAATCAATATTTGAAATTGACTTGTCCTTCTAATAGACTTAAACCAAATTGAATCTTATTCAATTGTACTTAACCCAATTGAGATAATTCAATCAATCAAATTGATTAATTAAATCATATACGATTCTCAATCGTTGATCAGCAAATAGATCATCCTAGGAAACTTCTATGCGTGTGACTCTCTAGGTTCGAACCTAAGCTGGTAGCATAGAAATAACTTTCTATACTAATCGATGTGCCCATCTAGCAATGGAACCCGACGTCCAGATAGGTCGAAGAGTTGCCGAGCAAACTCCAAGAACCTTAAGAAACAGTTACCGTATAATTCATTCTCTTGACCACAAATACTAAGGATGGCTTAAGAGCCTGTCAATTCTAAATAGCAAATCCATAAAGTGATTTCAACTTTAGTGATCATGTGACTTTCACATGAAGTGCCTTGGCCAAGGTCTTGCTAAATTGAAACACAAGCATTTCTCCTTTTAATGGGATAGGTCAAATTCCATCTTGATCCACAACTGACTACCACAAGTACTTGACTGCACCCAGTAACCTTTCGTAGCTGGATTAGAAATCCAGGTGGTCCGGCACCTAAGTACAATGAGTTGCTTGTAAGCCACTGGTTGTGATCTTCAGGTCTGAAGGATACTTATACCTATATCTTCTCGGATTAACTCTTGACAGCAGAGTATCCGGAAATGAGTCACGTTCGATGAAATGTACTCCTACGCTTTCACCTGTATGTCATACCAGTGTCTCTACACTCCTTGGTTAAGAGGATAACCAACAAATATGATATACAACGTCCTATAATTGATAGTACTATGGCCCTGTCATAGTATATCATTTGGTCGCGAACTCGTTTAAGGACCTTCTAAGATAAATCCTCCTTTATCATGAGGAAGATCCTAAGGGCTTCATCACTTTCAGGAGTATTAAGAAGATGTTCTTGTAATGAATAAACTGCCAAATAACTTTTATTAATATATCAATTTATATACAATTTACATCAGCACAATCATCAAATGATTGGCTTTAGGATACAATTCCCAACAAACTCCAACTTAGCCTAAAGCCACTCATTACAGTATCTAATACACATCTTCAACTTATAGTTGTCAAACTCCTTGATGCTAAGTGCTTTAGTAAATGGGTTACCCAGGTTTTCTTTCCATCAATCTTCTAAAGATTTATGTCACCTCGGTCTACTATCTCTCAAATAAGATGAAACCGGCGCAGTATGTGCTTGGTGCGCTGATGTGCTCGTGGTTCCTTTGCTTGAGCTATGGCACCAGTGCTGTCACTGTATAACAAGACTGGTTCATCTATGGAAGGTGTCACTTCAAGCTCGGAGATGAACTTTCGCAGCCACACAGCTTCTTTCGCAGCATCTAATGTAGCGATGTACTCTGCCTCGCACACCGAATCTGCAACTGTATGTTGCTTGAAACTTTTCCAGCAAACAGCTCCACCATTTAGGATAAACACGAAACCCGATACACTTTTGCTATCATCATGATCTAATTAAAAACTGGAATCAGTATATCCAACAAGTTTCAAATCAGACTCTCCATAGACTAACCACTGGTCCTTAGTATTTCTCAAATACTTAAGGATTGTCTTAACAACTTGCCAGTGTTTTTCTTCTGGATTAGATTGGTATCTACTCACTACTTCTAATGAGTATGCCACATCTGGTCTTGTACATGTCATGGTGTACATAATCGATCCTACTACCGAAGCATATGGAATTCGACTCATACGTTCTCTTTCATTAGGAGTTGTCGGACAATCCTTCTTAGAAAGATGAATTCCATGGCCTATCGGAAGATAACCTTTCTTGGAATTCTCCATGCTAAACCTCTTTAGCACTGTGTCAATGTATGTAGATTGGGATAAACCTAGCATCCTCTTAGATCTATCTCTATAGATCTTCATCCCTAGGATGTATGATGCTTCTCCCAGATCTTTCATGAAGAATTGTGATGATAACCATGTCTTTATTCCTTGTAATGCAGGGATATCATTCCCGATTAAGAGAATATCATCCACATATAATACAAGAAATACAATAACAGAATCATTAGCCCATTTATAAATGCAAGGTTCTTCTTTATTCTTAATAAAGCTATAAGATTTGATCACTTTATCAAATCGTATGTTCCAACTCCTTGATGCTTGCTTAACTCCATAAATAGACTTCTGTAGCCTGCACACTTTAGACTCGTCTTCAGATATAAAACCTTCAGGCTGTATCATATACACCTATTCTTCTAAATCACCATTTAGAAAGCGGTTTTAACATCCATCTGCCAAATCTCATAATCGAAGTGTGCTGCTATAGCTAGCATAATCCGAATGGATTTCAGTATTGCCATAGGAGAAAATGTTTCGTCATAGTCAATACCATAATGTTGACGATACCCCTTGGCAACCAGACATGCTTTATAGGTCTCTACCTTTCCGTCTGCGCCTCTTTTCCTCTTGAAAACCCATTTACACCCTATGGGTTTTATCCCTTCAGATGGGTCAACTAATGTCCATACATTATTCTCCTTCATAGAATCAAGTTCGGATTTCATGGAATCAAGCCATTTATTAGAGTCAATCCTTTGCATAGCATCCATATAGGTGATCGGATCCTCGTTGTTCTCATCGAGTTCAACAGGATCATCGTTCTGGACCAAGAAACTCAAGTATCTATCCGGTTGATGTGGTACTCTACCAGATCGCCTTAATGGTGCATCTAAAATGGATTTTGAGTTTGATCTAATCAACTCAGATTCTAGGGGTTCACTGGTTTGTGTTGTTCCTTCTACTTGATGAACTTCCTCAAGTCAACATTAGAGCTATTTGTTCCTTCACTAAGGAACTCCTTTTCAAGAAAAACTGCTTTATTACTAATGAACAACTTTTGTTCTTCAGTATTGTAGAAGTAATATCCTTTTGTTTCTTTCGGATAGCCGATGAAAAAACATTTGTCAGATTTGGGTTCAAGTTTGTCTGATTTTGCACGTTTCACATAAGCCGGACACCCCAGACTCTCAGATAGGTAATAACCGGTTTATGTCCATACCACATCTCATGTGGAGTTTTAGAAACAGACTTACTTGGAACCTTATTAAGAATATGACAAGCTGATTCTAATGCGTATCTCCAAAATAATATTGGCAAGCTTGCAAAACCCATCATGGACCGAACTATGTCTAACAGAGTTCGATTCCTTCTTTCCGACACACCGTTATATTGCGGTGTTCCAGGAGGAGTCCATTGGGAGAGAATCCCATTCTCCTTTAAATATGTCACAAATTCATTGGAAAGGTATTCGCCTCCTCGATCCGATCGAAGGGTCTTAATACATTTTCCTATTTGTTTTCTACTTCTTTATGATATAGTTTGAACATTTCAAACGATTCAGATTTATGTCGCATAAGATAGACATAACCGAACTTAGAAAGGTTGTCTGTAAAAGTAATGAAGTAGTAGTATTCACCTTTGGCACAAG
Source organism: Calamus simplicifolius (assembly GCA_900491605.1). NCBI lineage: Eukaryota > Viridiplantae > Streptophyta > Magnoliopsida > Arecales > Arecaceae > Calamus > Calamus simplicifolius. The sequence continues at coordinate 524,561 of UESW01003883.1, read as the reverse complement.
TGCTCATTGGTCCACATACATCAGTATGTACTAGACCCAATAGCTCTTTGGCTCTTTCACCTTTTCTAGTAAAAGATGACTTGGTCATTTTACCAAGAAGACATGATTCACAGGTAGTTAATGATTCACAATCATCAACTCGAAGGATGCCCTCCTGAGTTAACCTGTTTAATCTGTTCTTGTTGATATGACCCAGCCGATGGTGCCAAAGATAAATATCTGTGACATCAGTTGTTCTAGGGCGCTTACTTGATTGGTACACTACATTCACAGGCTGTGATAATATATAAATGTCATTAGATAAATGCCCAGTCATTACAGTGACTCCATTCATAATGATATTCAAAGTAACATCCTTTATTAAAATTTATAATTATTTTTGGCCAGAAGACCTACAGAAATTATGTTCAGTAAGAACGTTGGGCAAAAATGACAATCATTTAGTATAATGACATTTCTATTGAAAACTATTTCAAGAACTCCTAATGCCAGTACTGGAACTAATCTTCCATCGCCGACATTTAGGAATCTTTCATTGTCCTCAAATCTTCTGGTGACCTGTAGTCCCTACAATGAATTGCAAATGTTAAAAGGACTCTCGGTATCCAATACCCAGGTCTGATTATTATATATAGAAAAATTACAAGGTGTTATCATATAAATACCTTGTTGAGCAACATCTTGCTCCTTTTTCTTCTTTGGCCTATTTGGATCAAGTGTGGCAATGTAAAGAGGATAGTTCCTTTTCCAGTGCCCTTGCATCTTGCAGTGAAAGCATTCAGCTTGACTTTTATCAACTTTCTTCTTCTGCATCTAACCCCTTATAGATGTCCTAGCATGTTGCACCCTTTTATTATTCTTTTTCTTCTTCTCTTTCCCAAAGGGTTTACGCCCTACCTTAGATCATTCAACCACATTAACCAAACCCTTAGAGAGCTGGTTATCCTTCTCAAAGTTCTGTAACAACCCCAACAAATCGTGGTAGTTGACTGCAGGCTTTGTCATTCGAAAATGAGTAAGGAAAGATCGGAAGGATGGAGGCAAGGAATTCAGGATCGCATCTTTTCCAACTGCTCATGTAAGGGAAAGCCGAGTTTGCTTAGGAGTTCTATCTTCTCGATCATGTACAATACATGATCAGTGATAGGAGATCCATCTCTCATTCGAGCATTGAAAATAGCACAACTAGTCTTGTGCCTTTCAACATCGTCGGGTGTGCCGAAAGATTCATTCAATGCTTGAATGATTTCTTCTGGTTGAGCATTCTCGAACCGGCGACCGAATTCATCGTTCATTGCTGCTAACATGATACAACGCACGCTAGTTCTATCATTGAGCCACTTCTGATAAGTGTCTCTCTCAGAACTTTGGGTGTTTGCATCAGGTATCTTTGGTGCAAGATTATTCAGAATATATAGAATCCTCTCATGCTCAAGGACGATCTTAAGTTTTCTGAACCAACTATTGAAATTGGAACCATTCAATTTGTCACTATCCAATAGGGACCTTAATGATAAATTAGTGGCCATGTTTTGCATAAGAAAAAACTAAAGTTTATTATATATAAATTGATTCAGTCTAAAGACTTGGACTTTAGCCTAAAGATTCTCCCACTATTTTGTTCAAATGGCAGCCTCTACACCCTAATTCGAAGAATTATTCTTAATTCTTTAGCGGGCACTAAGATCTACATAAACTACATACAGGCCCAAGTGAAGCTTGGCTAATCCATATGCATCTAAGAGTAGGTTCAAAACCAATTGTTTCCCCAAACAATTCTTAGTGTTCAGTTTTGCCCCATGCACCTCTTCAGCAGGCATGAAGTGCCTCCACTGAAAGTTCTAGTTAGGTCCAACCATTAAATGATATAATCAGTGTAACCTATCAATAGACAACCAAGCCCGAGTGAAGCTCGGCTCACCTGACTGTTTATTTAATAGTTACGCTGACTTATCATATAATGAATGATAATTTCGATGGTTGACAAGCACCAGGCATGGAGTGCCTCCAATGATTATCAAGACATCGGACTCATTATCACCCACCTTAGTGGAAGGCTATGATCTAGTTATCATATAACTATTTCATTTTAAGGATCTAATAATTTTAGAGGATTTTAATAATATGAAGTTAAATTGACTAATCAAGTTCTCCCACTGAATCTATGAAATCAGTAGAATGAAACAAGATTAAGTCAGGTTAAGTGGCACCTAAATCAGTCGTACTGATATCCTTACAGGCATGGGTCAATCCGAATCAGGTAAATGATCTGAATCATAAATGGTTCACCACAATGACCAGGTGAGAGAGATCGATGGGAGGGATATGCCATTAACTCGTTAAAGACGCATCAATACGAGTAGCTCCCAATTAAAAATCATTCGATCGTTGATCCTAGAGCAACTTGCCATCTCACCTTGACATCATATGGTTAACCAATTCTGATTTGACCATCTAATAGATTCATGCTCAACCACGGAGCCTAATCTACTTCCATTTGGTTTAATCAAAGAGAAGGACTTGATCAACTATAACTATTGTTTGATTTAGAGCATTCTTAACCTAATCTAATTAGATTTGAACAAATACTCTTTTAGTCCAGTTGATTTAAACCTTAGAGTCTAACCCTTTATGGACCTGATTTAGCTAACCCAAATGATTAAATATATTTCATGTTAACATGTCATATATTTCAATCAAGTATAATGTTACTACTCATAATTCCTATATTTAGATCATATCTATAAAAAAAATTATGAACTAATATTTGACATTCAAATAAAACTCTCATAAATATTTGTATGTTTTATAACAAAGACATCATGCCATCATATATCATATCTATGTTTTATACTAAACATGCAAATATTATGGTTTTATACAACATCAATATGTATCAAATATAAAATATCTTTTGAGAGTGTGTGTAATCTATGTTTTGATGCCAAAGCACAATTTAAATTTTCTTTAAACAAAGCATCAACGATAAAACAATCGCACGGCAATATGTCACAGAATACCTCATTAAATGGGTAATTCGGATTTTCAATCCATCTGTGACCATATGGCCTTGTGATAAGTTTTAGCCATAATTACACAATTAACGAGAATATTAATTTACATGCAATAAATTAGATCATTAACGAAACCATGGCTCTGATACCATTTGTAGGGATAAATAGTCTCCGAGGCATGCATATTTTTAAAAATTGATAACTATTATCATTGCGGAAATTAAAAGATTACATATTAATATGCATCAAGATCATATTTTTGCCTATATATTCAGGGTCGTTTGATCTAAATATACATATAAAAACATCAAGATCATATCTTGATCTTCAAGATGACTAGTCACACTATTATCTTAAAGCCTGCCTTAAGATCTAGGGATCAAATCACTTACCTTAAGAATAGTAAGTAAATCCTTATTGCTCTGCAGCCGTTCAATCGTCCGGCCTCTAGTATCGTCCACGCGAAGCCCCGAATGATCAGATTTTTTGGAGTGCTAGCTCGCAGAAAAATAGCTTTGTTGATCTTGAATCCTCTCACTTGAATCTTCCTTCAAGATCCACCAGGCTTCTGCTAGCACCAGAATTACTAGGATTTTCTATTCTAACATTTTAGAATTACAATCCACGATAATTTAGAATTACAATCCACAACAAATCATGTATTGTTGTTCTATTTTTTGTTATGTGTTCTCTGGTGAGGGAATGCCCTCTATTTATAGTCTCGATTTAGCCTTGACATTTAATTCTGACATTTAAGAATCCGTCGTTTGGCAAAAGCGAAGAGACGCGGAAGGCGCGGCGCTTGGTTTAATTTCGACGTTTGGAGAAAACCAAGGAGTCGCGGTGTTTGGTTTAGTTCCGTCATTCAGAGAAAACCAAAGAGACGAGGGATAAATTCGACGTTTGGTAAATAAATGTCATGCATTAAATTCAATCTCATGAGATGAGATTTTAGCAATCTCATCATATGAGATCCATATTCGAGAGGTTTGGGTTCTGATATGAATTTATTTGACTTAACTCACATAGATCATGGTCCAAGCCCAAATCAAATTTGGCTAGTCCTGAATCTATTTAAATTCAAATCAAGTCTAATTTCAAATCAATATTTGAAATTGACTTGTCCTTCTAATAGACTTAAACCAAATTGAATCTTATTCAATTGTACTTAACCCAATTAAGATAATTCAATCAATCAAATTGATTAATTAAATCATATACGATTCTCAATCGTTGATCAGCAAATAGATCATCCTAGGAAACTTCTATGCGTGTGACTCTCTAGGTTCGAACCTAAGCCGGTAGCATAGAAACAACTTTCTATACTAATCGATGTGCTCATCTAGCAATGAAACCCGACGTCCGGATAGGTCGAAGAGTTGCCGAGCAAACTCCAAGAACCCTAAGAAACAATTACCGTATAATTCATTCTCTTGACCACAAATGCTAAGGATGGCTTAAGAGCCTGTCAACTCTAAATAGCAAATCCATAAAGTGATTTCAATTTTAGTGATCATGTGACTTCCACATGAAGTGCCTTGGCCAAGGTCTTGCTAAATTGAAACACAAGCATTTCTCCTTTTAATGGGATAGGTCAAATTCTATTTTGATCCACAACTGACTACCACAAGTACTTGACTGCACCCAGTAACCTTTCGTAGCTGGATTAGAAATCCAGGTGGTCTGGCACCTAAGTACAATGAGTTGCTTGTAAGCCACTGGTTGTGATCTTCAGGTCTGAAGGATACTGATACCTATATCTTCTCGGATTAACTCTTGATAGCAGAGTATCCAAAAATGAGTCACGTTCGGTGAAATGTACTCCTACACTTTCACATGTATGTCATACCAGTGTCTCTACACTCCTTGGTTAAGAAGATAACCAACAAATATGATATACAACGTCCTATAATTGATAGTACTATGGCCCTGTCATAGTATATCATTTGGTCGCGAACTCTTTTAAGGACCTTCTAAGATAAATCCTCCTTTATCGTGAGGAAGATCCTAAGGGCTTCATCACTTTCAGGAGTATTAAGAAGATGTTCTTGTAATGAATAAACTGCCAAATAACTTTTATTAATATATTAATTTATATACAATTTACATCAGCACAATCATCAAATGATTGGCTTTAGGATACAATTCCCAACAAATGCATCTTCAGACATGGAGGCTATCTCTGCGAGCTTCATCATCCGATGACTCAGCAAACTATATCTACAATTAATAACATAATATTAACAAAAACATATATTAAGACATTTCAATTAAAAAATTATCACTGTGTACCGTGATTTTTGTGTACTTTTATCATAACCTTCTATATTGCAGTCGAATTCGTCGAATTGGTATTTCATGTCCTTGCACCATCTCTTCAAGAATTATTTATCTAGTAAACGAAATACGTCACTTTGATGAAGAACCAACAAGGCATGCCTACACAGGTACCCCTTGAACTGAAAGGATCGGCACTGGCATTGGACATCCTCATATTTCTATCGTTTGACACGATATAATCTTTGATCATCTCCTTGCCGATTTCATCGACTTCAATCCTTTCGTACAACTTTACAGAATATACATAACAGTTGCCAGCTTCCTTGATCAATTTAGTATTTGATGCAGCCATTTCAAGGATATTTTTCTAAAAATTTTTGAAAATGCGCCTTGTATACCTTCCTGCAGCTTGTCTCTCACAAGGTGATGATGTCTTTAGGAAAGCAATCGTTTGCAACGTCCTATTATCTTCCTCATTTTTGGCCTTGTACCATTTTTCCAAGGCATCTTCGTACTTACCTATGAACTCCGTTAGTGTAGTCTTCGAATTTATAAACCAATCGAAGAAGTGATTTATGCCCTCGCTCCTTTGTGAAGATGACATCCATGTTCATAATTTTGTCAACAAAAAAAAGCATTGAACGCGAACATGAACCAAGACAATGACATACAAACCTGCGAAGAATGTATTCTTTAGGTAAATTGGGACCCATTTATCCCGACATTCGTAAAGGACATTGAACCAATCTATAGACTTGCATTCTTTATATTTCTCCATAACATGTGCCCACCTTTCCTCGAATGACTGTATGGTCAACGAATCATATATCGCCTCATCGAAATCAACCATAAACTTGGGATTTGTTGTGCAAATGTGGCCAATCTTTTCAGGTATCTTCTTCAATATATGCCAAAGACAAAATTGATGTCATGTGTTAGGAAAAACTTCTTTGATAGCAGCCTCGATTGCCTTATCTTGGTCAGTTATTATGGCAATAGGTGCTTGACCACCATTTGCATCTAGCCATGCCTGAAAAACCCATTTATATGTCTCAGTACTCTTATCAGACAACAATGTGCAACCAAGCAAGGTGGACTGTCCATGATGATTGATCCCGATAAATGGACAAAAAGGCATTTAATATTTATTTGTCAAGTAGATTGAGTCAAAGCTTAGAACATCACCGAAGTATGTGCATGCCAATCTTGACCTTGGATGAATCCAAAAGACAGACCTCAGATGACCATTATCATTGAGGTCTAAGGTATAGAAGAAATTGGGATTTCTGAGTTGCATTTTGGTGAAATGAATTGCCATCGACTGAGCATCTCCTTCTTTCAGCTTAGACTGACGTTCGCGATAAATGAAGTTACGAGCATCCTTCTCGGTGAAATCCAATTGTCTTCTGCCCCCTTTTCTCCTTGCTATGGCAGAGTATATCTGAGTTATCGGAACATTCACGGTATGTAAATTGCTGATCTCTGCCTTCTCTAGTGTGTTGATCCTCCTATGCGACCGTAGATAACCAGTTGATGTTATGGATATCCCATGGTTATGTTCTAGAGAAACCTCAACCAATATCCACTTACCACTTGTAGCATTCAGTCTTGCTTTTATGGATGCCATACAATCAACTTTCCCAGTATCCCTATGATTCATACTCTTCTCTGTTTTTCTAGATTTTCCTTGCCTCCAATACGCCAGGTGCTTGAAGCAAAGTTATTTTTTGTTGTTGGCCCTGCTACACACTGTTGTGATTCCAAAACCAACTCGTTTCACGTATCCATTGTAGAACATATATACATCATCTGCTGAATTGAATTCCATTCTAGTTTGAGGAACTACAGTATCATCCACTGCATTTGGAGCGACGGGTGAAGGTGCACGGTCGGGAGTGTTATCGATTTCTTTCCGATCTATAATTTCAGCATCGTCTGTGGAAATATTGGCACACAGTCATGAACAATGATATCCATAGATTAGTTGTCAATATATCCTGACAAAGGATTAGGACACGAAGGTTAAAACAATACGATACCTATGATCTGAATTTAGAAGTCACGACACCTCAGTTTACAAAAAACAACACCGAAGCTATAAAATTACGACACCAATTCATAACACATTGAGGAAGGGCCTAATGACATTATTCCCGACTCAGGTTGTTACCGACACCCTAGTTCTCATCTGACGACACCCTAGCTTTAAGGCGATGACACCCATGCGTTGACTGTTAAGGCGGGGTGTGTCATCGCCTTAAAGCTATAAGCACGGGTGTCGTAGCATTGGTGCTAGGGTGTCGTAAGGTTTCAACTGGGGTATCGCAAAGAATTTTCGGCCGAAATCCAATCCTCCTGGGGTGTCACGGGGATTCTCTCCGTGGTCAGTTATAAGCACGGGTGTCATAGCATTGGTGCTAGGGTGTCGTTAGGTTTTAACTGGGGTGTCGCAAAGGATTTTCGGCCGAATTCCTCCTGGGGTGTCGTGAGGTTTCCTCTTGGGATGTCGTCAAGCTTACTATGGTAACCAGGTATTTGGCTTCCCGATACTCTCTTTAGTAATGGTTTCTTCTGTTTTCCATCCCCCGAAACTTAGCGAGTGGGGCGCAACCCTTCGTTTCCTTTGAGCGCCCACTGAGATGGTGGCACGTGGCAAGTTTCCACGATAGCTCGGGCAATCGAAACACCCGCTAGGAGTAGCTTAAATATGGATGGGGGAATGCCATCGTTAATCACCTTTTCAGTTGATCTTCCAAATTTTTGGATACTGAGATGGCTTCTAAAGGCGAGGGGCGATCGACTGACCCCCATGGGAGCCACCGCACAATGGTAACCGCACAATGGTAACCGTTGATGTGGATGTCTTTGCGTCGTCGCTCGCAAACAGCAAGCGACTCCACAGGGCAGCCGAGCAATACCTAGCCGTTTCAATGAGAGAGATCGAGGTCCTGCGTTGGGCCAACAGCCAGCTGGAGGGGCAAGTAGCGTCCCTCCAGCGCTAGATCGCCGAGTTAGCCCCGCAGTGTGGGGGGAGCTCGGCAACGCCCGGAGAAAATGACAAGCCCAGTGAGGGCTTCCGTACTTTTTTTCTTTTCTTTTCTTCTTGTCTTTATTTGTGTGATGAATAAAAAGAAATTTTAGTAACTTTTATGTTTGCTGCCAGACCGAAGGATAAGGGAGCTTGGATGTCGTAACTATTTTTCGACCGATTTCATCCTGGGATGTGCTAAACTTTTCTCCTAAGCATGAACGGGTGTCTTAGGTTTGTAACTTGGGTGTCGCGGGCCTTCTCTCCGTGGTCAGTTATAAGTACAGGTGTCATAGAATTGGTGTTAGGGTGTCGTAAGGTTTCAACTAGGATGTCGCGAACGACGACATCCCTGACTCAGGCTATTAACGACACCCCAGTTCTCATCTTGTTGGTCCAGATAGCAACCCAAGAGGGGAGATGAATTGGGTTTTTTAAAAATTAAACTCTTTTTAAAAACAATCCCCCAGCGGAAGTGAAAACTTAGATGTACATGAATTAAAACAGAGTATGCACTGATAGAGAGTTAGAGACAAGGAAACAATCACTGCAAACACAAGAATTTTATAGTGGTTCGGTGTACCTACACCTACATCCACTCCCAAGTACCTCTTGGGTCCACACTATAATCAATCTGATTATAGCAGAGTTGTTTCACAAGCTCACAACTCGAACTTGTTGTTTTCCCGGGTGCACAATGAATCCAGCTGGTTTTCAAGGCTCACCAGCACACAATATTACAACACAAGCAATTTCTTGCACAAGGCTAACTGCCTCAATCTGAATCAATCCCCTGATTGACCCAGCAAACAATAACGTTTTACAAATCAAGAGCTCCTCTAATGAGCAAATATACAATGATAGAACAAAGATAAAGAGATAGGAATCAAAGCTTGATTTGCAGATCTTGGTGGCTTGCTTCTTCTCTTCTCTTGAGTGGATCTTTCTTTAGTATGCTCTTGAAGATCAGAAAATCAAAAACTAGGGCTTGCTTCTTCTTTTGAGATTTCTTCAAAATGGAACTAAGAAAGCTAGGAATCTCTCTCTTTTCTATTGGGAAATCAGTATAATCTTTCCTTTCGAATCTTCCCTCTTTTCTCTTTTGATTTTCTGATGATTTTAACTCTTGTTTTTCTCTTTTTATCTTCCCCTCTATTTTTTCAGATACAACAAAAATCCCTTCTTATAAACCCTTCTTAATCCATAAATAGCTAAAAACTATCTGTTAGAAACAAGTGTAAGAAGGATTAGAACCAAATAGGGTAATAGCCGTTGGGATTAAAAAGATAAAAATAAAGTTTAGAGACATTCTGACAGTTCTGAAGTCGTTTCTAACAATCTAGAGTCGACTCTAACTTTTCTGGAGTCGGCTCTAAATCAAAAATCCCCAATTCGCTTGATCTGGAGTCGTCTCTGACTTTTCTGGGGTCGACACAAAAATCCTCTAGTGTCGACTCTAACAGTCCAGGAGTCGACTCTAACTTGTGACCAGAAAAACCATTGTTCTGTCTTTTCTGTTGGAGTCAGCTCTAACAGTCCAGGTGTCAACTCTAAAGTCTGTACCGATTTCCGGAGTCGACTCTGCGATTTTATGTGTCGACTCTAATGTCTGCAATCTTACCTTACATTAGATTCGAACTAGAACTTGATTTGTCTTGTGATTTTGATTAATAAATCAAATCATAAACTGAAAAACTTAACCAAAATCATTAGTAACTTCAAATGTTATACTCAAATAGTTTTGTTAATCATCAAAATCAATAATTGGGTCAACAATCTCCCCCTTTTTGATGATGACAAAAACTTTGAGTATATGCATTAAAAATTCATTTGAAATAAGCGTTATAGATATTGTTAAAGCTTTAAAACTTCCTAACAGAGAATTTGATGCCAAGTTTCAAAATGAGCTTTAGAAACATACTTGAGTTCTATTATAAACAGCAATCAATGATTTAACTTTACACAGAAAATCATTAACTCCCCCTGCATTAAATAACTCCCCTATGCAAGGTACATGTAAATAAACTGAAATTGATTTGATATCAATTAATTAGAATTTAGAAATTTTCTCTCCCCTTTTGAGATATGCCAATTGATTAAAACATATTGAAATCTTATATTTTTTCATTCTCTCTCTCTATTTTCTTTCTCTCTCTCCTTTATGCATATACAAATTTCTCTCCCCCTTTTTTGTTATCAGCAATAAGGTGAGTTAAAAACAATAATGTAGATTATCAGAGCGAGGTTGTTGGTTCATTCAATCATAGAGATAGTAAACTTCATAATTGTATTTCAATTCAAGATGCATTACATGTGTTTATACATTCACAGTAAAGTACCATATCAATTAGAAATTCCTAGATACAGCTAACAAAGTATAGTAAACCAGAAATCCTAAGATACAAACTAGAATATGAAAAGCTAATCTTAGGTTTCTAATAGGTTAGGGTAGGATAGGCTTAGATAGGGTATCACAATAGGAAATAGAAGGTCAATCAAACATGTTTGTAGACAATCTTCTTCAGATGACCTATCAGTTCCATAATCTCATCCTTCTACGATTTCTTAAAGCCTTCAAGATAACTCTCAACTTGAGCAACAGCAAGGTCTATATCTTTCTTTAATTATCCAGTAGCATCTAGATAAGCTCTAGATCCATCTGCGATCCCTTTTAACCTTTCAAAAATATTATGAAGCTCAAAGGGACTTTGCAGAGCAGCTAATGGAAAATAAAATCAAGTCAAGTTTGGAATTAATCTCCTCCTTAAAATGTCTGATGTCATCTCTCATCTGACTAATCTCATCTCTCCTCTGACTGTCATACTCAGCTAATAATGCTCTGAGCTGACCAATCTGCACATCTGAAAATCTCCCAGATACAAATGTTGTCTGAGGTGGAGGTGAAGGGTATGTGCTTGGTCCAGCCTCAGAAGGTCCAGCTGTAGATGGTCCCGCAACAGATGGGTCAGGGATGTCCTCTGCTCTGACCTCCTCAACTCTGTCCTCCTGTCTTTTCTTTATCCAAATACCATTTATCTTTCTGAAGCCCATACGGTGAATGGTAGAGATACTGTAGTAGTTGTATGCCTTAGTTTCCTCAGTGGCTCATTATCCATGATCAACACACCTTGGCTTCTAAATACCAAAGTTAGAATCATACCATATGGCAATGTGGATCTTTTCTTGGTTGCTGCCTCTGCCATATAGCCTATCATCATCCCAGCTAAATTAACTGGCCTCCCAGTGACGATGCAATCCATCAGCAAGATGTCTCGCTCTGAGACATACTCAAATCGGCCTATTTTGGGAAATAAGATCCTCCCACAGATGTTATGAAGTAGCCTAAGTTCAAATTCAGTTGATTTGCCATAATCTCCTCAAACTTAGATACCTCTCTCCCAACATCCTAGATAGGGCACCACCTCAATCATCATGCTGATACTCATTTAGCCCAACAGTGGGCATCTCTAACAAGTTTCCAAGGATCTCAGCAGTGATTATAACTCTTGTTCCTCTAACATAGCTTACTAAACCTCCCTTTCCTCTACTCAAATCATTGTAGAACTCTCTTACGAGGGCAGGGTAAGTGGAACATCCAAAGAACAAGCCTTTTCCCATCCCATTTCCTTTAATTGATGGCCAATAGCAAAACCCTCTGAAGCAAAGAAATCAAAATCAACTTTCCTTCCGGTTGTGATAGCCTTACCCGCTAATTGGTCGACATGTGAGAAGATGGAGAAGGTGGAGAAGCCTCTCGGGTGGCAGACGATGAAGAGAAGCTTGCCTCCGAATCGTGCGTCTCCTCGTGGGAACCGCTGGTCCACCAATAGTAGCACGCCTCTTAGGAGCCATAGGGTTTAATTGGAATGAGTAATCAAGAGATTTGAAGGGTTTAGAGGTGTTGGAATCAGTTTGGAATGACTCTAGAGAAGTTTTGGAGATGATAGAATTCGTTTAGTGTCGACTCCGCCTTATATTTTGACCTAGGTTCACTTAGAGTCGACTCCCGCAAAGCGAGGTGTCGGCTCCAAACCAAAAATCTGTCAGCACCGAATTAGAGTCGGCTCTGCAGAAGCAGTGTCGGCTCTAATTGCCCAGACAGAACATCAAATAGGAAGGTGTCGACTCCACAGACTGAAGATGTCGACCCCACAATAGTTTCAGTGAAAAATTCAAATTTCAAGGATCTGAAACTAATCAAATTAATCATCAAACTCTAGAACAAGTGTCTCTTAACAATTGGGGAAACAATGAATCAAATTTCTAGATAAATTTCCTTATTGAACATAGAGATTTTCAAGAAATTGATGAAGTCTAGATAGTTGTTGTCCTTAAGAGTTTCAGAAAGTCATTCTAAAGGATCACAAACTCCTAATTCTCCTCTAAGATAACAAAATCTTTCTTCACTTAATGGTTTGGTAAAAATATCAGCTAATTGATCATTAGTATTCACATATTCAAGACAAACATCATTGTTGGAAACATGTTCTCTGAAAAGTGATGTCTAATTTCTATGTGTTTAGTTCTTGAATGTTGAATTGGATTCTTAGTTAGATTGATTGCACTAGTATTATCACATCTAATAGGAATTTTATCAAGTGTGATACCATAATCTTCAAGTTGTCGCTTAATCCAAAGGATTTGAGCACAGCAACTTCAGCTGCAACATACTCTGCCTCAGCAGTGGATAATGCAACCGAATTTTGCTTCTTGCTAAACCAAGAGATTAAGTTACTTCCTAAAAGTTGGCATGCACCACTTGTACTCTTCCTATCTAATTTACAACCAGCATAATCAGAATCAGAATAAGCAATCAACTTCAAAGTTGAGTCTCTAGAATACCATAATCCTACATTTTTAGTTCCATTTAAGTATCTAAAGATTCTTTTAACAGCAAATAAATGTGATTCTTTAGGATTAGATTGATATCTTGCACATAGGCAAACAGAAAACATAATATCTGGCCTACTTGCAGTTAAGTAAAGAAGTGATCTGATCATATCTCGGTAATGCTTCTGATCTACTTTCTTACCTTCTTCATCCTTATCCAGCTTGCATGAGGGACTCATTGGCATACCAAGAGGTTTAGCAGATTCCATACCAAACTTCTTGAGTATTTCCTTTGTGTACTTTGTTTGGTTGATGAAAATCTTTGCTTTCTCTTGTTTGATTTGAAGTCCAAGGAAGAAGTTGAGTTCTCCCATCATGCTCATCTCGAATTCTCCCTGCATTAACTTAGCAAATTCTTGACAAAGAGATTGTTAGTAGCACCAAATACAATGTCATCAACATAAATTTGAACAATTAATAAATCCTTTTCTTTTCTTTTTAAAAACAAAGTCTTATCAACATTTCCTCTAGAAAAATTATTTTCAATCAAAAATTTACTCAATCTATCATACCATGTCCTAGGTGCTTGCTTTAAACCATAAAGTGCTTTGTGTAATTTGAAGACTGTTGGCCCAGATGGCAACCCAAGAGGGGGGGGTGAATTGGGTTCTTAAAAATTTAAGACTTTTAGAAATGTTTTAAACAAATTAACTCAAGATGTGCAAGTGAGAGAAATTAACTTATAAGCACTGCACAAACAGAAATATAAGATAGATAGAGTGAGAGACAAAAGAGCACGGCAAACACAAGGTTTTATAGTGGTTCGGTGCAATCCACACCTACGTCCACTCCCAAGATTCACTTGGGTCCATACTATAATCTCCCAAGATTACAGCCGAGTTGTTTTACAAGCTCACAACTCAAACTTGTTGTTTTTTCCGGGAACACAACGAACCCAGCCGGTTTTACACGGGCTTACCAGCACAAAACCCAACTCGTTGTTTTTAACGGGATCACAACGAACCCAAACGTAAGCTATCCCAAGCTTACAACGAGGTACAACTACCTCCACTGATTCAATCCACTGATTGAATCAGTACACAAGAAAATAAATCAGAGTTTAGATACAAACAGCTCCTTTAGAGCAGAATAATCAAAAATAAAGCTTAGGTTTAGAAAAGCCTGATTAAATAAGCTTGAATGCAGGCTTGGCTTCTTTGCTTCTCTTCTCCAACTCCTTTGAAGTGTAGAATCAGGCCTCAGCACAGATTCTCCTAGCTTTGGGGCTTTTGGATGTTGGTTGAAGCTTTTCTTCTTTTTCTTCTAGGTTGGAAGATCTTGATTTGCTCTTGGTTGCTTTGGGATCTCCTCTTGAACTTTTGTAGATTGTAGATCTGGAGCACACGAATCTCTTTCTTGATTTCACTCCTTTTGAATCTCTTTTCTTGACTCAAACGATTTTTCCAATAAAGCTCTGTTTTCCCCTCTTTTTGAAAGATTTTCTTTTCTCTCTTTTTCCACCTCTTGTCTCTCTTTTGATTTGAAAAGAACTCCTCTATTTATAGATTCTGCAAAAATATATCCGTTAGAAATATAGAAATATAGCCGTTATTTGAAAATCTTACCGTTGGGGCTGACGTGTCGTCGTGAAAAATTGCGCCCAGAATTTTGAGGAGTCGACTCGAGCACTGTGGGAGTCGGCTCGAAGTCGATTACTAAAAATAGAAACATTTTAAACGTTAGAGGGTCGACTCGCGAAGAACCAAAGTGTCGACTCCTGACAGTCGGGGGTCGATTCGAAGAAAATGGGGAGTCGACTCGAGAAGCGCTCAAAAAATATGGTTTCTGTTGTTTGAGCGGAGTCGACTCGCACAGTCTGGAGTCGGCTCGCACAGAGTCAGGGGTCGACTCTTGAAATCCAAGGTCGACTCGAGAAAATCAAAATTTCTGTTACATAGTGGAGTCGACTCTGAAACTCTAGAGTCGGCTCCGGAACGTATCAAAAATCAGAAATTTTTCTAATTGACTTTGAAATTCGTCCCAGAATAATTTTAAATGAAATTTTGACTTGAATACAATAAATATGACATTAAGCATGAATTCAAGACATGTTTCAAGAAATCATTGATTGAAATATAATGTGTAAAAATTCTTTTTGAAATCTTAAATATAGAGCTTGAAACTTCTTTTTTTTTTCAAATTGATTCAAAACTCAGTGAATTTAAACATTGAGAGTCCATTGCTTTCATTTTGAATAAGCTCAAGGTTTTTGATAAATAAACTCATTATTTCCTTTGAAATACTCATGGCTTTTGGAAATCATCAAAATCAATAAGGTTGGGATAAATACAATCTTCCAAATTTCTCAACAATCTCCCCTTTTTGATGATGACAAAAACATTGAGTATATGCATGTTTGTATTGAAAAATTTTCCGATACCAAAATCAATTGTTCATTGAGAGGCTCCCCCTAAATGAGATAGCTCCCCCTATGAAACTCAATTTTATAATTCATTCAAAATTTTTTAATTTTTAAGTTCAAGCAAGTAATTGTATTGAAAGCATATACGATTAAACAAAATCTCTCCCCCTTTTTTGTAATCAACAAAAAGGTTAGGAAGCTCAATATATTAAATCGATTAACTGCTTATATCAATATCATTCTTTATCTTTTACCATTCAAATTATCAATTGAGGATAATCATTCAAGATATTCAAAGATACTACACTTGAAATGTACATAAGTAATGCATCAAACTTTCTCATTACTTCAAAATGATATTACATGAAAATGTAAACAAACTCATTACATCAAAATGAGATAACTCAGTACATTGAAATGAGATTACATTAAAAATATCAAAAGTTTCTTCTTGTAATCCTATTCAAATGATCAACTATCTGCTTCATTCCTTCACATTGTAGTCTAACATAATCTTTAAGCTTATTATCAACAAAAGTACACGCAATCGAAATCTTATCCTGAAGCTCGGCGTTGCACTGGGAATAGGTCTCTGAGTCACCACAGATATCCTTAAGCTCTCCAAAAATATTCTTCAAGTCTTCACTTAAGGAGCTGGTGGATGAACTAAGAGTAGATTCAATAGATGCAACCCGATCACTAAGTGAATACAAAGCTTCTTTCAAATTCATAAACTTTTCATCAAATTCATTTTTCAATCTATTTTCATGCTCACAAATCTCAGATTTGAATAAGGATCTAAGCTGATCTAACTGAACATCAAAAAAGCTAACAGATGATAAAGTAGATGTCTGAGCTGGAGCAGAAATAGGAACAGGAACAGGGGCTGGAACAGAATCTGGAACAAAAGAGCTCTGAGGAGGCTCAGGTGTAGAATGTCTCACTGATGGTCTGGGGGCCTCAGCATCAATAGCTCTGTCCTCTGCAATATTCTTCCTCTCCCAACTTCCATTCCTCTTAACAAAACCCATTCGATGAATAGTAGCCAAAGAGTAATAATCAGTATGCCTTAAATCCCTTTTCGGCTCACTATCACCAAATGCAATCCCTTGGATTTGAAATAACTTCGTTAGAACCATGCCATAGGGTAAACTTGACTTCTTCTTCCCACCACAATCAGCAATGTACCAAATGATCATCCGAGGCAAATTAATAGGCTTCCCAGAAACTACGGCATCCATAATAAAAATGTCTCTCTCAGTAACATAATCAAATCTGCCAGTCTTGGGAAACAATACCCTACTGCAGATATTGTGAAGTAACCTCAGCTCCAAAGGCAATTGGTTTGCAAAAACTTCTTCAAATCCCTCAAAATTTCTGTTCAATAATCTTGTGAGGGCTGGCGATCTATCCTCTGGGGCATAAGTGGATGGTCCAGACAGGGGTAAGTCTAACAGTCTAGATAGAATAGTGGCAGTGATATTCAGTCCAATGCCTCTCACTATGCTCACTAAACCATTATCACCTCTAGTCAAATTTTTGTAAAACTCCTTAACTAGTGCAGGATACGTGGGACAATCCAGTGAACACATTTTCTCAAGTCCCATCTCAATCAACTGTCTACCTATTATAAAACCTTCATTCTCAAATAACTCAAAATTAACTTTTCTACCGGTTGTAATAACTCTGCTGACAAGGTGATCTACCTGAAGAGTGGTAGCTGGAACAGGAGAGCCACTCGGAGAAGATGTAGAAGACGAATCCGGAGATGGCTCGCGGACGGGTCATCGAACGGTCCGTTTCCTCTTCAATCTGGCGCCACTACTGCTAGCTCCATGGGTTTTAGGTGCCATAGATCTAGATGAAGTGAATAATCAGAGGTTTTTGGAGTTTTGGAGGGTTTGGAAAAGCTTTGGAAAGGATTTGGAAAGATTAGAAATGATTGGAATGTCCGTTGGGTCAACTCATGCCCTAGATAATCAACCTGGGACCACGTCGAGTCGACTCGCGCAAAGCGTGGAGTCGGCTCCCGAGTAGTCACAGAGCACGAACCCAAAATCGAGTCGACTCGCGCAGAGCGGGGGTCGGCTCCCGAGTTTCAACAGAAACAGGAGTCGACTCCGATACTGTCGAGTCGGCTCCGAGACCATTTCAGAAAAAAATAAAGATTCAGAGAATCTGAAATGAGTCCGGAATTTGATCTTTGAGTGTGATTAAAAATCATGGATTTTGAGAGATCAAATTGATATGAGTTCTAGATTAAATTTCCTTAAGATTTTGAGAAATTGAAAGAACTCTAGATACATTTCCTTAGGGGTTTCAAAATCTATTCCAAAGGATCACAAATCCCTAATTCTCCTCTAAGATAACAAAATCTTTCTTCGCTTAAAGGTTTTGTAAAAATATCAGCTAATTGTTCTTCAGTGTTAACATATTCAAGACAAATTTCTTCATTAGTTACATGTTCTCTTATAAAGTGATATCTAATTTCTATGTGTTTTATCCTTGAATGTTGAATTGGATTTTTAGTTAAATTGATTGCGCTTGTATTATCACATTTTATGGGTGTCTTATTAAGTGTGATATCATAGTCTTCAAGTTGTCGCTTAATCCATAGGATTTGCGCACAGCAACTTCAGCCGCTACATATTCAGCTTCAGTAGTTGATAATGCAACTGAATTTTGCTTTTTGCTAAACCATGAGATTAAGTTACTTCCTAAGAATTGGCATGCACCACTTGTACTTTTTCTATCTAACTTACATCCAGCATAATCAGAATCTGAGTATGCAATTAGGTTTAATGTTGAGTCTCTAGAATACCATAAACCTACATTTTTTGTTCCATTTAGATATCTTAATATTCTTTTAACAGCTATTAAGTATGATTCTTTAGGTTCTGATTGAAATCTAGCACATAAACATACAGAGAACATAATATCTGTCTACTTGCGGTTAAATAAAGAAGGGATCCGATAATACCTCGATAATACTTTTGATCAACCTTTTTACCTTCTTCATCTTTGTCAAGCTTGCATGAAGGACTCATTGGTGTTCCAAGGGGTTTCATTGATTCCATACCAAACTTCTTTAGGATTTCTCTTGTGTATTTAGTTTGGTTGATGAAGATTCCCTCTTTGCTTTGTTTGATTTGGAGTCCAAGGAAGAAGTTGAGTTCTCCCATCATGCTCATCTCGAATTCTCCCTGCATCAACTTAGCAAATTCTTGACATAGAGAATCGTTAGTAGCACCAAAAATAATGTCATCAACGTATTTGTACTACAAGTAAATCTTTACTTTTTCTTTTCAAAAATAATGTTTTATCTACATTTCCTCTTGTGAAATCATTTTCAATTAAAAATTTACTTAGCCTATCATACCAAGCTCTAGGTGCTTGTTTCAAACCATATAAAGCTTTGTGCAATTTAAAGACGTGATTTGAAAATTCGTGATCTTCAAAACCTGGTGGTTGTTCAACATAAACTTCTTCATTTATAAAACATTTAAAAATGCACTTTTAACATCCATTTGAAATAAGTTAAAATTCATATGACATGCAAATGCAAGTAAATAAGTGTGATTCTTTAGGATTAGATTGATATCTTGCACATAGGCAAACAGAAAACATAATGTCTGGCCTACTTATAGTTAAGTAAAGAAGTGATCTGATCATATCTCGGTAATGCTTCTGATCTACTTTCTTACCTTCTTCATCCTTATCCAGCTTGCATGAGGGACTCATTGGCATACCAAGAGGTTTAGCAGATTCCATACCAAACTTCTTGAGTATTTCCTTTGTGTACTTTGTTTGGTTGATGAAAATCTTTGCTTTCTCTTGTTTGATTTGAAGTCCAAGGAAGAAGTTGAGTTCTCCCATCATGCTCATCTCGAATTCTTCCTGCATTAACTTAGCAAATTCTTGACAAAGGAGATTGTTAGTAGCACCAAATACAATGTCATCAACATAAATTTGAATAATTAATAAATCCTTTTCTTTTCTTTTAAAAACAAAGTCTTATCAACATTTCCTCTAGAAAAATTATTTTCAATCAAAAATTTACTCAATCTATCATACCATGCCCTAGGTGCTTGCTTTAAACCATAAAGTGCTTTGTGTAATTTGAAGACTGTTGGCCCAGATGGCAACCCAAGAGGGGGGTGAATTGGGTTCTTAAAAATTTAAGACTTTTAGAAATGTTTTAAACAAATTAACTCAAGATGTGCAAGTGAGAGAAATTAACTTATAAGCACTGCACAAACAGAAATATAAGATAGATAGAGTGAGAGACAAAAGAGCACGGCAAACACAAGGTTTTATAGTGGTTCGGTGCAATCCACACCTACGTCCACTCCCAAGATTCACTTGGGTCCATACTATAATCTCCCAAGATTACAGCCGAGTTGTTTTACAAGCTCACAACTCAAACTTGTTGTTTTTCCGGGAACACAACAAACCCAGCCGGTTTTACACGGGCTTACCAGCACAAAACCCAACTCGTTGTTTTTAACGGGATCACAACGAACCCAAAACGTAAGCTATCCCAAGCTTACAACGAGGTACAACTACCTCCACTGATTCAATCCACTGATTGAATCAGTACACAAGAAAATAAATCAGAGTTTAGATACAAACAGCTCCTTTAGAGCAGAATAATCAAAAATAAAGCTTAGGTTTAGAAAAGCCTGATTAAATAAGCTTGAATGCAGGCTTGGCTTCTTTGCTTCTCTTCTCCAACTCCTTTGAAGTGTAGAATCAGGCCTCAGCACAGATTCTCCTAGCTTTGGGGCTTTTGGATGTTGGTTGAAGCTTTTCTTCTTTTTCTTCTAGGTTGGAAGATCTTGATTTGCTCT
Organism: Calamus simplicifolius; assembly: GCA_900491605.1. NCBI lineage: Eukaryota > Viridiplantae > Streptophyta > Magnoliopsida > Arecales > Arecaceae > Calamus > Calamus simplicifolius. The sequence goes on along the minus strand of UESW01003883.1, from coordinate 504,137 downwards.
TGGTTGCTTTGGGATCTCCTCTTGAACTTTTTGTAAATTGTAGATCTGGAGCACACGAATCTCTTTCTTTGATTTCACTCCTTTTGAATCTCTTTTCTTGACTCAAACGATTTTTCCAATAAAGCTCTGTTTTCCCCTCTTTTTGAAAGATTTTCTTTTCTCTCTTTTTCCACCTCTTGTCTCTCTTTTGATTTGAAAAGAACTCCTCTATTTATAGATTCTGCAAAAATATATCCGTTAGAAACAGAAATATAGCCGTTATTTGAAAATCTTACCGTTGGGGCTGACGTGTCGTCGTGAAAAATTGCGCCCAGAATTTTGAGGAGTCGACTCGAGCACTGTGGGAGTCGACTCGAAGTCGATTACTAAAAATAGAAACATTTTAAACGTTAGAGGGTCGACTCGCGAAGAACCAAAGTGTCGACTCCTGACAGTCGGGGGTCGATCGAAGAAAATGGGGAGTCGACTCGAGAAGCGCTCAAAAAATGGTTTATGTTGTTTGAGCGGAGTCGACTCGCACAGTCAGGAGTCGGCTCGCACAGAGTCAGGGGTCGACTCTTGAAATCCAAGGTCGACTCGAGAAAATCAAAAATCTCTGTTACTAGTGGAGTCGACTCTGAAACTCTAGAGTCGGCTCCGGAACGTATCAAAAATCAGAAATTTTTCTATTGACTTTGAAATTCGTCCCAGAATAATTTTAAATGAAATTTTGACTTGAATACAATAAATATGACATTAAGCATGAATTCAAGACATGTTTCAAGAAATCATTGATTGAGATATAACATGTAAAAATTTCTTTTTGAAATCTTAAATATAGAACTTGAAACTTCTTTTTTTTTTTTCAAATTGATTCAAAACTCAGTGAATTTAAACATTGAGAGTCCATTGCTTTCATTTTGAATAAGCTCAAGGTTTTTGATAAATAAACTCATTATTTCCTTTGAAATACTCATGGCTTTTGGAAATCATCAAAATCAATAAGGTTGGGATAAATACAATCTTCCAAATTTCTCAACAATCTCCCCCTTTTTGATGATGACAAAAACATTGAGTATATGCATGTTTGTATTGAAAAATTTTCCGATACCAAAATCAATTGTTCATTGAGAGGCTCCCCCTAAATGAGATAGCTCCCCCTATGAAACTCAATTTTATAATTCATTCAAAATTTTTTAATTTTTAAGTTCAAGCAAGTAATTGTATTGAAAGCATATACGATTAAACAAAATCTCTCCCCTTTTTTGTAATCAACAAAAAGGTTAGGAAGCTCAATATATTAAATCGATTAACTGCTTATATCAATATCATTCTTTATCTTTTACCATTCAAATTATCAATTGAGGATAATCATTCAAGATATTCAAAGATACATACACTTGAAATGTACATAAGTAATGCATCAAACTTTCTCATTACTTCAAAATGATATTACATGAAAATGTAAACAAACTCATTACATCAAAATGAGATAACTCAGTACATTGAAATGAGATTACATTAAAAATATCAAAAGTTTCTTCTTGTAATCCTATTCAAATGATCAACTATCTGCTTCATTCCTTCACATTGTAGTCTAACATAATCTTTAAGCTTATTATCAACAAAAGTACACGCAATCGAATCTTATCCTGAAGCTCGGCGTTGCACTGGGAATAGGTCTCTGAGTCACCACAGATATCCTTAAGCTCTCCAAAAATATTCTTCAAGTCTTCACTTAAGGAGCTGGTGGATGAACTAAGAGTAGATTCAATAGATGCAACCCGATCACTAAGTGAATACAAAGCTTCTTTCAAATTCATAAACTTTTCATCAAATTCATTTTTCAATCTATTTTCATGCTCACAAATCTCAGATTTGAATAAGGATCTAAGCTGATCTAACTGAACATCAAAAAGCTAACAGATGATAAAGTAGATGTCTGAGCTGGAGCAGAAATAGGAACAGGAACAAGGGCTGGAACAGAATCTGGAACAAAAGAGCTCTGAGGAGGCTCAGGTGTAGAATATCTCACTGATGGTCTGGGGGCCTCAGCATCAATAGCTCTGTCCTCTGCAATATCTTCCTCTCCCAACTTCCATTCCTCTTAACAAAACCCATTCGATGAATAGTAGCCAAAGAGTAATAATCAGTATGCCTTAAATCCCTTTTCGGCTCACTATCACCAAATGCAATCCCTTGGATTTGAAATAACTTCGTTAGAACCATGCCATAGGGTAAACTTGACTTCTTCTTCCCACCACAATCAGCAATGTACCAATGATCATCCGAGGCAAATTAATAGGCTTCCCAGAAACTACGGCATCCATAATAAAAATGTCTCTCTCAG
>UESW01003883.1:451821-500706 GCA_900491605.1 Calamus simplicifolius | reverse complement strand
CATGCACCACTTGTACTTTTTCTATCTAACTTACATCCAGCATAATCAGAATCTGAGTATGCAATTAGGTTTAATGTTGAGTCTCTAGAATACCATAAACCTACATTTTTTGTTCCATTTAGATATCTTAATATTCTTTTAACAGCTATTAAGTATGATTCTTTAGGTTCTGATTGAAATCTAGCACATAAACATACAGAGAACATAATATCTAGTCTACTTGCGGTTAAATAAAGAAGGGATCCGATAATACCTCGATAATACTTTTGATCAACCTTTTTACCTTCTTCATCTTTGTCAAGCTTGCATGAAGGACTCATTGGTGTTCCAAGGGGTTTCATTGATTCCATACCAAACTTCTTTAGGATTTCTCTTGTGTATTTGTTTGGTTGATGAAGATTCCCTCTTTGCTTTGTTTGATTTGGAGTCCAAGGAAGAAGTTGAGTTCTCCCATCATGCTCATCTCGAATTCTCCCTGCATCAACTTAGCAAATTCTTGACATAGAGAATCGTTAGTAGCACCAAAATAATGTCATCAACGTATATTTGTACTACAAGTAAATCTTTACTTTTTCTTTTCAAAAATAATGTTTTATCTACATTTCCTCTTGTGAAATCATTTTCAATTAAAAATTTACTTAGCCTATCATACCAAGCTCTAGGTGCTTGTTTCAAACCATATAAAGCTTTGTGCAATTTAAAGACGTGATTTGAAAATTCGTGATCTTCAAAACCTGGTGGTTGTTCAACATAAACTTCTTCATTTATAAAACCATTTAAAAATGCACTTTTAACATCCATTTGAAATAAGTTAAAATTCATATGACATGCAAATGCAAGTAAAAGTCTAATGGCTTCTAATCTAGCTACTGGTGCAAAGGTTTCATCAAAATCAATGTCTTCCTCTTGATTATATCCTTTTGCAACTAATCTAGCTTTGTTTCTAATTACTATGCCATTTTCATCTAGTTTATTTCTAAAAATCCATTTTGATCCTATAACTGAATGATTTTTAGGTCTTTCAACTAAAGTCCATACATTATTTCTTGTAAATTGATTTAATTCTTCTTGCATTGCTAACATCCAATTATATCTTTTCAGCTTCTTCAATAGTTTTAGGTTCAATTTGTGATACAAATGCAAGATGATTACTGATATTTCTCATATATGATCTAGTTCTTATTCCTTGAGATGGATCACCTATAATCAATTCCTTGGGATGACTATGAGCATATCTCCAGTCTCTTGGAAGATCTATATCATTATGATCAATATTAATATCATCGTCCTTATGTGAATCATCATCTTTGGCTTCTTGCTCATGATCTGAAGATACTTCAATATTAAGTTTTTTAAGATCTTTTTCAATTATGTTTGTATCTTCTTCATCATCAAGCTTTTCAGAACTAGATGCTAAAGACTCATCGAAAACTATATGAATGGATTCTTCAACTACTAAGGTTTTCTTGTTAAATACTCTATAAGCTTTACTAGTTGTTGAATATCCTAAAAAGATTCCTTCATCAGATTTAGCATCAAATTTTTCAAATTGTTTTTACCATTATTATGAATAAAATATTTACATCCAAATGCATGAAAGTATTTTATATTGGGTTTTCTTTCATTCCATAATTCATAAGGGTTTTCTTTAAGATTGGTCTTATTAGGGCTCGATTTAAGATGTAGCATGCTGTGTTAATAGCTTCCGCCCAAAAGTACTTTGGTAGGTTACTTTCGCATAGCATGGTACGGGCCATGTCTTCTAGAGTCCTATTTTTCCTTTCAACTACACCATTTTGCTGTGGAGTCCTAGGGGCTGAAAAATTATGATTAATACCATTTTCAGTGCAGAAACTTTCAAATAAGTGATTTTCAAATTCAGTTCCATGATCACTTCTTAGAGATACTATGGTAGTGTTTTTCTCATTTGTGACTTTCTTGAAGAATTTCAGGAATATCGAGAAAGTCTCATCTTTGTGAGCTAAAAACAGTACCCAAGTATATCTAGAATAATCATCTACAATCACTAGACCATATTTCTTTCCTCCTAGACTTGTGGTTCTAGTTGGTCCAAAAAGGTCCATGTGAAGTAGCTCTAATGGCCTAGAAGTTGAAACAACATTTTTAGATTTGAAAGAACTTCTAGTTTGTTTTCCAAATTGACATGCATCACATATTTTGTTGTTTTCAAAAACTAGTTTAGGTAAGCCTTTAACTAAATCCATTTTAATTAATTTTGAAATAAGGTGTGTGCTTGCATGACCTAATCTACGATGCCACAACCAACTAATTTCATTTATATTAGCATTGTCAGCAATCAAGCAATGATCACTCAAAGATAATTTTTCTAGATCAACCAAGTAAACATTGCCATGTCTATAACCAGTAAATACAATGCTATTATCAATAGAATTAGTTACAGTGCATATAGAAGATTTAAATGAAATATTAAAGTTTTTATCACATAGTTGGCTTATACTAATTAGATTATGCTTCAAACCATCAACATAAAGTACATTATCAATAAATGTAGATGGAGTTATACGAACTTTACCAAGGCCCATAATTTAACCTTTACCATTATCGCCAAACGTAACAACTCCACCTTTCTTTTCTTCTAGGGTGATGAATTCATCTTGTCACCCGTCATATGTCTTGAGCAGCCACTATCAAGGTACCACTTTTTCTTTGATCTTTTGGCTACAAGACATTCCTGCAACATAATTTAAACTTTATGTTTAGGTACCCAAGCTTTCTTGGGTCCTTCATGGTTAGTAGCAATAAAAATTGTTCCTTTCGGAACCCAAATTTTCTTTCCTTTAGTGTTTAATTTTTCATTATTACTTATTGTTTTGCACTCAAAAGATTTATGTCCTTTTTGATTACATTTAAAACAAGTAATATTACTTTGGTTAGCTGTTACAAAAATATTTTTCAATGATTTTTGTTTTCTAAATATGTTATACCCTAAACCTGCTTTGTCAAAAACTGCTTTTTGACTATCTAAAATCATATTTAGTTTAGTTGAGCTTAGAGTAAATTTCTTAACAATATCTTTATACTTTTTAACATCTTTCTTTAGAAAATCATTTTCATTAGAGATTGATTCTTTTTCTTTAATTAGATTTTCATTTTCAGATTTTATCAAATCAATCTTATGAACACAATCATTCTTTTCATTAAAAAAGTGTTTCCATTTTATCTTTTGAATCTTTAACTACAAGATTTAATTCATTTTTCTCTTTAATTAAATTTAAGTTTTCAGTTTTCAAAGATTTGTGTTTCTTTTTCAAAGCCTTGAAATCAATCATCAATTCATTAAATGCTTCAAACATTTCATCAAAAGTAAATTCATCATCGGGGGTTTCGGTACTTACCTCTTCGTTGTCGTCCACCATGAAGCAAACATTTGCAACTTCTTTTTGTTCTTCTTCTTCGAAAGAAGACTCTTCACTATCAGTCCACGTTGCCATGTAGGCCTTTTTCTTTTTCTTATAGGCCTTCTTAAGTAAAGGACAGTCATATCTAAAATGCCCTGGCTTTTTACATTCATAACATACTAAGGGCTCTTTCTCTTTGTCCTTGTCCTTTTCCTTTTTCTTATCCTTTTCTTTTTCTCCTTCCATTTTTGATACAAATCTCTTCTTGTGGAAGGGCCTCCTTCTTTGCATAAACTTCTTGAATTTCCTTGCAAGGAGGGCTGTCTCATCATCATCATCCTCTTCATCATCGCTGCTGCTATCTTCAACTTTTGCAGCCTTGAGGGCGATGGTCTTCTTCTTTCTTGACTCATCCTCATTGACATGTTGTTTAACTTGAAGCTCATGAGTCATCAGCGAACCAAGAAGCTCTTCCAATGGTAGGATGTTCAGATCTTTGGCTTCTTGTATGGCTGTCACCTTGGCTTCCCAAGTCCTTGGAAGTGACCTAAGAATTTTGCGAACAAGCTCAGAGTTAGTATAAACTTTTCAAGACTTTTTAAACCATTCACAATATCAGTGAATCTAGTGAACATGCATGTGATGGTTTCATTTTGTTCCATGGTAAATAATTCATATTTATGAACCAAAATATTTATCTTTGATTCTTTTACTTGATTTGTTCCTTCATGTGTTATTTCCAACCTATCCCAAATTTCTTTTGCGGAATTACATGTTGAGATTCGGTTGAATTCATTAGAGTCTAAGGAACAATACAAAATGTTAATGGCTTTAGCATTTAATTGTGCCATTCTCCTATCATTATCATTCCAATCCCTTTCGGGCTTAGGAACAATAGTGCCATCTACTACGTGTGTGGGTGTACTAGGTCCATTTATTATTACTCCCCACAATTCATAGTCAGAAGCTTGAATGAATATTCTCATTCTAGCTTTCCAATATGAATAGTTGGTTCCATTAAATAAAGGAGGTCTATTCGTAGAATGACCTTCAGCAAAACATGAACCACTTGTGTTGCCATAGGGATCTTTAGCCCTTGATCGTGAGATCAAATTCTAAATGAGCACTTGCTCTGATACCAATTGTTGGCCCAGATGGCAACCCAAGAGGGGGGATGAATTGGGTTCTTAAAAATTTAAGACTTTTAGAAATGTTTTAAACAAATTAACTCAAGATGTGCAAGTGAGAGAAATTAACTTATAAGCACTGCACAAACAGAAATATAAGATAGATAGAGTGAGAGACAAAAGAGCATGGCAAACACAAGGTTTTATAGTGGTTCGATGCAATCCACACCTACGTCCACTCCCAAGATTCACTTGGGTCCACACTATAATCTCCCAAGATTACAGCCGAGTTGTTTTACAAGCTCACAACTCAAACTTGTTGTTTTTCCGAGATCACAACGAACCCAGCCGGTTTTACACGGGCTTACCAGCACAAAACCCAACTCGTTGTTTTTAACGGGATCACAACGAACCCAAAACGTAAGCTATCCCAAGCTTACAACGAGGTACAACTACCTCCACTGATTCAATCCACTGATTGAATCAGTACACAAGAAAATAAATCAGAGTTTATACAAACAGCTCCTTTAAAGCAGAATAATCAAAAATAAAGCTTAGGTTTAGAAAAGCCTGATTAAATAAGCTTGAATGCAGGCTTGGCTTCTTTGCTTCTCTTCTCCAACTCCTTTGAAGTGTAGAATCAGGCCTCAGCACAGATTCTCCTAGCTTTGGGGCTTTTGGATGTTGGTTGAAGCTTTTCTTCTTTTTCTTCTAGGTTGGAAGATCTTGATTTGCTCTTGGTTGCTGGGATCTCCTCTTGAACTTTTTGTAGATTGTAGATCTGGAGCACACGAATCTCTTTCTTTGATTTCACTCCTTTTGAATCTCTTTTCTTGACTCAAATGATTTTTCCAATAAAGCTTTGTTTTTCCCTCTTTTTGAAAGATTTTCTTTTCTCTCTTTTTCCACCTCTTGTTCTCTTTTGATTTGAAAAGAACTCCTCTATTATAGATTCTGCAAAAATATATCCGTTAGAAACACAGAAATATAGCCGTTATTTGAAAATTTTACCGTTGGGGCTGACGTGTCGTCGTGAAAAATCGCGCCCAGAATTTGGAGGAGTCGACTCGAGCACTGTGGGAGTCGGCTCGAAGTCGATTACTAAAAATAGAAACATTTTAAACGTTAGAGGGTCGACTCGCGAAGAACCAAAGTGTCGACTCCTGACAGTCGGGGGTCGACTCAAAGAAAATGGGGAGTCGACTCGAGAAGCGCTCAAAAAACATGGTTTCTGTTGTTTGAGCGGAGTCGACTCGCACAGTCCGGAGTTGGCTCGCACAGAGTCAGGGGTCGACTCTTGAAATCCAAGGGTCGACTCGAGAAAATCAGAAATTTCTGTTACATTATGGAGTCGACTCTGAAACTCTAGAGTCGGCTCTGGAACGTATCAAAAATCAGAAATTTTTCTGATTGACTTTGAAATTCATCCCAGAATAATTTTAAATGAAATTTTGACTTGAATACAATAAATATGACATTAAGCATGAATTCAAGACATGTTTCAAGAAATCATTGATTGAGATAAAGTGTAAAAATTCCTTTTGAAATCTTAAATATTGAACTTGAAACTTCTTTTTTTTTTTCAAATTGATTCAAAACTTAGTGAATTTAAACATTGAGAGTCCATTGCTTTCATTTTGAATAAGCTCAAGGTTTTTGATAAATAAACTCATTATTTCCTTTGAAATACTCATGGCTTTTGGAAATCATCAAAATCAATAAGGTTGGGATAAATACAATCTCCCAAATTTCTCAACAAAGACGTGGTTTGGAAATTCATGATCTTCAAAACTAGGAGGTTGTTCAACATAAACTTCTCATTTATAAAACCATTTAAAAATGCACTTTTAACATCCATTTGAAATAAATTGATATTCATGCAGCATGCAAAAGCAAGTAGTAACCTAATGGCTTCTAATCTAGCAACAGGTGCAAAGGTTTCATCAAAATCTATACTTCTTCCTGATTATATCCCTTTGCAACTAATCTAGCCTTATTTCTAATCACCAAGCCATTTTCATCCAATTTATTTCTAAAAACCCATTTAGATCCTATTATAGGGTGGTCTCTAGGTCTGTCTACTAGGGTCCAAACTTGGTTCCTAGTGAATTGGTTTAACTCTTCCTGCATTGCTAACATCCAATAACTATCTTTCTCAGCTTCCTCTATAGTTTTAGGTTCTATATGAGATACAAATGCAAGATGATTATTGATATTTCTCATTGATGATCTAGTCCTTACACCTTGAGATGGATCACCTATGATTAGGTCCTTAGGATGACCATAAGCATATCTCCAATCTCTAGGTAGATCTTTATCATTATGAGTAGTATCAATACCATCATCCTTAGGTGAGTCATCATCCTTAGCTTCAGGTTCTTGATCTGAAGATACATTTAATTTTTCAATACCTCTTTCAATCAAAGATGTATCTTCCTCATCATCAATTTTATCTGAACTTGATGCTAAAGACTCATCAAACACTATATGAATGGATTCTTCTACAACTAAGCTTTTTTATTAAATACTCTATATGCCTTGCTAGATGTAGAATATCCTAGGAAAATACCTTCATCAGACTTTGCATCAAACTTCCCAAGATTATCCTTACCATTGTTATGAATAAAGCATTTACAACCAAATGCATGAAAATAACCTAAATTTGGTTTCCTATTATGCCATAGTTCATAGGGAGTCTTCTTAAGGATAGGTCTAATCAGGGCTCTATTTAGGATGTAACATGCTGTGTTTATAGCTTCCGCCCAAAAATATTTTGGAAGTTGGCTTTCACATAGCATGGTACGGGCCATGTCTTCTAAAGTCCTATTCTTTCTTTCTACAACTCCATTTTGTTGTGGTGTCCTAGGTGCTGAAAAGTTATGATGTATGCCTTTTTCAAAACAGAATTTTTCAAATAAGTGATTTTCAAATTCAGTTCCATGATCACTCTAATAGACACTATGGTAGTGTTTTTCTCATTTGTGACTTTCTTAACGAATTTCAGGAATATTGAGAAAGTCTCATCTTTGTGAGCCAAAAACATTACCCAAGTGAATCTAGAGTAATCATCTACTATCACAAGACCATATTTCTTTCCTCCTAGACTTGTGGTTCTAGTAGGTCCAAAAAGGTCCATGTGTAGTAGCTCTAGTGGCCTAGTAGTTGAAACAACATTCTTAGATTTGAAAGAAGTTCTTGTTTGTTTTCCAAATTGACATGCATCACATATTCGATTATTTTTAAAATTTAAGCTAGGAATACCTTTAACTAGATCCATTTTCAATAGTTTAGAAATTAGGTGTGTGCTTGCATGACCTAATCTACGGTGCCATAGCCAACCAATCTCATTCATCTTAGCATTATTAGCAACTAAGCAATGATTACTTGGAGATAAATTACTCAAATCAATTAAGTACACATTGCCATAACGTTTACCAACAAGAATAATGCTATTATCAATGGGATTAGTAACAGTGCAAATAGAAGCTTCAAAGGAAACTTTGAAACCTTTATCACACAGTTGGCTAATACTTATCAAATTATGTTTAAGTCCATCAACATATAAAACATTATCAATATGAGTAGATGGAGTAATTTGAATCTTACCAATACCCATGATATGGCCTTGACCATTATCACCAAAAGTAACTACTCCACCTCTTTTCGATTCAAGGGTGATGAATTGATCTTTGTCACCCGTCATGTGTCTTGAGCAACCACTATCAAGGTACCACTTTCTTTTCAGTCTGATGGCTGCAAGACACTCCTGCAAAATATTCATATCTTAACTTTAGGTACCCAAGCCTTCTTGGGTCCTTCATGGTTAGATGCAATAAATATTGTTCTTTGGAAACCCAAATCATCTTTCTTTTATCATGTGGAGTTTTACACATATAAGATTTATGTCCTTTGTTTCCACATTTAAAACAAGTAATATTTGATGATTTTTCAGCATGTACAAAAATATTTTTCAAGGATTTTTGCTTTTTAAGTGGATTATATCCTAATCCAGCTTTATCAAAAATAGCTTTTTGATTGTCCAAAATCATATTAAGTTTGATAGAGCTCAAAGTAAATTTATCAACTATAGGTTTAAGTCTATCAACTTCATTTTTTAAGCTTTCATTTTCTTTCATCAAAAGTTCTTTTCTATAACATGCTTTTCATTTTCTAAAGATAGATTTTACATTTGATTTTTAGATCTTTGTTCTTTGAACTTAATTTTGCAAAATCATCTATCAATTCATAAAAAGCACTATGCAACTCATCGAAAGTAAAGTCATCAAGAAAACTCGGACTTACCTCATCATTGTCCGCCATGAAGCATAGATTGGCCATTTCACTCTTCTCTTCCTCTTCGGAACTTGAGCTTTCCGAATCACTCCATGTGGCCATCATTGCCTTCTTTTTGAATCTTCGAGTGCCTTTCTTTAGTTGTGGGCATTCAGATTTAAAGTGACCCAGCTTCTTGCATTCAAAACATATAACTTCTTTTTCTTTGCCCTTGTCCTCATCTTTTCTAGCAAATGGCTTTTTCTTTTCAAACTTCTTCTTCATCATGAATCTTTTAAACTTCCTTGTGATGAGTGCCATTCCTCATCATCACTTTCATCTTCAGATTCATGAGGCTCTTCCATATATTCAGAAATCTAAAGAGCCATAGTCCTCTTCTTCTTTGACTCATCATCATCAACATGTTGCTTAACTTGAAGCTCATGAGTCATCAAGGATCCCAATAATTCTTTCAGGGGTAGGGTACTTAGATCCTTTGCCTTTTGTATTGCAGTCACTTTAGCTTCCCAAGTCCTAGGTAAGGAACGCAAAACCTTCCTCACAAGATCAAAATTATCATAGATTTACCAAGACTTTTTAAACCATTAACTATATCAGTAAATCTTGTAAACATATCAGAATAGATTCACATGCATCCATTTTAAACAATTCATACTTATGAACTAGCATGTTAATCTTGGATTCCTTGACTTGATTTGTTCCCTCATGGATAACCTCAAGTCTATCCCAGATTTCCTTAGCAGAAATGCAAATAGATATACGATTGAATTCATTTGCATCTAATGAGTAGTACAAAACATTCATAGCCTTGGCATTAAGTTGTGCCAATTTTTTATCATGTTCATCCCATTCCATTTCCGGTTTAGGAATCTCCATGCCATTAATTCTAGCAGTGGGTGTGTGTGATCCATTGACTATAATGCTCCATAGATCATAGTCAAGTGCTTGAATGAAAATTTTCATTCTAGCCTTCCAATAACCATAGTTTAAGCCATTAAACAAGGGTGGTCTATTTGTAGATTGGCCTTCGGAAAAAGATGAACCAGCTTGAGTTACCATGTGAATCTTTGACTCTTGATCGTTAGATCAAATCAAATGAGCACTAGCTCTGATACCAATTGTTGGTCCAGATAGCAACCCAAGAGGGGGGATGAATTGAGTTTTTCAAAAATTAAACTCTTTATGAAAAAAAATCCTCCAGCGGAAGTGAAAACTTAGATTACACGAATTAAAATAGAGTATGCACAGATAGAGAGTTAGAGACAAGGAAATAATCACTGTAAACACAAGAATTTTATAGTAATTCGGTGTACCTACACCTACATCCACTCCCAAGTACCTCTTGGGTCTACACTATAATCAATCTGATTACAGCAGAGTTGTTTCACAGCTCACAACTTGAACTTGTTATTTTCCTGGGTGCACAATGAACCCAGCTGGTTTTCAAAGCTCACCAGCACACAACCTTACAACACAAGCAATTTTTTGCACAAGGCTAACTGCCTCAATTTGAATCAATCCCCTGATTGACACAGCAAACATAACGTTTTACAAATCAAGAGCTCCTCCAATGAGCAAATATACAATGATAGAACAAAGATAAAGAGTTAGGAATCAAAGCCTGATTTGCAGGTCTTGGTGGCTGCTTCTTCTCTTCTCTTGAGTGGATATTTCTTTAGTATGCTCTTGAAGCTCAGAAAATCAGAAAACTAGGGCTTACTTCTTCTTTTGAGATTTCTTCAAAATGAAACTAAGAAAGCTAGGAATCTCTCTCTTTCTATTGGAAAATCAGTATAATCTTTCCTTTCGAATCTTCCATCTTTTCTCTTTTGATTTTCTAATGATTTTCACTCTTGTTTTTTCTTTTTATCTTCCCCTCTATTATTTTTTGGATACAACAAAAACCCCTTCTTATAGACCCTTCTTAATCCATAAATAGCTGAAGACTATCCGTTAGAAACAAGTGTAAGAAGGATTAGAACCAAATAGGATAATAGCCGTTGGGATTAAAAAGATAAAAATAAAGTTTAGAGACGTTCTGACAGTTCTGGAGTCGTTTCTAAATCTGGAGCCGACTCTAACTTTTCTGGAGTCAGCTCTAAATCGAAATCCCCAATCCGCTTGATCTGGAGTCGTCTCTGACTTTTCTGGGGTCGATACAAAAATCCTCTGGAGTCAACTCTAACAGTCCAGGAGTCGACTCTAACTTGTGACCAGAAAAATCATCATTCTGTCTTTTCTGTTGGAGTCAGCTCTAACAGTCCAGGTGTCGACTCTAAAGTTTATGCCGATTTTCGGAGTCAACTCTAATGTCAGCAATCTTACCTTGACATTAGATTCGAACTAGAACTTGATTTGTCTTGTGATTTGATTAATAAATCAAATCATAAATTGAAAAACTTAACCAAAATCATTAGTAACTTCAAATGTTATACTCAAATAGTTTTGTTAATCATCAAAATCAATAATTGGGTCAACACATCTGACGACACCCTAGCTTTAAGGCGACGGCTCCAATGCGGGGACTGTTAGGGGGGACCAACGACATCCCCGACTCAGGCTGTTAATGATACCCCAGCTCGCATCTGACGATACCCTAGCTTTAAGGTGATGACACCCATGATGTGACTGTTAAAGCGGGGTGTCACGGGGATTGTTCTCCATATGGAGTATCGTAGCGTTGACGCTTGGGTGTCTTAATGTTTCAACTATGGCGTCGTAGATCTTTTTTGGGTGAACATAACTTGGGTGTCGCGGGCCTGCTCTCCAGCATCATTTATAAGCATGACACACCCTTTAGCAGTTAAAGACACCACATAGAACAAGCTACGACACCCCAGAAAGCAACATACGAAGATCGCGAAGGTTATAAGCATGGGTGTCGTAGCGTTGCCGCTAGGGTGTCATAACGTTTCAACTGCGGTGTCACGAATGATTTTTGGCCGAATTTCTCCTTGGGTGTCGTAAGGTTATAAGCATGGGTGTCGTAGCGTTGTCGCTAGGGTGTCGTGATGTTTGAACTGCGGTATCGCAAAGGATTTTCGGCCGAGCATAACAGGGGTATCGTATTTATTTAACAGAGGTGTCTTATTTCTTTAACTTGGGTGTCGCAATACTCTTGATTTTCTCCTGCGATGTCATGAGGCTTTTCTCCTGCATTCGTTTGGAGCACGGGTGTCGTAGGCTTGTAACTACGGTGTCTTAACAGTAAATTTAGGGTATCGTAGCTTTTATGATGAGATTAGAGCTATATGGACAAGAAATAATGGGAAATATAGGCCGAAACACTCTGACGAACCCCAGTTCATGAGGTAAACATCCTAGTTAAAAGAGTATGGCATTCGTGCTATAAAACAGTAAACTCTAAACAGTTATGACTCTCAGAATGTTATAACTATTTTGTTCTAAGGAAGTTACCCGCGCATTAAACGGTTTGATTATGCATTAACTACCTCTAACAGAAAAAATAGTTGCTGTAATAAATGAGCTTTACAAAGAAGTGGGAAGAAGACTTTTTACTTCGTGCTGTGGACGACATTTCCTCTAGAAGTTTTTGTACAAAGACTCCAGTAGCCAGGTATTCCAGCCTCGAAGCTGAAATATTTTCTTTCGATCGGACTCTCAAGCGAGGGCGTAGGATCGTGCTCAAACCTTTGACTAATTCCTTAGCATCTAAAAGCCAGAGCGAGGGGGAAGAAAGAGTTTTTCTTGCACAGATAAAATCCAAGAAAAAATGGTGGTAGAAGAAGGCTGGAGGGAAAGGATATTTCGTCTGCACGCTAATTTTAAAAAAAGGCGAAGCGCTTTTCATGGCCGTCATGATCCGAACGTAACATCGTAGCAGAGCCATACTGTCTGGCACGTCATCCACGTAGGATCCATAGACCAATCAGGAGAGACGGTGCAGTCCATGTAGGACTTGCTGCACCGGGGGCGGTGTACAAAGACTTCCCACCCTCTATGATATGGTATTAAACTATGCTGAAAGCTCTGTAGACATATGTATTTTCAACGCATATAATCCACTTTACGTTTAGAATTTTATATTGAATGTTATTGATTTGTATATTTTAATTGTAAATAAAATTGAGGTAATTGAGCTTTTTTGAAATCATATTAAAGTTGTCTTTGAGAAGTTTGAAACGGCCAAGTGTTACTTCCATGCTGTTGTGCTGCTGCTTAGATTATTTCATCTTGGTGATGGGGTTTAAGCATTAGCATTCATCCAGCTTGTTATGTTTAACATATCAGACAATCTCGTAAGTGTTAAGACCAAATTGGTTATGACAATTACTATTAGACTTAAAGCTATAATTGGTTTTACTTTTTATGATGTATTAATTTTATTTTTTAGGAATAATTACATCAAAAGAAGTACATAAACTTATTCAAAATTTTTACTTGAGTCATTATATTATTTTTTTAATTGAGTATATTTTTAACAACCATTAATAATAGCTTAACAAACTGTAAGACAGTCGTTAATGTGGCCGTCAATGTTGACTTGAGTATACTAATTTTTTTCAATTGAGTATACTAACTTATAAAGTTTTTAATTGAATATACCAACAATAAAATTTTTTTAATCAAGCACCGATGAATGTTGCAAGAAAATTATAAGCGCTATCCTTTAATACCCTTTTAATTGTTAGCTTTATATAGTAAAGTTAGACGGCCTTTAGAAAGTTACAAATTTACTTTTTACTAAGAGAAGGCAAAATTTTTTGGTTGAAAGAGCATTGGTAATACATCAAAAAGTATGCAATATAAAAATAGGCATATATTTGAAGTGTAATTTTCTTATTAGTTTATTCATTATTAATTGAACAACTAAAAAATCGTTATTTCATTACTTAATATTCATGCATATGTTTTTTTTTGTGTGCATAAATAGATAACAATATTTTTCCTTTAGGTTATTATGTATAGAATTTTATATCTGAAAATTTATGAACGATTGATTTGTTATACATTTACAAGAAATGCTAATTAAATTAAATATATATACTTAATTAAAAGCTTTTATGAGTTAGTATACTCAACTAAAAATTTTTTACAAGTTGATGTACTTAATCGAAATAAAAATTATACTCAAGTTATTATTAATGACCATCATATTGTTCATTAAATAATTATTGATGGGCAATAAAAATTTAGTTGATTGAAAATTTTTTATGAATTAATAATTCAATTGGAAAAAAATATAAGAATTCAATTGAAAATCTCAAATAAATTTATGTACTAATATAATTATTCCTACTATTTATTCGTGGTATGATACTAACTTTTATGTATTTGACTCATCAAATTAGCTGTTAATAATAACTTACATATTTTTGTTACCCATAGTGCCTATACATTGTTATAATTTGTTTTTCCTTTTTTTTTTCTATTGTGCAATTGGAATGCCATTGAACAACCCAATCTATACAAATTTATCTTGTAACTGCTGCTTGGGTTAGTTTTAACCATATCTAACCTGAAATTTTTGATAGATTGATAATAATAAATTTTAGTTTTAACTTAGTCCAAGATAAAAGTAGCATAGGATTACATTTAGTTTTTCACTTTATTCAGTGAGGCTTGACAGGCTTGGTTGCGCCAAATTGATCCAACCGGACCCGCCTGTAACCCAAACTAAAATATTTGTATTTCATTACCATGTACTTCCATCAGTGCTACTTTCATGGCACAATGCGTGAACATAACGCAGAGTCAACGTTCGCTGCACATGATAGGTTGTGGTTAGAACCATAGAAGTCTTATCCAGAGTTCTGAGTTAAACATGCTTCTCTTCCCACTCTCTTGCCATGGATGCCTTCGTCTCAAGGCTCACTGACATGCTCATCGATCTGGGGAAGGAATAAGTGGAAATGCTGTTGGGCGTGCCAGGCGAGATCAGTAGGCTCGAAGGCACGCTTCGCACGATCAGTAACGTCCTGCTTGATGCAGAGAGGAGGAGGATCCAAGACAAGGTCATAGATCACTGGCTCAAGGAGCTCAAGGATGTCATGTACGATGCCGACGACATTCTCGACCTCTGCTCGATCGAGGCTGAGAAGAGCCATACAAATTCTGATTCCACTTCGTCGGTACGCTGCCACTTTCCTCTGCTCTCTTGTTTCCGAAAGACTGCATTTGTTCATGAGGTTGGAACTCAAATTAAGAACCTCAATCTTCGCCTGGAGAATATCAACAAGAGGAAATCCGAGTTTGACTTGCAACTCATTTCACCTGACAAGCACCAAGTGACTTCTCTCTCTCGTCCAAAGACATCTCCTGTAGTCGAATCTGATATTGTGGGGATTAAAATTGAAGAAGACACCAGGAGCTTAGTCGAGTTGCTCATGAATGAAGACAGGAGGGGAAATGTTCTTGTGTTTGCAATCGTCGGTCTTGGAGGGATTGGCAAAACAACCCTTGCTCAGAAGATATTCAATGACCAGAAAATTAAAGACGAGTTCCCAGAGAAGATGTGGGTGTGTGTCTCAAGAGTTTGATGTGTCTCAAGAGTCTGATGTAGTCCATCTATTAAGACAGATCATTACAGGTGCTAGAGGAGATCATGGTGGCGCTGATAGTAGAGCCCTGCTTGAACCAATGGTTCAAGAATTGTTGAGAGGGAAGAAATTCTTGCTTGTTCTTGACGATGTTTGGATGGAAAAAGTATGGGATGGCTTGCTGCGAAATGCAATGCAGAATGGTGATGCGGGCAGTAGAGTCCTCGTCACAACCAGAAATGAAGGTGTCGCAAAACGGATGAAGGCAGTGCACTTCCATCATGTCGACAAATTATCTCCAGAAGATGGCTGGTCGTTGCTTTGCAAGAAGGTGGTTTTGAGTGGCAGTGAGAGCGAGATCCAAGGATTGAAGGATATCGGGAAAGAAATTGTCAAGAAATGTGTGTTGAGGTTTAGACCTGTGATTAATAGCAATGGGATTCCCTGTTGAACAAGAACTAGAACTAAGGATTTCTAATCCTGTTAGGTTTAGACCTTGATGAATAGCAATGGGATTCCCCGTTCAACAAGAACTAGAACTAAGGATTCCCAATCCTGTTAGGTTTAGACCTTGATGAATAGCAATGGGATTCCCCGTTCAACAAGAACTAGAACTAAGGATTCCCAATCTTGTTAGGTTTACTTCTTGAACCAAAGGAGGAAGATGGGGAGGAGAAAGAAAGGGCTGCCGCCCTATGATGAGAGAAGGGAATTTTTGGGAGAAAAGAATCTGTTCTCTATTCTATCCAAACCCTAGAGACTAGGGTTTAAATACATCCACGAAGTGGGCCAGGCCCAGACTCAACAAAAAACTCCCATGGACTAAACCAATGAGATTAAACTAATCCCCAAGCCCGTGTACACCCGTGACTTGATTTAATCTCAACCCTTGGACTCAAACCCAGCCCAATACAAGTTAGCCCACCTGGGCCTTGATAGCACACACCAGGCCCAACAATCTCCACCTTGGTGCTTTCAAGGCCTCAGCACGTCCACTGTGTCCATCAGCTTTAACAACGAAATACACTTTTGAAAACTGTCCCGTGGAAGAACCTTAGTCAGTGCATCTGCTGGATTTTCTTTGGTGTATACCTTCACCAGCTCCACCTCACCATCTTCCACCAGCTCTCTGATCCTGTGGTATCTGAGGTCAATGTGCTTCGTCCTGGCATGATAGACTGCATTCTGCGCAAGCATCAGAGCACTCTGGCTGTCACTATGCACCTGGACAACCTTCTGATCAAGTCCCATCTCCAGCATCAAGCCCTTCAGCCAAAGAGCTTCCTTTGCTGCCTCTGTGATACCTATGTATTCTGCCTCCGTGGTAGATAAGGCTGTGATGGGCTGCAGACATGATCTCCACGATACTGGACCACCAAACAGGCTGAACACAAAGCCTGTTGTGGATCTCCTAGTGTCCACATCTCCACCAAAGTCTGCATCCACATACCCATATAACTGCCCACGAGCCTCCTTGGATAAGTTGGATCTCTCAGCACCTTCTTGCTGTCCATAGCAAATACCAACCCCAACTGTACCTACCAAGTACCTGAAGATTCCCTTTAGTGCTCGCCAGTGCTCCCTGCCAGGGTGCGCCATGACCTGCTCACCTGGCTCACTGCATGGGCTATGTCTGGCCTACAACATACCATGGCATACATAAGGCTCCCAACACCAGAAGCATATGGTACCTTCTCCATCTCCTGAGCCTCCACCTCAGTCTGTGGTGACATGGTCTTCGATAAGGAAAAATGTGCTGCCAAAGGTAGTGCTGTCGGTTTGGCATCCTTCATCCCATATCGCTCCAGAATCTTTTTAATGTAGCCACCCTGACTCAGATGCAGCACACCTTTGGATCTATCTCTGATGATTTCCATCCCTAGGATCTTCCTGGCTGGCCCCAGATCCTTCATCTCAAACTCCCGAGACAAAGCTATCTTCAGTTCCTGTACAGCCTTCTCACTCTTGCATGCTATCAGCATGTCATCTACATACAAGAGTAAGTACATCCTAGACCCATCATCCAGAGATTTAACATACACACAAGAATCATACTCACACCTGAAAGTCCAATGCTCCTAACATAAGTGTCAAATCTCTTGTACCACTGCCTCGGCGACTGCTTCAGCCCATACAGAGATTTCTTCAGCAAACAGACTTTCCCATCTGATCTTGGTTCTCTAAACCCTGGTGGCTGCTCCATGTAGATGCTCTCCTCCAAATGACCATGGAGGAATGCTGTCTTCACATCCATCTGCTCCAGCTCCAAGTCCTGAGCTGCTACAATACTCAATAATAGTCTGATGGAAGTGTGCCTGACAACTGGAGAAAATATCTCACCATAATCGATGCCTTCTTTCTGAGAGTATCCTTTGGCCACTAGTCTTGCCTTATACCTGATACCCTCTTGTTCTGAAGCTCCTTCCTTGCGCTGATAAACCCATTTACAACCAATGGGTTTCTTTCCTTGTGGCAGCTGGACCACCTGCCACGTATTATTGCTGTGAAGAGACTGCATTTCCTCTGCCATAGCATGGATCCACCTATCTCTATCCTGACTTTCCATAGCCTCCTCATAGGTGAAAGGGTCTCCATTCGCTGTCACCAGGGCATATGACAACGAATCCTCAAAGCCGTATCGAACTGGTGGTCGCACGTTCCTCCTGGGCCTTTGCTGTGCGATCCCAGTATCAGTCCCCTGTCCAGCTGCATCCTGCTGAACTCCCTGGCTTCTACCCCCTCTGTCAGTCCTCTCCACCTGAATCTCAAATCCTCCTGGTCCACTAGCAAATGGCACAACTGTATAGGAGGTTGTCTGACTAGTGTTACCGTGTTCTACCTCCTGTAGTCCCTGCTGTGCATCCATGCCACTTCTGTTCTGGAGGATTGAGCTCTCATCAAAGGTTACATCTCTGCTGATGACAACCTTCTTCTCCAAGGGGTCCCATAGCCGATACCCCTTGACTCCTCGCGGGTAGCCTAGGAACACCATCTTCTTAGACCTGGCATCCAACTTACTCCGCTCCCCAGCTCCAACATGCACATATGCTGTGCATCCAAACACCCTTAGATGGTTTAGGCTTGTCTTCCTTCCAGACCATATCTCCTCTGGAATGTCTCCATCTAACCTGGTGTGCGGTGACCGATTGACCAAGTAGCTAGCTGCATCTACTGCGTCAACCCAGAACATCTTTGGAAGCCCTGCCTGCAGCCTTAAGCATCTTGCCTTTTCCAATAGTGTTCTGTTCATCCTCTCAGCCACCCCATTCTGTTGAGGAGTTCCCATCACCGAGAAGTGCCTTCTGATGCCCCACTCCTCACAAAAAATCTGGAACTCCCTGCTGGTGTATTCCCCGCCATTATCAGACCTCAGACACTTCACACTTTTACCCTGCTCCTTCTCCACCTCAGCCTTCCAGATTTTGAACTTGGTGAAGACCTCTGATTTCTCCTTCATAAAGTAGATCCACAGCTTCCTTGAGAAATCATCTATCAGGGTCATAAAGTATCTGGCCCCATTCCTTGCAGAAACTGGGGCTGGTCCCCAGACATCTGTGTGTACTAACTCCAGGGGTTCAGCACTCCTAGCTGTGCTGACTGAGAACTGTACTCTCCTCTGCTTTCCCATCTGACAAGGCTCACAGATCTCCATATCTCCGCTACTCAAGTCTGGAAGCAGACCTCTCTTGCTCAGTTCTTTCATCCCCTTGTCTCCCATGTGGCCCAGGCGGTAATGCCACATCCTGTACACATCCCGGGGATCTTGCTCCACAGCTGCCACCTCAGATTTCACAGTCATCACAGAGCCCTCCATCTTGTATAGATTATTTTCCAGCCTCCTCCCTCTCATCACCACCATGGCTCCATTGGAGATGTTCAGAACTCCACTCCTGGCACGACTGCTGAAGCTGTATCCAGTCCGCTCCAAGTACCCCAGTGATACCAGATTCTTCTTGAGTTCTGGAACATGCTTCACACTGGTAAGAGTGCGCACCATACCATCAAACATCCTCACCCTCACTGTGCCAATACCTGCCACCTTGCAAGGGTGATTATCTCCAAGAGTCACATTCCCCTCCTCAACCTCTGTGTAAGTACTGAACCACGACCGGTTGGGAGTGTAATGATGAGAACAGGCTGAATCCAAGGTCCACATCTCTGTGCTGTGCCTGTGATCATCTGATACAACCAAGAGATCATCCTCCACCTCCTGATCTGCAACTGTACTCACAGACTCAGATCCTCCTTTTTCTCCCTTCTGATTTTTCCACTTAGGACAATTCTTCTTAAAATGTCCTACCTCTCCACACTTATAGCACTTCAGCTCTCTCTTGCCTTTCCTGGACTTTGATCGTCCTCCAGACTTACTTCTGTCCCTGCCCCTACCTCTGCCTGTCCTTTCCCCAACTGATAGACCCTCCTGGGGAACAGCTTCCTTGGTCATCTTCTCCCTCTGCTCATTCGTCCGAAGCACCGAGACAATATCTTCATAAATTAATGTCTCCTTCCCATAGAGCAGTGTTGTGACCAATGAGTCATAAGACGTGGGCATTGAACATAAAAGCAGAAGTGCTTTATCTTCTTCCTCCATCTTGACCCCGACATTCAGAAGTTCATTGCTCATCTGGTCGAATATCTGGATGTGACCCAGCACATCTCCACCTTCTGACATCCGAAGGCTGTAGAGGCGCTTCTTCAACATCAACTTGTTGCACATATTCTTCCCCATATAGAGGGTGTGCAACTTCGTCCAGAGTCCCTTCGGGGTCTTCTCCTCCAGCACTGAATAGAGGACTGAATCCGCCAGACAGCCCCTGATCATTGAACATGTCTTCTTCTCCAATGAAATCCACTGCTTGTCTGTCATCCCATCTGGCCTTTCCTCCAAAGCCAATCTAAACCCTGCTGCACAAGGAGGTCCTCTACCCGGACTTTCCACATGGAGAAACTTCCCTTCCCATCAAACTTCTCAACCTCTATTTTTATGCTACTCCCCATGGCCAATTTCAAAAATAGCACAAAAAAAATTTTATAAAATAGAGAAGTACCTTGACGAGATTTTGTTGAAATTATTTCAACTCCTTGAAGGCCTCCAGATTACTCCTTGAACCAGGCTCTGATACCACTTGTTGGGGTTTAGACCTATGATTAATAGCAATGGGATTCCCTGTTGAACAAGAACTAGAACTAAGGATTCCTAATCCTGTTAGGTTTAGACCTTGATGAATAGCAATGGGATTCCCCGTTCAACAAGAACTAGAACTAAGGATTCCCAATCCTGTTAGGTTTAGACCTTGATGAATAGCAATGGGATTCCCCGTTCAACAAGAACTAGAACTAAGGATTCCCATCCTGTTAGGTTTACTTCTTGAACCAAAGGAGGAAGATGGGGAGGAGAAAGAAAGGGCTGCCGCCCTATGATGAGAGAAGGGAATTTTTTGGGAGAAAAGAATCTGTTCTCTATTTCATCCAAACCCTAGAGACTAGGGTTTAAATACATCCACGAAGTGGGCCAGGCCCAGACTCAACAAAAAACTCCCATGGACTAAACCAATGAGATTACATATTACCGGACTTCCCGAAGATGTAAGGGGAGCACTTTACTTGAGCTACGAAGAATTACCATCCCATCTGAAGCAGTGCTTCCTTTACTGCTCATTATTTCCTGAAGATTCTTCAATAGAACGAGGGCGCATCGTGCAACTTTGGATTTCTGAAGGTTTTGTGAAACCTGAAGGGGAATTGTCACCGGAGGAGTCAGGAGAATGCTACTACAATGAATTGGTAATGAGGAGTCTTTTACAGCCGGCACCGTGGGCGTGTACTCAAACCGAGTACACAATGCACGATCTGCTGCGCTCTCTTGCACAATTTCTGACACGAGATGAGAGCTCCATAGTTGCAGATGTTCATGAATTTGGAAGGAGGACCAGCCCAATGAAGTTACGACGCATCTCAATCAAGGAGATAACAGCTCCTGATCTCTTCAAACAACAGAAGTCAGTGAGGACTCTGCTGGTGTCCGAGAACATCAGGTGTCTACTGGATGATTTTCTTGGCAGTCTTTCTTGTTTACGGGTGATAGATCTTCGTGGGTTTCAGATTACAGCACTGCCAGATTCTTTGGATAGTCTCATACATCTCAGATTTCTGAATCTCTCAGAAACTAATATAAGAGTGATCCCTGAATCTATAGGGAACCTCAGAAATCTGCTCTTCTTGGACTGCAGCGGGTGCTATCATTTGTCCGGTATTCCCAGTAGTGATGGATAGACTTCAACAGCAAAAACGGCATACCAGTAGGGATGGATAGACTTCAACAGCTTGATACGCTAAAAGGGTTCAGGCTGAATTGGAGCAATGCAGAGGAATGGTCCACCCTGAAAGCACTGGGACCTCTTTCGCAGCTCAGGGTTCTAGGAGTCGAGAGGATAGAGAGGGCCAGCAGTACTGAGGCAAGAGCAGCTGCACTTGTCAAGAAGTCTAAGCTTAGAGAACTTCATCTGGATTGGACGCTAGATCAGATTGAGAGTGAAAATGACACCAGGAGAATCGAGGAGGTTTTCGAGGAATTACGTCCCCCGCCTAGCCTAGAAATGTTATATATCAGCGGTTACGTCAGCCGTAAGTTCCCGACTTGGATGACAGCTCTACCGAACTTGAGAAATTTTAAAATGGATGGTTGTGCATTCTGTGACCAGCTTCCACCTTTGGGCTTGCTTCCCAATTTGGATCACCTACAATCATTGGCGCCTCGTCAGTTACAAACATTGGACCTGAATTCCATGGCAGCAATAGCAGTGGTGGAGGCATAACAGGAGTACATTTTTCCAACAATTCATTCCCAAAGCTTGAAAGCCTAAAGTTAGAGGATTGCCTAATTGGGAGGAATGGCAATGGGAGAAGGGAGTACACGGCATGCCATGTCTGAAATATTTGAACTTTGGCTTTGCCCAAGTTAAAGTCTCTTCCTGATGGTCTCCTATATCATGCAACTGCCCTGACAGATTTGTATTTGTAGGTGCACAGTCTAAAAGCAATCAAGAACCTCCTTTCTCTCAAAAAGTTGACTGTTGAGACAATCGGTGCCTGGAGATAGTTTCAGACCTCCCTTCCCTGAAAACTCTTCGATTGCAAAACTGCTCGGCGCTGAGGGTGGTGGACAATGTTCATGCCTTGCAAAAGATGATGCTGATTGATTAGAAATGAATTCCCTTCCGGAATTTTTATTCAAAGGTCTACACACAGTGCCTTTAGAGAGGCTGGAAATCCAGTGCAGCTTGGAACTTTTCAAGAATATTTGTCTGAGGGATGATGGTCTGGAGTGGCCTAAAATCCAGCACTTCCAGCATGTTTATGTTTGCTCAGGGATGGATCAAGTACTGCCTCCTATAGCAGGAATCCCTTCAGCTTCACTACAAATTTCAGAGACTCCATCACTGCCAGCTCTTAAAGAGTTCTCAATTAGCATCAGAGTGTTCTCATAATGTTGTAGTCATCTGCAGGTAAATTGCTTGCCCGAACCTATGCATTTCTCATGTCTGTTTCTTTCTCTTCCAAATGACCAACAAAACATTGAACTCAAG
This sequence comes from Calamus simplicifolius, assembly GCA_900491605.1. Lineage (NCBI taxonomy): Eukaryota > Viridiplantae > Streptophyta > Magnoliopsida > Arecales > Arecaceae > Calamus > Calamus simplicifolius. Next base: position 477,820 of record UESW01003883.1, on the reverse strand, counting down.
TCACATTCTTTCTTACTTGCAACTTACAGTTTTCTGGCAGCTAGCTGAACACTTTCTGGCCAACAAGATCAGATGAAGCAAGTGCATCACAGCCAGGCGTGCTTCAGTAATTATAACAAATATTTCTTTCATTTTCAATAAGAGATGGTCTGTCATGGAGAATCATGTTTCTAGATTTTAAATACTATGACTTGTAATTGTTTCTCTTCTCATTTATGTTCTGACAGTGGGTGTCACTTCTACAACTCAAAATGTGTTATCATCTATCTATTAATTGAAGAAGCTTGTTAATGTTGATGATATTAATCGATCGAATGGATACCATGGAAAATAGGAAGGTTTTGAAAAATGGACAAACTCAGGATTGATGATCAAAGATTTGTGCTCTCTCTACTTGTCTTCTTTAGGTGCAGTCTGGTTGTACAAAGTTCGAATGCAGAGCCTTAGCATGTTCGTTTTGACTGTGACGAGTCAGCAATCACCTCCACAACGTGAGGTACATTCTTGTATTTAGTGACATAATCTTGTACAAAAGTTTGTATTCATCGAAATTTTAAACGAGTTACAGCCTTTCTGCATTAAAATCATCCATGTGTTTAATTTAATATGTAATACGGGAATATTCTTATAATATCAAAATTTTGAATCAACTTTAATTTCTTGCCGAGATGGGATGAGAAAGATATTTCTATTTCTACATAAATATATATGTAGGCGACATTAAATTTTTCAAAAGTTTCAAAAGGCTGCATGGTAGAATCTAACAGGTTTCCTATTTGGTAGAGTGAATTTTCTATTCTAAAACAAAAGCAGCATGACCATCAACCATTAGGTCTCAAAACTAGCTAAATTGCCTATGCTAGAGTCCATTCATGAAAACCTACTAAACAACATTTTCTTAATATAATTCTAGTATCTGGTGGGGTGGGTTAAGTAACTAGTAATGTTCTATGAGAGTTCCGAGAGATGCCTGCTTCTGTTTCCAATTTTATGTAGATGGCGATGATATTGGATGCCTTCATCTCAAGATTAGCTACATTGCTGGTTGAGTTAGTGAAGGAAAGGGTGGACACGCTCTTGGTGGTGCCTGTTGAGATCAAGAAGCTAGAGAGAACACCACGGAAGATTGGTAGTCCTGAGGAGGATGATTGAAGATGAGGCCTTTGATGACTGGCTCAAGGAGCTCAAATATGTCATGTATCATGCTGCCAACATCCTCAACCTCTGCTGGATAGAGGCCAAGTGGGACAGTGCCAATTCTTTTGCAATTCATCAGCATCCTGCCACTTCTCTCTAAGCTTTCAAAAGACAGCATTTGCTCATGACATTGGTGTTAGAATCAGAAACCAAAATCTTAGGCTTGAGAAAATCTCTAGGAAATCTCATTTTAATTTACAATTTACTTATACTGATGATCGTTCTTCTACCTGAGCTACCAAGACTTGCCAAGCCATGTCAAGCAATGTTTCGTCTCTTGCTCGCTAATCCCTGAGGACCACGTAATCGACTCTTGGGTTATTCAGTTTTGGATTGCAAACGGGCTCATGAAGGCAGAAGTTCTTTTTGTTTTTTTATTCTTTGGGATGCGAATAGAAGGAAAACACCCTAAACTTATTAATATGAAACAGAGAAGATGAGTGTAATATCATAAAAAGATGGAAGAAAGAGTGTCATGGGTTAGTAGACCTTGAGGCTTAATAAGGAGAGAAATCAAAATCAAATGAAAGAAAATGATTTGGACATAGTGTCCCTTATCGAGATAGGGCTCAAGGGGTACACAACAACAATTCTGAGAAAAGGCAACGCTAGAAAAAAGCCTTTCCCGACACTTATTAGCATCGAAAAAACTCATTCCGACACTTCAAAAAGCGTTAGTAAAGAAGTGAAGAAAATATTTTTCGATGCTATTAAAAGCGTCAAAAAGTTCCGACGCCAGCAAGAACAAATATTTTTGGCGCTTTTAAACATCAGCAAGCCGACGCTTTGTAGAAACGCTAGGAGTATTAAAAATTTCAGATGGTTAACTTGCCCGCGCTTAAAAGCGTCGGCAAGTAAAACCTCTACCAACCAACACCCCCATCCCCGCCCCCCCCCCCCCCCCCCCTTAAACACCACCTACCACCCCCCCAAAAAAAAAAAAAAAACCTCATTACTCTTTACATATATTTCACAGCTGAACCAAAAGCAAGATGCCATGGCCTATTCATGGAGGCTTATAAGAAACTGGCCATGGCAATTTTTGTGCCACATTTTGCACCGTATTGTGCTTACAAGCTTCAGTTTTGATTGAAATCAGCTTTGCACATATGGAGGGGAAAACTTTTCTAAGATTTTTGTGAATATATAGCATTTTTGTATGATCAATCAATTAGTAACCAACACGCACGCGTGCACACAACGGTTTGCTATGCAGCCATTAGTTTAGTAACCAACCAGACTAACTTCAAATGCCTTTGCAACACCTGCTACTGAAACATCTGAATGCAAAGGGCCAAGTCCTCCAAACAAGAATACCTGCAATTAACAACTAAATATTAGTTTATGAAAAGCCCAAAAGGGTCAAAACTAAAATTTCATTAGACCTCGAGATAATAGTTACTAAGAAACAAGATCTGCAAAATCCTCACCATGTCATCTCTAGAGTTCCGCTGCTCAACTACTTCAGCAACAGAATCAACCTGTTTTTCACATAAACAATGGTACATGCCAATAAGTCTTACTGAAGACCTGCTACTCAGCTATGTGCTGGGAATCAAAGACCAAGTGTTGGAAAGTAATTATGCAGTATCAATACTATGACAACATGCAAAATTCTTCTAAATATGTGTATAAGCAATTAAGGAAATGCCAGGGTACTTATTGTTACAGTTTAATACTAGAAAGTGTACAATATCAAAAAAGATTAGTGAACCACAAATCCTTTGCAGGATGTGGTAGTGAGTTATACATGTGATTTGAATTTTCTTTTTTCTTTGTTCACAAAGAAAGTTCTGTGGGTGATATCTGTTAATATAGCAAAAAGGAATTTTGAAATATAAAGTATAAAGCAAGTCTTAGTTTTTCTCTTTGGGTTGCATATTGCAATATATAAAAGAAAACTGATAATAGTTCCTGCAAAATCCTAGTTACATGCTGAAGAAGAAATTAAAGAATGAGTGAACAATTAGGGAACTGCACATATACACGCATATATATACGTGTTGGTACGTATATATATTGCATACTTACATAACTTTGAATGCATATGGTGCATGGTAGAGTGATTTGTTCTATCCTAAGCTTTGTTTTGGCAATAATATCTTGATGTTTTACCCAGGAAATTACTTATAAATTTTCAAAGGTGTCTAAGCACTTGTCATCCATTTATCTATACAATAAATGAATTATCCTCACCATTAAAAGAACATAACAGATCAGTAAAATATGGAGTAAACTTAGACATGGCCCAGCATGTCAACTAAGTACATGTAATGTCTCTATTAACTGAAGCATGATCATGCTATCCCAATGGAGAAATCCTCACTCTTTCGATGTCTTGATATATTAGTAAAAGGGCAAAGAACTTCTACTTATGAAGAAGCAGGGGTCCATCTGTACCATTCCAATGGAGAATGCTTTAATATACATATTTTTTAATAACACCATAAAAAACTCATCACTTATGAAGAATTCAATCTACATTGCCGTTTCAGCAAAGCATGTAATTGTTTAGTAAACTAGAATTGCCTTATTTGACTAATTAAATTCAGTTTAAGTCTGCTCAACAAACATAAGTAGTACCCAGAGTTTCAATAACCAAACAGAAAATTTAGAAAGTAAGCTAACGACAAAATATTGCAATTATTCCCAACAAAGCTCAATTAGAAATTTTTTTAAGCCTGAAAAAAAGCAAGTTACATTGAAAAATTACCATGCATAACATGGAAAATAACTTACAGAATCTCATCACCTACAGCAATGATTGATGCTGTGACAGAGCTGCTCTTTCATGCACCAGTATTATTTAGGCCATTGCTTAGAACAGGAGTGCTTTCACACTTTGAAGAAATCTTCTTTGCTCTCCCAGCCCTTTCTAGTCTTCCGTCCGACAGCATATATGCAGGCTTAAAATTTTCTTTTGTGCTTGAAGAATCAGCAGTGCTCAACAAAGCATTTGGAACCGTATCATGTATGCTCCCAATGGAAGTATATCTAAACAAAGGAAGTATAAGGTTCTGATGCGATATAACAAGCAAGTTATTCAAATAGGAAAAGAAATATATGGTAACAATTCCAGAATTTTTGTCCTTAGGACAAAAATTTTACGTTAGCTCTCAATAAATATATAGATTGCAGATTCTGAACAAGATTGCACATGTGGATGCCATATTCTTTTTCTCAGCATTATCCATCCACTGTCAAATTGCCAAATCCTCAGCACAAACATGTTAAACCTAGGATAGAGTTGGGAATAAGCCCATTAGGATGCTTGGAAGATGTTGAGATATCTGTACTATTAGATGACAACTGATGAAGGATTGTTCAATGTCACTTAGTGCACAGATGACCCCATTGCAGAGAGAGAGAAAGAGCAATGATATGGTTATAAATCTTTAATAAAAATAAGGATGAAGATTCTGAAAATGAATTGAGAAAACTTATGTTAATGAAGTAGCATTAAAGTTACAAGACATTGCAATACAATTTTGCAATGTACACAAATAATAGGAGCTAAGTTAAACTATGGTAGCAGAATTGTGCATCAAGTGTAAACCTTCATTGCAACAAACATCAATACCTATCAGTGGAATAGACTCATTACATATAAACCTGCTTGATATTCTCCAGCACACAAATAGTTGCATCTCATTGGACGCTATGATAATTTTATTTTACCCAAAACAAAGAGAAAATTTGATCAGAACACAAAGCAAGGCCTGATTGAGATGTTTTAATTTTTAAAACTTTAAAACTATGCAAAAACAATGGACGTCATGTTGTCACATCAGAAAAGTGAAGATGCATTGCAGTTAAAGGCTTCAGCTGTGCATTACGGTTAAAGGCATTGGCTGTGTATTGGCAATTTGTATGGAACAATTCTAATACTGCTGCTACTTCAAACAGAGCAAATAAAAGCAAACGCATGAGAACTACAAGCAATATCAGATGCAAAATTTATATCAACATATTATAAGTCGTGAAACATTGGAGTTTTCAAAAACTAAAGTTCTTCAATGGAAGGTCTTGTTTCTTTGTAAATATGAAACCATTCTAAAGGTTAACCCCGGTTTCTTACCCCTTTTCTGCTGGAAGGACGAGGAGGCAACTCCCGCTTGGTGACTGTTGGGGGGTAAAATTGTCATGCGACATTAATCGTGCACGCGGCTAAGGTCAGCCCTGATTCCCGTTCGATCGAGCGACGCCCGCCAACGATAGGTCGGTGAATTGAGATGCTCCAGCCCTTCACCGGACCAGGGGTCCTCGAGGTACCGACCATCCCGTCTCTCGGCCCCAGCCGAGCCATCAACCTCCTTCTGTCGGCTTCTCCAGCCGACCTATCCCGTCTATCGGCCCCAGCCGAGCTATCGACCTCCTTCGGTCGGCTTCTCCAGCCGACCTATCCCGTCTCTCGGCCCCAGCCGAGCCATCAACCTCCTTCTGTCGGCTTCTCCAGCCGACCTATCCCGTCTATCGGCCCCAGCCGAGCTATCGACCTCCTTCGGTCGGCTTCTCCAGCTGACCTATCCCGTCTCTCGGACCCATCCAGGCTATTGACCTTTGTCTGTCGGTTCTTCTAACCGACCTATCTCCCCCCTTGGCCCTGATTGCCAGGCTGCCGTTTTAGCTCAGCTCAGTCCGAGCGACACTACCCCCTCTGCAGAATTCGACGCGGAAAGCCCAAACTTCCGAGATCCTAAGTGGAAATCATATCAGAAAGTGGCCTAAGGGAGCCTAACACTTTGGGACCTACGCCCCCGTCAGATCCCTAGGCAGCAACAAGTTCTCCCAGCCGTCGATCCACTAACTAATCGGATACGGATCCTACCAGACTCGTAACAAACTGGATTCGAATCCAACGCCTTCGGGCCCACGACTCCTCCCTAACGATCAGGTGATCCTCTATAAATACTGTAGCTCCAGACCCCCTGAGGTAGGCACACATTCTCGGACGCTATTCCCCTTCTTTTCTCTCTGCGCACTTGCTCACTCTGTCGCTCTTAGCCCCCTGTTCTACCATTGTTGCTCTGCCCAGAGCTCTCTGGAGGAACTCTCCAGCGAGAGCCTTCTCCTCTCATCTTGTTGCCCGTTGGTCCCTTACTGACTTGAGCGTCGGAGGGTCTTCCGCGGAGGGCCACCCCCAGCGCCTCCCGCGTGTAGGCTTCCTTGCAGGTCCGCCCAGGAGGGAGCTCGATCAGGAGACCGAACGCGCCCGAGTCGAGGAGCGGATTTCTGCGACAACAGATTGGCGCTAGAGGAAGGGCCTCAAGTCCCTAAAAACTTGTAACCCAGGAGACAAGGTTCTTGGTCTGTGAGAGAAATCCTCCCATGGCCAACCGGAAGAAGGCAGTGTCCGATGTCCGAGATCAGGCCGCTTCTCAAAGGCCTGATCCAGTGAACAATGTAGCGCTCCACCGCCGCCTGTTGAAACCCCTTCGCCATCGGCGGCCCCGGTGTCCCAGGACAGTTCGCTCTACTGGTCCAGAAGGTGCAGGCTCTGGCCACCCTGATCCAGGGGCACCCAGAGGTCCCCCATCCGGCCGCCCCTATCCCTTGCTCCCCAGAGGAGGAGGCGGCCCCCATGCATCCGGCGATCTCTTCTTGGTCCACAGAATCGCGGACCCTCCTCGCCGTCCCAAGGAAGCCGAAGCGGCTCCCCAGCAAGCCCGCGGCAAAAACTTCCCGGGCCTCGGCGAGCTCGATCCCTCTCTCCGGTATATTCTCGCCATGACTCCACTCCATCTCAGTGTCCTCCTCGCCCCGCCCCTCTGCTCTCTTCGACGAAGAGATCCGCCAACAGCTCCGAAATGCGACAAGAGCTGGATGCCGCAAAGCAAGCCCAGCCGCCCCAGCCTAGGGCGGAGCCGGGTGTCCCCTTCTCTAAGGGGATCATGGAGGAAGTTATTCCCTCCCATGTGAAGCTGCCCGCCATCGAGCCCTATCATGGCTCCTCTGATCCGACGACCATCTCAGCAGCTTCAGATCGATAATGATGTTCCACGGAGCATCAGACGCGGTTCTCTGCCGCGCTTTCCCTTCTACCCTTCGGGGATCTGCCCGGACTTGGTTCAACGCCTTAAAGCCAAGGTCCGTCGATTCCTTCGATGAACTGAGCCATCTTTTCATCAGCCAGTTCATCAGCAGCCGCCGCCTGCGACGGAGGTCCGACTCCCTCTCTGAGGTTAAGCAGAAAGAGGGGGAGTCCTTAAGAAGTTATCTTGGCCATTTTAATAAGGCCATGCTGGAGGTGGATCACCTCAATCATGAAGTGGCTATTCCGCCTTAGCCGGAGGAGTTTCGAAGGAGAGCGACTTTTACCTAGCAATGGAGGTCAACTACCCTTCGACCCTCTCCGACATGATGGCCCTGGCCGACAAATATGCCAGGGTCGAGGAGTCTCGGAGAGCCGCTCGAGCCGAGCCAGCAAGGAAGAAAGAACCCGGGCGCCCCGACAGGCACCGACCTACCGGCCGACCGAGTCCACCCCGACGCCAGAGAGTCCTGCGGCGCCACCAAGGGACCGTTCCCGAAGCCCACCTCGAGGATTCCATCGCTTCACTCCGCTCACTGCCCCGAGAGCGGAGATTCTCATGGAGATCGAACGCCAGCTTCCCCAACCTCCCCCTCTCCGAGGAAACGCAGCCCGCAGGGACCCCATAAAATACTGCCGCTATCACCACGACCACGGTCACGACACTGAGGAGTGCTGGCAGCTCAGAAATGAGATCGAAAGGCTCATTCAGTGGGGCAGGCTGGATCGCTTCAGAGGAGCTCCCGAACCAAGGAACGGGGGCGATCGCCGACCCGAGCCCCAGCAACAACCTCTCCCTCCTCCCAATCCGCCAGTTGCTGGTCACATTAATGTCATCGAGGCGGTCCACGATCCTGCAGGCGGGGAGGACGAAGAAGAAGGCCCAGCAGCAAAGAAAGCACGGCCTGGCGAACTCTCCTTTTCTGATGATGACTTCCAGGGAATACAGTTCCCACATGATGATGCTTTGGTTGTATCTCTGAATCTGAACAATTACGATGTAAACCGAATTTTGGTCGATAGTGGAAGCTCTGTTAACGTTTTGTACCTCGATGTGTTTATAAAAATGAAGCCCTCGTAGAGAACCTCCGGGCCGTGGATTCCACCCTCGTGGGGTTCACGGGCGATGTAGTTGTCCCGGAAGGAATCGTCACCCTGGCAGTTCGGGGACCTGGCCCGATGCAGCCACTGTTCATACGGACTTCCTGGTGACCAAGCTTCGGTCACCCTACAACGCAATATTCGGGAGGCCAGGCTTGGTATCCCTCAAAGCCATCGTCTCCATCCCGCACCTATCCATGAAGTTTCCCACCGAGCGAGGAGTCGGTGTTGTCCAAGGGAACCAAACCATAGCTCGGCAGTGTTATGTCGCCAGCCTTCAGTCCAAAATGCCCAAGATCGATGGGCTGGACGCTCGGGAGGACTTCGCCGAGCAGAGAGGAGAGCCGGCCGAAGAACTGGAAGAAGTTCCACTGGATGAAGCTCGGTCTGACCGAACGATAAGAGTCGGATCGTTGCTGAAAGAAGAAGTTCGGCTACAGTTGATCGATTTCCTCCGAGGAATGCCGACGTCTTCGCCTGGTCAGCCTCGGATATGCCCGGGATCAGTCCAGACATCCTCGTCCACCGCCTTAACGTGGACGAGATGTTCCGACCTATCAAGCAGAAGAAAAGAAGCTTCGCTCCCGATCGACAGAGAGCAATTAAAGAGGAGGTCGACAAACTCATCAAGGCGGACTTTGTTCGGGAGGTAAATTACCCAAGCTGGTTGTCTAATGTCGTTATGGTGAAAAAATCAAACGGCAAGTGGGATCTGTATCGACTTCACCGACCTAAACAAAGCCTACCCGAAAGACAGTTTCCCTCTCCCTCGGATCGACCAGCTCGTGGATGCCACCTCTGGCCACCAGATGCTGTCATTCATGGACGCTTATTCAGGCTACAACCAGATCAGGATGGCCCCCGAAGATGAGGAAAAAATGGCCTTCATAACTGACCGAGGTACTTACTGTTACCGGGTTATGCCCTTCGGTCTTAAGAATGCAGGTGCCACATATCAGAGGCTGGTCAACAAGATTTTCAAGGAGCAGATAGGCAGGAACATGGAGGTCTACGTTGATGATATGCTGGTCAAAAGCAAGAAGGTTTCCCAGCACATTGAAGACCTCTCAGAGAGCTTTGCGACGCTCCGAAGGTACCAGATGAAGCTCAATCCGGCCAAATGTGCCTTCGGCGTCACCTCAGGGAAATTTCTGGGCTTTATGGTCTCTCAACGAGGTATTGAAGCCAACCCGCAGAAGATTCAAGCCCTTCAACAAATGGCGCCGCCCTCGTCCATCAAGGAGGTTCAACGCCTTACGGGTAGGATTGCAGCCCTCAACCGCTTCGTAGCCCGGTCGGCCGAAAGGGGCCTCCCCTTCTTCAAAGCACTCCGGTCTGCCAAGAACTTCCAGTGGACCCCCGAGTGCCAGAAGTCTTTCGAAGACCTCAAAAGGTATCTTGGCTCACCGCCTCTCCTCAGCAGCCCCAATCCAGGAGAAATGCTATCTGTACCTGGCGGTTTCTGAAGGTGCGGTTAGCTCGGCCCTGACAAAAGAGGAGAGTAAGACCCAGAGGCCGATCTACTATGTTAGTAAGCTGCTCCGGGATGCCGAAACAAGATACACCCGAGTCAAAAAACTGGTGCTGGCCCTGATAACGTCGGTTCGGAGATTGCGGCCGTATTTCCAGGCATTCCATGACAGTCCTCACCGACCAGCCAATTAAGGCAGTGGTCCATCGTCCCGAGACGTCAGGAAGGATGGCCAAATGGGCTGTCGAGCTAAGCGAGCATGACATCCAATATCGGCCCGCCCGGCCATCAAAGCGCAGGTTCTAGCCGACTTCCTTCTCGAATGCACCATTCCAGAAGACGGCTCCGCTCCGGATTCCTCGGGGCATCCAAAACCAAGCACCCGGTGGCTGCTCCACATCGATGGATCCTCAAACTCTGGTGGCTCCGGGGCAGGTCTGGTTCTAACCAGCCCTGAAGGAGCGACTTTCGAATACGGCATTAGATTCTCCTTCCCAGCTTCCAACAACGAGGCCGAGTACGAAGCTCTACTTGCCGGGCTCCGGATCGCCCGCGACCTGAAGGTGGAAAGGCTGACCGCCTTCACCGACTCCAGCTGATTGCCGGACATGTGCAGGGAGAATTCGAGGCCCGGGAGCCGAACATGATCCGATATCTCCAAGAGGTGTGGAACTTACTCTCTCACTTTTCTGAATTTGAGGTTGTCCGGATCCCTAGGGCCGAAAATGCTCGTGCCGACCTATTTATCTCGGCTGGCAACTGTGGAAATGATGGATGCCGAACATAAATTCCATTTGGAGACCTTGGAGAAGCCCAGCATCGCCGATATTGATCGGGTAATGCAAATCGAGGCTGAGCCATCCTGGTTCGACCCGATCCAGAAATATCTCAAAGAAGGATCGCTCCCAGCCGACCGAAAGGAAGCCAGAAAGCTGAAGTTGCAAGCCGCCAGCTATGTACTGATTGATGGCCAGCTTTACAAGCGATCTTTCTCTGCGCCACTGCTCAGATGCCTTCGCCCGTCTGAGGCCAACTACGCCCTCCGGGAGGTGCACGAAGGAATTTGCGGAAGTCATTTAGGGAGCCGGTCCCTGTGCCACAAGGTGCTGCGCCAAGGGTACTACTGGCCGACCATGCAAAAGGACGCCGACGATCTCGTCCGAACCTGTGACCCCTGCCAGAAGCACTCCAATATCTAGAGGCTCCCCTCCAGCAGTCTGGTTCCCATCTCCTCCGCTTGGCCCTTTGCTAAGTGGGGGATGGATATTCTGGGCCCCTTTCCCCCTGCCACGGGACAACGAAGTTCTTGTTCGTCGCAATCGATTACTTCACCAAGTGGGTCGAGGCCGAGGCAGTGGCTCAAATAACCGAAGCTCGAGCGAGAGACTTCGTGTGGAGGTCCGTCATCCGCTTCGGCCTCCCGCATACCATTATCACCGTCAACGGCAAGCAGTTTGATAATTCGAAGTTCAGGGAGTTCTGCGGAGAGCTTGGCATCACTCATCACCTAGCCTCGGTGGGGCACCCGCAGGCCAATGGGGCGGCCGAGGTAACTAACCGAACTCTGCTCCAAGGAATCAAAGCTCGGCTCCAGAGCTCGTGGCAGGTGGGCAGATAATTGCACCATGTCTTGTGGGCCTACCGCACCACCCGAGAGTGCCCACAGGCGAGACCCCCTTTCGGATGGCTTTCGGCACAGAAGCCGTTATCCCGGTGGAGATAGGACTCCCCTCTTTGCGGGTGGAGAGTTACTCGGAGGAGGCCAGCAACGAGCAGCTCTGCACCAACCTCACCTAGTGGAAGAGATTAGAGAGAAGGCCCGGATCAGGATTGCCGCCTATCAGCAAAGGGTGTCCCGCTACCACGCCTCCAAGTCAAAGGAAAATCCTTCTCTCTCGACGACCTTGTCCTCCGGAAAGCATCCGTCTCCAAACCGCTGGAGCAAGGGAAGCTATCACCAAATTGGGAAGGCCCATACCAAGTAGTGGAAGTCGTTAGACCTGGTACTTACAAACCCCAGGATTTGGACGGGAAGTCCATCCCTCGGACATGGAACTCGGACAACCTCCGCATATACTATCAGTAGGGTACGCCCTTTAACCTGCCCCATTCATAACTTTGGTGTTTTATTTTTTTATCTGCAACACGATCAACCCTTTTGAAAGGTCGTGATAAGAAATAGAAACATCCGACCCATTCTCGGCAACAACCGATCTATCTGCGTCAGAACCCCGTACGTCTACTGGGCCGAGCTAAAAATTGAAATAGCGTGTTACGGCCGACCTTAAATGTTTTCAAAGCTTAGCTCGGATTCGGGCAGCTCGCAAGCCCCGCCGACCTAAGTATTCTCCTAAACAGATGTTCGGATTCGGGCTGCTCACAAGCCCGGCCGACCTAATGTTTTCAAAGCTTAGCTCGGATTCGGGCAGCTCACAAGCCCCGGCCGACCTAAGTATTCTCCTAAACAGATGTTCGGATTCGGGCCACTCACAAGCCCCGACCGACCTTAAATGTTTTCAAAGCTTAGCTCGGATTCGGGTAGCTCGCAAGCCCGGTCGACCTAAGTATTCTCCTAAATAGATGTTCGGATTCGGGCCGCTCACAAGCCCCGGCCGACCTTAAATGTTTTCAAAGCTTAGCTCGGATTCGGGCAGCTCGCAAGCCCCGGCCGACCTAAGTATTCTCCTAAACAGATGTTCGGATTCGGGCCACTCACAAGCCCCGGCCGACCTTAAATGTTTTCAAAGCTTAGCTCGGATTCGGGCAGCTCACAAGCCCCGGCCGACCTAAGTATTCTCCTAAACAGATGTTCGATTCGGGCCGCTCAAAGCCCCGGCCGACCTTAAATGTTTTCAAAGCTTAGCTCGGATTCGGGCAGCTCGCAAGCCCCGGCCGACCTAAGTGTTCTCCTAAACAGATGTTCGGATTCGGCCGCTCACAAGCCCCGGCCGACCTTAAATGTTTTCAAAGCTTAGCTTGGATTCGGGCAGCTCGCAAGCCCCGGCCGACCTAAGTATTCTCCTAAACATATGTTTGGATTCGGGCCGCTCACAAGCCCCGGCCGACCTTAAATGTTTTCAAAGCTTAGCTCGGATTCGGGCAGCTCGCAAGCCCCGCCGACCTAAGTTTTCTCCTAAATAGATGTTCGGATTCGGGCCGCTCACAAGCCCCGGCCAACCAAAGTATCCTTCTAAACTATGTTCGGATTCGGGTGGCTTGCGTGCCCTAATTAAACCCGACCGTGGTCTCCTAAGACCTAGCTCGAACTTGGGCGGCTGGTAAATCCCAACCAACGTTCGTAAATGCTTTGGAGATAATAAAATGCACCGCATACCAAAATCTCATATTCATTGTTGGAAGGAGGAGAAAGATAACAACAGGGGGAAAAAGAAGTGAAAGGAGCCCTCGCTAGGACTCGCTATCATCTCCGGAAACCGACAAGTCCTCCAAGCGCTGGGAAAGCTCTGCGACTTGTCGGTGGAGTGATGTTATCTCCTCCCTTTGCCGGTCCACCACCCGGCGTAGGGCTGCGGCCTCCCTCGTAGTAATGGCAATGTACTCTTCGATGACCCTCTCGAGCCGCTGGTGGCTCGCGAAGGCCAACGCCAAGGCCTGCCCGTCGACGTGATAGTGGGATGGCCCCCCTCTGGACGCAGCAAGCCGTTGATCACCGCTCTTAAACCATCAGATGACTGCTCTCCTCCTCGAGAGGCTATGTCGAAAGCTGTTCTAAGATTGAACCAAAGGGATGGCAAACACCACACCCCCCGTCCATATTTATACTTTTCAAGCGAGTATTTCAATCAGTCGGGCCGTAACCACCGACCCGTGAGAATTCGCCACGTGTCACCGCTTTAACTGCGCCTGCAGAATCCGAAAGGTCATGCCCCATCCCAAGCGAGATCGGTAATGCGGATGGACTGTTCAGAAACCCCCCTTTTCTTCTCTGGGAACGGGTACCTCCCGATCTGCCGGCCCCCCGCAATAAATGCTCTCAACACTTCCCCAAGCTCTTTTAAGCTGGCCGCCTTTCGGGAAGCGTGAAAAATAAAGAGCTCTAGCGCCTGACAATAATTCGTTCCCTCAGGAGTAGTCACGTCATAAATGGAAGGCGTGACCATGCACCGCCCGTCCTGCCTTGACGCCTCTCACCGAACCCCACAGGGACCTAACATCATGACTCATGGTGATGACTAAGTCACCCCTCCGAGATCAAAATCTTGAACCTTGGCAGGGCCAAGCAACCGTTCTCCGAACCTCGGTAGGGCCGAGCCACAAATATCCAAACTACGATAAGATCGGATCATGAATCTCCGAGCTCCGGCCAGAGTTAAGGAACATATTTTACCACCAAACAGTCTCTAAACTTCCGACTAGATCCGGGCAACTTACAAGCCCCAACTAGCTCGGATGGCATGGGATCCTCGTCTAAAAATGATCGAGATGTCCCTATGCCCCATGGCCGACAACAACAACCTGGCATAAAAGAGACAGAAATTGAAGAATAGAACAAAACACTCTTTATTTCATCACCACCGAAACCGATTACAACTGCCTGAGGGGCATTACAGGAGCATTGAAATGCATAAAATAAAAACGAGTACAAGGCTCGGGCAACTGCTCCAAGGCAGATCTGGGCAACCATGATGCTCCGGCATCCGGACCGACAAATCAGACAAACCATAAAACGGTCAGCTCGCCTGGACAGTTGGCGAAGCTGGCCCTCCACGGCCCCCCTCGAACGAACCAAGAGGTCCAAAAGGAGGCATGGCCCGTGGATGCTGATTCTGAGGACCCGGGCAAACCAGCCAGCTCCTAGGGGGGATGCTGGATCGCAGGCCGCCGCCCGACCGAGAAGCTTGGGGACCATCAGACCCCCGTTGCTCCCATATTCTCCTCCCATGGCAAGGATTCCCCTTAGAGAAGGATAAGAATCCAGGTCAGTGGAGGAGGGAGGCTCCGTGCGTGCTACGGGGTGTCGATACACTTCCTACCGTAAGCCCCCTGTAGCGAACCACAAAGGACACACGGGAAGCACATATGTGCGCTCTCCGTGTGATCTTTGCGGCCCTCCTGTGTGCTCTCCATATGATCTCCGGGACTCATCCCCTCAGGGCAGCCAACCTCCAGCGGCTCCTTCGTCACCCCAGCTATCCGGGGGAGGATGACTTATGAAAGAAAAGTCCGGTCCTCCCACTCGAAACGCCAAAGACATGGGCATTGTGGAAACTCCAATAGGGAAGGGAACTTAGAGGATGGCCTAGCACGACCCCTCTTCCCCCTTTTTTATAGGCAGAAATGAACCGGGGCAGCTATCAAAGCCAGAAGCCCCGAGATTCAAAACACCTGGCCCATGCCTCCACGTGGCCTCCCAGGATGAAAGCAATGCCCCATTACGCGCCGAACCCATCGCCTGAACCATGACGCATGCAAAGATTTCCTTTTGATCCCGAATCACGGTTATTAAACGCAGGGAATCGCCCACTGATCTTACGGAAACTGACAGATCCAGGAGATCGTCCTACGAAAGTAACATCCTAATGGTAAACGGGTGCGTGCGCCGTACGCCAAAACGGCCTGCATGGAAAAAGACCAATGCCATAAAAGCCTTCGAAAGTGCTGGAGCAGCTTTTTGCTCCCCACAGAGCCGTATTATCAACTCCGACGAATAAAAACCGATTTGCCTGCGGAACGGCAGAGCACTGGCAGGGCAGCAAAAGCACGAAAACGACTGTTCGTCAACAGCTCCCCAAGGAAGTTAATCGCTCGAAGAACTTGTGCAACGAAGGTGAACATCTCAAAACAAAAATGAACGTGAGGGCTACGCAAACTATTCTTTCATTCACCAAAAAGGGTGACAAAAGAAACGAAAAATACATCAGCCCTCACAGGGGCTCATCGTTCTCTCCCGAAACCGCCGACCGTTCTCCCTGATCCGCCGCAGGGCCACCCACCTGCTGTTGGAGAGATGCCACGCGCCTCTCTAGGCGATCATTAATCGCACGAAGATGCATAATCTCCCTGGTGGAGGCGATCATGTATTGTTCGGTCGCCTCCTGGAGTCATTGTCGACTCGCAAACAAGGAGGCCAGGACCTCCCCGTCGACGACAGTCTGAGTACGGCTCCTACGAGCCCCCCAGCGAGTGTTGGCGTCGTCGGCTGGTGCCCCGCTAACCCCCCGCCATCCTTGGAAGCCATTCCGTCGGCACAAGCCCGTATTGAGCCAGCAAAGATCGTCGAATAAAATGGCTAACGATAATGGCCCCTCCGTCGGTATTTAAACCGCTCCAAGCAAGAAATCTACCTGCTCTAGCCATGACCCCCAAGCCACCGACGCGAAATCCCGCCACGTGCCGCCGCTTTGGTAACCGCTTTCATCCATCGGCCCTAGCCGACCTATTTCATCCGTCGGCCCTAGCCGACCTACTTCATCCGTCGGCCTTAGCCGACCTGCCTCATTTCTCAAGCTTTGGTTAATCCATTGCATCGCTCAGCCCAAACTGAGCCAGGCCATCTCTCGTTTCATCCGCCAAGGCTATCCCCCGCCTTGGCCCCAACCAATACATTCCCTCGATCCTGAGATAAAAACGACCAAACAGCGCCAACAAGCCATAAGTCGTTTGCGATTGGGGCAAAATTTGGAGCAAAGGACCGCCCAAGAAAAAGCATTCAAATGGAAGCGAAAGTTCATTCATTAAAGAACTTCAGACAGTGCTACATCTCGGGAAGCAAAACGTAGAAGTGACTTTTAAAAGCCGGGAACCGCATCAGTTCCAGGAGAACCCCAATTACGTCTGCATGACTTGATTCGCTCTTTTCGAATATCTTAGCCTCCTTGGCGATAGTCTGCGAATGTCCTCCAGAAGCTGCGGCCTCGCTGGGACCCAGGGCGGTACCAAGATCGGTGTCCGAAGCATCGATGTACTCATCCTCCTCTTCACCCCCGGAGTCACTGGCATCAAGAGCTTCAGCATCCAAGAAAGAGAGATCCCATTCTGGATGCTCGCTGGATATCTTGTCTCTGCATTCTTCCACTCCGAGTTGGAAGGCGTCAGAACAAATTACGTCATGTTCGCCCTTGAGCATGGCGAGTCGCATCTCAACCTCGGCCATTTGGCTCCGTGATAGGGCAACTTGCCCCTCAGCTTCCGCGACCTGAGCCCGCAGAAAAACAATTTGCTCCTCGAACTCACCGGCCCGTGCCTCGAGTTCCAAACTCCTATCTCGGCTAGATGCAAGCTCACCTTGCAAGGCCCAATTGTCCAGCCCTAATTTTGCCATATGCGAAGCCAGAATCAGTCGGCGCCGCGAGGAACCAACAAAGAAAACTAAAAAAGGGAATAGGATCGTACCTCCTCCTTTTGTCGGGCCAACCTTTTGGTCAGCTCCTCGACCTCACCCCTGGCCCTCGCTTTGTCGGCTCTACCAGCTCGACCCTTTCTTGGAGAGCGTTAATTCTTGACTGCTTATCTTCGACCTCTCCCCGGGCTTGGGATAGCTCGTCACTCAGTCGGGCTATCGTCCCCTCGTGCCATTTAGCGTTGGCTCTCAAGTTGGCGACATCGCGATCGCGCCGCTGCAGCTTCTCCTCTACTTCATCGAGCATTCTGACCAGGCGGTTTCTCTCATCGGCGGCCTCCTTCCCCAGCCGGCCCAGACTCTCGTTATGTTCTTTTACATCGCTGCCACTTCCTCAGAATGCTTTGACCTAACTTGAGCTAACTCCAAGCATGCGTCATCGCTCTTTGCCAGGAGCCCCTGCAACTCCTCTACTTTACGCTTTTGCTTAGACGCTTAGCTAGAGCGGCCTGATACGACACCCTATCCCTGCCAAGCTTTGTTGCTAGCGGCCAGGAGTTCCTCGAACTTCTTGGATGCCTCCGCTCGCGATCGGAGTTCGACGCTGGCTCTTTGGCCTGAACGCCGGCCCCCATCGCCAAACTCAAACGCCAGCACATCGCCCGAGAAAGCAAAACACTCTACAGGATAAAGAACGAGTAAGAACATGCAATCAAGTCAGCCGAAAAGCATCCGCCACCCAAGAGTGGTGACTCACCCGAGAGGCATAGGCCCGTGTCATCTTCATGAGGGTCGGATTGTCGATGTCGGGAAGAAGATGGATACTTTCGGCCATACCCTGCTGCCCGAACGCGGCATCAACCAACTCCAATTCCACAAACTTGTCCGCCGAGGGATCCGCACCCGGGTACAGGGCCGACCTCATCAAAGCGGAGAATGCCTCCTCAACGTCCATGTTCGAGCTGCTGGGCTGGCCGTCTCCACCTAAGGAGTCAACCCGGGCAACCTCCGACTGAGAAGCCTTCAACCTCCCATCCTCTTCTATCAGAATTCTGGCATGGGCTTCCTTAGACAATTCGGCCAACCCAAGCGCCAGCCTTCCCAAAACCCTTTTGGAACGAGTCTCCATTGCGGGACTCTCGTCTCGCTGCGCTCCCTCTCTCGACCCGTCTCCTTCGGTCACAGTCACCCGTGTCTCCTCTGCAGGCTCTGCCGAAACCTCTATCCGACTTGTTTCTCAAACCGCTGTGGGCGACCCAACGTCGCTATCCCCGGACTCTCCCGCAGGAGGCCCCACAAGAGGGAGCTTGCCCCGAACCTCACCGACTGCGGCCGCTCCCTCTTGCTCTCCTACCGGGGTCAGGAGTAAACCCCGGTCGGGGAGAGCCCCCCAGAAACGACGACTTCCGTCGAATCCATCGTCGGCTCATCTTTCAAAGGGGATGTGGCCGAATGAGCCAATGAAATCTCATCCGAGCTATCTGATAGTTCCACCACAGGGGGGCAAGGGATCTCAGCTGTCCTCCTCAAATCCTCCCTTGCTTCTGACGCTCCCGCCATGATCGCGCCGGCATCCGGCGAGCATCTTCCGAAGTATGAGCCCTCTTCTCGGGCCTACTTCTCTCCGTGCCGCTGCTCTCCCCTGGGCGCTTGCCCTTCTTCCTCTTGACAAGGCCTGACAACCGTAGACCTCTTGGCTGCGAGAGCGGAAAGTATGCAATTAAACCCAAACACGTCCGCTGGATAAAAAACAACGGAAAAGAGAAAAGGAAGGACTTACCTTGCGGGTCCAGAGGGCTGAGCCCGGCGGCGAAAAGAGCACCCTCTGATAACAAATCATTGGCCGAGAATACCTGGCCATTGCGAAGGACATCCAAATCTTTCTCCTCTCGCTCGGACAAAACCGGATGCGTTTCCGCATCTCGGACGAAATTTCCCATCTCCGAGGGAAGTCGGAACCAATGTTCCCCTCGGCAATGATGAATCGACTCTTCCATCCCTTTATGGAGGACGGCTTATCCGCAATCATTTTGAAGGACCTCCAGGGTCCGATGTAAGGCCACTTTGATTTCCTCCTGGGTATTAGATGATAGCAGGCGCGGAAAAGAGGGAGAGTGGCGACAACCTGAATCTGATGGCACATTGAAATAAATCCAATAATACTCCGCCAGCTATTTGGGCCACCATCGCCGGACAGATGTTGTAATGTGTCATAATTTCCTTCACCAAGGGATGAAGAGGAAACCGGAGGCCTGCTTTCAAACTATCCTCGTAAATAAAGACTCCATGCTCCAGATCTTGCGAGACCCTGTGCTCAGGTCCCGGTAATCGCAGAACGACGTCTGGGGGTATACCATACCTCTGGCAAATCTTTCCACATCCTCAGTGACGATCTCCGAAGCTACATCATCGGGGCTCATCATCCTCCTAGCCAGAAAAAGCACCAGGCGAAATGGCAAACGGGGCGGAAGACGGGACTCTCCAGAAAACAGAATGAGAGGATATTGCAAATAGATACAGCGCTGCTATCACTTTGCTTCCCCCCTAAGGAAGCCATCTTGAGAAGATGAGGCGCTTCGCCTAAGGCGTCCGAAACCGCCTCGACAAATGCCGCATGAATCGGGATTTGCTACGTGGCATTTCCCCAACCGTCGCCCCTGAGGAGCCTTACCCATGAAGGCATGATGACCTCGCTGCATTAATTAGGGCATCAGTGCGCAGGCTGTCTAAACCGGATCGTCCATCCAAAGCGTGCCACCTGGACTTATACTCCCTATGCCCGAACATGCGCTTCGAACTAGGGAGTGGAGGGCATGTGTTGGGGGGTAAAATTGTCATGCAACATTAATTGTGTATGTGGCTAAGGTCAGCCCTGATTCCGTTCGATCGAGCGACGCCCACCAACGATAGGTCAGTGAATTGAGATGCTCCAGCCCCTCACCGGACCAGGGTCCTCGAGGTACCAACCTATCCCGTCTCTCGGCCCCAGCCAAGCCATCAACCTCCTTCTGTCGGCTTCTCCAGCCGACCTATCCCGTCTATCGGCCCCAGCCGAGCTATCGACCTCCTTCGGTTGGCTTCTCCAGCCGACCTATCCCGTCTATCGGCCCCAGCCGAGCTATCGACCTCCTTCGGTCGGCTTCTCCAGCCGACCTATCCCGTCTCTCGGCCCCAGCCGAGCCATCAACCTCCTTCTATCGGCTTCTCCAGCCGACCTATCCCGTCTATCGGCCCCAGCCGAGCTATCGACCTCCTTCGGTCGGCTTCTCCAGTCGACCTATCTCATCTCTCGGACCCATCCAGGCTATTGACCTTCGTCTGTCGGTTCTTCTAACCGACCTATCTCCCCCCTTGGCCCTGATTGCCAGGCTGCCATTTTAGCTCAGCTCAGTCCGAGCGACACTACCCCCTCCGCAGAATTTGACGCGGGAAAGCCCAAACTTCCGAGATCCTAAGTGGAAATCATATCAGAAAGTGGCCTAAGGGAGCCTAACACTTTGGGACCTACGCCCCCGTCAGATCCCTAGGCAGCAACAAGTTCTCCCAGCCGTCGATCCACTAACTAACCGGATACGGATCCTACCAGACTCGTAACAAACTGGATTCAAATTCCAACGGCCTTTGGGCCCACGACGCTCCTCCCTAACGATCAGGTGATCCTCTATAAATACTGTAGCTCCAGACCCCCTGAGGTAGGCACACATTCTCGGATGTTATTCCCCTTCTTTTCTCTCTGCGCACTTGCTCACTCTGTCGCTCTTAGCCCCCTGTTCTACCATTGTTGCTCTGCCCAGAGCTCTCTGGAGGAACTCTCCAGCGAGAGCCTTCTCCTCTCATCTTGTTGCCCATTGGTCCCTTACTGACTTGAGCGTCGAAGGGTCTTCCACGGAGGACCACCCCCAGCACCTCCCGCGTGTAGGCTTCCTTGCAGGTCCGCCCAGGAGGGAGCTCGATCAGGAGACCGGACGCGCTCGAGTCGAGGAGCGGATTTCTGCGACAACAGTGACAATGTGGCCTTTGTTCAGGCCGACGAAGAGCCCAGTGTTCGGCTGCGGAGCCATCGCTTCCTTACCGTATAAAACCCATAAAAACCCAAGAATAAAGAACGATCAGCGTGTCCATAGCACAGAACCTTAAAGCAAACAATGACAAGCTACGAGGAGAGAAATCAAAACAACCGAAATCCATTGAGAAAACGATAAGAACTAGACAAGACGGATCTGATGATCCTATAATGAAATCATCCATAAAAGGATCGCTCAAAACTAAATAACAGTAAGTTTGGGGCTTTAAAATTGGAGACAGAGAAAGTAGCGAGACAAAAAAAAAAAAAATCGTAGAGAAAGCAATGGGAGGGATCTGTCTCTCACCTTTGGTTCGGAGCTGAAGAAACCCTTTCCACGTTTTAGGTAGGGAGAAAGTTTGATAAAAACACTTAACGAGAGTATCGTTGAACCAGAACAAAACCTATTAATTCAAATGGGTGAAATAGTCAAGCTCTGCAAACAAAAGTTTGATTCAAACTGTTAGCTGAGCTTGGAAACCCGAGCTTGCATAGCTAATTTCAGTCCCAAAACATTTTAAAATATTAAATCCCTCTCATTGCCATCTAATTTCACCGTAGAATTTTGAGATTTAGGAGGAGGTTGTTGGGCGTGCTATCAAGGCCTAGAAAGGCTTGTATTGAGCTGGATGTGGGTCTAAGGGTTGAGATTAAATCAAGTCACAGGTGTACACAGGCTTGGAGATTAGTTTAATCTCATTAGATTAGTCGATGAGAGTTTTTGTTGAGTTTATTTGATGAATATATTAAATTCTAATTATTAGAGTTTGGATGAAATAATGAAACAGATTTTTTTCTTCCAAAAAATTCTTATCTTTTTCTCCACATCCTCTCCCTCCTCCCTACTCTCCGTGCGCTGGACGAATTCGTGATCGAAGAGGAAAGGCATGGAGCGATCGAATCTTGGGAAGCGGACGTAGCCTTCGTCCGTGTGATCGGTCCCAAGCCAGCAAGTATATGAAGAGAGGGATTCCAAGCCGCACCGGCCCATGGGAGAGCTTCCATCCAGCAAAAGCGGGAGAACGTGAAGAGGTGACGTCTTCGGGGAAGCGCAATCGTGAAAGTAAAAGGGAGAATGCACGGTTCTATGTGCGTTGGAATTCCGGTAACATGAAGCAACGTTTGGTTCACGCGAAGCAACAGAAGGCTTCGGTCAACAAGTCAACTTTTGGCTCTTGGAGGAAGGTGGAGGGAGTTCTAGCCAAAAAAAAATTAATAAAAAGGGATTAAAAAATTTTAAAAAGAAAGAGGACTATGGTGTTTTGAATTCGAAATCGAGGAGTTTAAAAGTAGGCAAGTTATCGCTGCACCAATCTGATTGTTAGCAACAAAGGATGAAAGCCTAGGGTACTTCTCTAGCGAGGTTGATCCTACCGCGGTTCATCAAGGACTAAACCCCAACAATTTGTATCAGAGCTAGACTCAAGAAGAAGTTGTTTAGAGATCTTCAAGGGCTGAAAAAATTTCAGTAAGGCTTCATCAAGGTCTCTCAACTTTCTAGAATATTTTTATGTTATTTTTGGTTAATATCTAACCATGGGCAGTAGTATCAAATAGATTCTGAGAAGTTTGATGAGAAGAAAAGTTTTTTCATATGGAAAGTCCGGGTAGAGGATCTTCTTATGCAGCAGGGTTTAGATCTGGCTTTGAAAGAAAGGCTGGATGGGATGACAGATAAGCAATGGATGTCGTTGGAGAAGAAAGCATGTTCAACGATCAGAAGATGTCTAACAGATTCAGCTCTTTATTCAGTGCTGGAGGAGAAGACTCCGAAGGGACTCTGGTTGAAGTTGCAAGCCCTCTACATGGGAAAAAATATGTGCAATAAGTTGATGTTGAAGAAGCGCCTCTACAACCTTCGGATGTCAGAAGGTGAAGATGTGCTGGGCCACATCCAGGTGTTCGACCAGGTGAGCAATGAATTGCTGAATGTCGGGGTCAAGATGAAGGAGAAAGATAAGGCACTTTTACTACTGTGTTCGCTACTCACATCACATGACTCATTGATCACGATGCTGCTCTATGGAAAAGAGATATTGTTCTATGAAGATATTGTCTCGGTACTTCGAATGAATGAGCAGAGGGAGAAGATGACCAAGGAAGCTGTTCCCTAGGAGGGTCTATCAGTTGGAGAAGGGTCAGGCAGAGGCAAGGATAGGAGCAAGCCTTGGGGACGGTCAAAGTTTAGGAAGGCTAAGTGCTACAAGTGTAATAAGGTAGGACATTTTAAGAGGGACAATCCTAAGTGAAAAAAGGGAGAAAAGGGAGGATCCGAATATGTGAGTACAATTGCAGACCAGAAGGTGGAGGATGATCTCTTGGTGGTATCAGATGGTCATAGGCACAGCACAAAGATGTGGACCTTAGATTTAGCTTGTTCTCATCATTACACTCTCAATCGATCATGGTTCAGCACTTACACAGAGATTGATAAGGGTGTGTGACTCTTGAAGATGATCACCCTTGCAAGGTGGTAGGGATTAGCACAGTGAGGGTGAGCATGTTTGATGGCATGGTGCGCACTCTTACTAGCCTGAAGCATGTCCCAAAACTCAAGAAAAATTTGGTATTACTGGGGTACCTGGAGCAGACTGGATATAGCTTCAATAGTCATGCCAGGAGTGAAGTTCTGAACATCTCCAATGGAGCTATGGTAGTTGTTGGCCCAGATGACAACCCAAGAGGGGGGGGGGGTGAATTGGGTTCTTTAAAAATTTAGCCTTTTAAAATAGTTTACTTAAGAGTAATGAAAGCAAATGCAATGTAAATATAAAGTACAGTGAATAAAACAGATATAGAGATAGAGTCAATGAAAGCACGGCAAATACAAAGATTTTATAGTGGTTCGGTGTATCCAACACCTACGTCCACTCCCAAGATTCACTTGGGTCCACACTATAATCTTCCTTTATTACAGCAGAGTTGTTTTACAAGCTCAAACTCAACTTGTTGTTTTCCCGGGAACACAACGAACCCAGCTGGTTTTTCAAGGGCTCACCAGCACAAAAACCCTAACACAAGCTTTACCAAGCTTGTACCGAGGTAAGACTACCTCAACTAGTTCAATCCCCTCAGATTGAACTAGACACAAAGAGTAGAAGTGTTGTTTTCAATTACAAAGCTCCTTAATGAGCAGATAATCAAATATAAGAACAAAGATTAGAAAAGCCTGATTTGCAGATGGTTGGCTGTTGAACTTTCTTCTTTTCTTCTTTTCCTCAACTCTTTTGAAGTGTAGAATCGGGCCTCAGCTCGGATTCTTCACGGACTGTTCGTTGGAGTTGATTTGAGGTTTTCTTTGAATGTAGAAAATCTTTTGAATGCTTTGAGTAGCTTTTGGATTTTCTTCTGAAGTTTCCTTGGATTATTGAGCTTGAGCACAGAAGGAGCTTCCTTGATTTCACACTTTTCTTTCACTCTATTTTGAATCACGGATTTTTTTCAAATGAAGCTCTGTTTTTTCCGATTTTTCTCTTTTTTCTCTTGAAGTGAATATCTCTCTATTTTTTCCTTTCGATTTGAAATGGCTTCTCTATTTATAGATTCTGCAAAAATATAGCCGTTAAAACAAAGAAAAAAGCCGTTAAATAAAAATCTTACCGTTGACGCTGAGTTGGCATTCGAAAAAATCTCGCCCAGATTGCTGGAGTCGACTCCTGCTTTCCGCGAATCAGCTCGAAGTCGTGATACCAAAAATAGAAATATTTAGAAAGTCAAAGGGTCGACTCATCAAAAACAAAGTGTCGACTCCTGACAGTCGGGGTCGACTCATGAAAAGTTGGGGATCGACTCACGAAATGCTCAGAAAAACACACCTCTGGTGTCTGAGCGGAGTCGACTCACACAGTCATGGAGTCGGCTCGACAGAATCGGGGGTCGACTCATGAAATCACAGGGGTCGACTCGAGACAGACAGACATTTCTATATTCTGAGTGGAGTCGACTCTGAAACTCTAGAGTCGGCTCCGGAACGTATCAAAAATTAGAGAATTTTCTGATTGGCTTGAAATTCGTTCCAGATTCATTTTAAATCAAATTTTTGACTTGAATATAATAAATTTGTCATTAGGAAACAATTCAAGAAATGTTCCAAAAACTCATTGATTATAATATGAAGTATAAAATTTCTTTTTGAAAGCTTAAACATGGAGCTTGAAGTTACTTTCAAATTGATTAATGTTATACTTTAACATTCTCATTCATTGTTCTAAATAAATTCATTGTTCATGTAAATAAACTCATTACATCGTTTAATATACTCAAGGCTTTTGGTAATCATTAAAATCAATAAGATTGGGGCAACAAATTCTCAACAATCTCCCCAACAGTAGTGATGAAAGGGAAGAGACCGGAGAACAATCTATATAGGTTGGAGGGCTCTATGGTGATCGAACAATCTGAGGCAGCAGCTATGAAACA
Organism: Calamus simplicifolius; assembly: GCA_900491605.1. Lineage (NCBI taxonomy): Eukaryota > Viridiplantae > Streptophyta > Magnoliopsida > Arecales > Arecaceae > Calamus > Calamus simplicifolius. The sequence continues at coordinate 452,238 of UESW01003883.1, read as the reverse complement.
GGATCCTCGAGATGTATACAGGATGTTGCATTACCGCCTGAGCCACATAGGAGACAGAAAAATGAAAGAGTTGAGCAAGAGAGGGCTACTTCCAGACCTGAGTGGTGGAGTCATGGAGATCTGTGAGCCATGTCATGAGGAAGCAGAGGAGAGTGCAGTTATTGATCAATACAACTAGGAGTGCAGAACCCCTAGAGCTAGTATACATGGATGTCTGAGGATCAGCCCCAGTTTCTACAAGGAATGGGGCCAGATACTTCTTGATCCTAATAGATGATTTCTTAAGGAAGCTGTGGATCTACTACATTAAGGAGAAATCGAAGGTCTTCAGCAAGTTCAGAATCTGAATGACTGAGGTAAGGAAGGAGCAGGGTAGGAGTGTGAAGTGTCTGAGGCCAGACAATAGAGGGAATATAC
>UESW01003883.1:415231-439396 GCA_900491605.1 Calamus simplicifolius | reverse complement strand
AATAATTTAAAAATAAATTTATTAGCGACGCATTAGCGACTACAATTGAGTCACTATTTTATCTTAAAAATTATTTTAAAATATTGCGATGCAATTACCTTGCGTCGCAATATTTTAAAATAATTTTTATTTGCGACGCATTAGCGACTCAAATTGCATCGCTATTATACCAAAATTATTATTATTAAATATTGTGACGCATCTGGATGAGTCGTAATTTTACGACCCAATTTAGTGCGTCACAATATTTAATAATAATTTTTTTAAAAAAATTAATTTTAAATATTGCGACGCAAATTATTGCGTCACAATAGTTAATAATAATTTTTTTCTAACTAAATTTATTTTTAAATTTAGCGACGCATTTGCATGCGTCGCAATATTGCGACGCAATGTGGCGTCGCAAGAGCGTCGCAGAGAGTCGCAATATTGCAACGCAATTGCGACAAAAGGATATTGCGACGGACAGTTGAGCGACGCCCTCGTTGCGTCGTAATTGCGTCGCAATATCATGTTTAGCGACGCAATTGCGACGCATTTGGGCGTCGCAATATTTAAAATCTCTTATAGTGATCTGAGGGTGTTTGGATGCACAGCATATGTGCATATTGGTGCTGGGGAGCGAAGTAAGTTGGATGCCAGGTCAAAGAAGATGGTGTTCCTAGGCTACCCGTTGAATCAAGGGATACCGGTTGTGGGACCCCTTGGAGAAGAAGGTTGGCATCAGCAGGGATATGACCTTCGATGAGAGCTCGATCCTCCAGAGCAGAGATGGTATAAATGCATAGTAGGAACTGGCAGGAGATGAAATACGGTAATACTAGTCAGATGACCTCTTATACATCGTGCTATTTGCTAGTGGACCAGAAGGATTTGAGATTTAGATGGAGAGGACTGACAGAGGGATCAAAAGCCAGGAGGTTTAGTAGGATGCAGCTGAACAGAGGATTAGGAGGATGCAGCTGAGTAGGGGACTGATACTGGGATCACCGCATAGGCCCAGGAGAAACATGCGACCAATAGTTCGATACGATTTTGAGGATTCGATGTCATATGCCCTGGTGGCAGCAAATGAAGACCCTTACACCTATCAGGAGGTTGTGAAGAGCCAGGACAGGCAGGATAGAGATAGGTGGGTCCAGGCTATGGCAGGAGATGCAGTCTCTTTATAGGAATGGCTCGTGACAGGTGGTCCAATTGCCACAAAGGAAGAAACTCATTGGTTGCAAATGGGTTTATCAGCGAAAGAAAGGGCCTTCAGAGCAAGGGGGTATCAGGTACAAGGCAGGACAAAGTGGCTAGAGGATACTCTCAGAAGAAGGCATCGACTACAAAGAGCTGATGGAAGAAGGTGGAGTGGAGCTGGTAAAGGTACACACCAAGGAGAACCCAGCAATGCATTGACCAAGATTTTTTCATGGGATAGCTTTCGTAAGTATTGCAGCTGATGGACACGGCGGACATGCTAGGCCTTGAAGCACCAAGGTGAAGATTATTAGGCCTGGTGTGGTGCTATCAAGGCCCAGGGGCGGCTAACTTGTATTGGACTGGGTGTGGGTCCAAGGTTGAGATTAAATCAAGTCATGGGTGTACACGGGCTTGGGGATTAGTTTAATTTCATTAGGTTAGTCCATGGGAGTTTTTGTTGAGTCTAGACCTGCCCACTTGATAAATGCATTTAAACTCTAATCGCTAGGGTTTGGATGGAATAATAAACATATTTTTTTCTTCCAAGAAATTCTTCTCATCTTCTTCTCTCCATCCTCTCCCTCCTCCTTCCTACTATTCGTGTGCTGGAGGAATTCGTGATCCATTAGGAAAGGCACGGAGTGATCAGATCTTGGGAAGCGGACGCATCCTTCATCCGTGTGATCGGTCCCAGGCCAGCAAGTACATGAAGAGGGGGATTCCAAGCCGCACCGGCCCATGGGAGAGCTTCCATCCAGCGGAAGCGGAAGAACGTGAGGAGGTGACATCTTCATGGAAGCGCAATCATGAAAGTGAAAGGGAGAACGCACGGTTCTATGTGCATTGGAATCCTAACAATGTGAAGCAACGTTGGGTTCACTTGAAGCAACAGAAGGCTTCGGTCAACGAGTCAACTCTTGGCTCTTGGACGAAGGTGAAGGGAGGAGGGAGTTTCAGCCAAAAGAAAATTAATAAAAGGGGATTAAAAAATCCAAGAAAGAAAGAGGGCTGCGGTGTTTTGAATCCGGAATCAAAGGGTTCAAAAGAAGTTATCACTGCACCAATCTGATCGTTAGTAATAATGGGTGAAAGCCCAGGATACTTCTTCAGTGAGGTTGATCCCACTATGGTTCATCAAGGACTAAACCCCAACAGAGGTAGAGAATGGAGATGATCAAAGAGACGACGACAATATCTTTGCCAGCCACCGCAAAGGGCCATTGAAGCAACGAACTCATGGGAACCTTATTATTAGAAACTCGCATTTTGTGATAGAATCCAATTATACGAAGATTAAATGAACTCAGTTTGTAATCTAAATAATCTAAAGAGCAGCATGTTACTTGCTATTTCAGATCAAATCAAGAAAAAAAGAAAGGAAAGCTACTGACTCTAGTGACGATGGCTTGCAGCAACATGGGAGGGGCGGCGGAGGTGGGACGGCGAGGTTGGTAGCAGAGGTTGGCAGCAGCAGAGGAGAGGTTGAAGGAAGAGTTTTTCAGTAGCGGCGTTGATGGCGATGAGAAGAAAGAGGAGCGCGGATGATTGGGCGAGGGAGAAGGGAGCTAGGGCAAAGCAGATCGGGGTTGAAAGCAGAGGAAGTTTGATGCCAATGCTTGAAACTATCATTAGAGTGATTTTGCTTGGCATGATTCAAGAATTCCCGATGCTACCAACTAGCGTCAGGAAAAAAGAGTTGTTATTCATCACTTTTTTTGTAGTGGTAGGGAGAGATTCAAAAACAATTCTTAAGTTGCGTTCTCTTCAGATTGACCAGCAAACTGAGATAGGTCTAATAACTTTGAGAATGACTTTCAATTTCCACAAGCCTCACATATAATAGTAATCTTATGGTTTGTGAGAAAAATACATCTTCCGCAGGATGAAGTTCCATATGTGAAACACATGAGGACATACTAATAAAAGATACTGAATCAATTCAAGAGATACTCCATAAAATGAGCATCCGGCTGTACTAATAGGTATACCCTTCTTCAGCAAACAACCCTCCAATTGAAGGTGGTTTCTTAAAGCAAGTCATGCAAAGATTTTAATTTTTTCAGATATCACCATCTTCCAAATAGTTTTATAGAAAGGCCAAAAGATTCCCCATAATTAAGAAATTTGTAAAAGGAGTTGATTAAGAAGGTACCACTCTTTGAAGGCTGCCAAATAGAGAGGTCTCTTTGGTTTGAAGGATGAATCTAGGTAAGCACAAATTGAAGATCTATCCATTGATTGGGCTGCTGAAAGCAATCTGTAAAAAGGTGATTGGTTAGGATTGACTTGGTTTCCTCCAACATTCAGAGATAGCATTATTTGACTTGATTCTGCCTTGAAAAGGCCAACGAAAGGAAAGTAGAGAAGAACATCACGAATCCATGGATCTTCGCAAAATTTGATGAGAGTCATAAGTTTCTCCTGGGATGTCGTAAAGCTTTTCCTCAGCGTGTGTTTTAAGCACATGTATCATAAGTTTGTAACTAGGGTGTCTTAATAGTAAAGCTGGGGTGTCGTGGCTTTTTTGGCCGATTTTTTCCTAGATGTCGCAAAGGTTTTTCTCAACGTGCACGGGTGTCGTAGGTTTGCAACTAGGGTGTCTTATTAGTAAAGCTAGGGTATCGTAACTAGTTTTTCGGCCGATTTTCTCCTAAGATGTCGTAAGGCTTTTCTCCAGCGTACATTTTAAGTATGGGTGTTGTAGTTTTGTAACTAGGGTGTCTTAAAGTAAAGCTAGGGTGTCGTAGCTGTTTTTTCAGCTGATTTCCTCTTTGTGCATCGTAAAGCATAGTCGTTCAGCGTGCATTTTAAGTACGGGTGTCGTAAGTTTGTAACTAGGATATCTTAATAGTAAAGCTGGGGTATCGTAACTATTTTTTCGACCGATTTCTCCTAGGACGTCGAAAGGTTTTTCTTCAGCGTGAGTTTTAAGCACATGTGTCATAGGTTTGTAAGTATGGTGTCTTAATAGTAAAGTTGGGGTGTCGTAGCTATTTTTTCAACCGATTTCCTCCTGGGATGTCATAAAGCATAGCCGTTCAGCGTGCGTTTAATGCATGGGTGTCATAGGTTTGTAATTAGGGTGTCTTAATATTAAAACTAGGGTGTCATAGCTGGATTTTCGGCCGATATCCTCCTAGGATATCATAAGGCTTTTCTCTAGCGTGCGTTTTCTGGAAGGGTATCGTAGGTTTGTAACTAGGGCATCATAAACTTAAACCTGGGGTGTCGTAAGGGTGTCATAAACTTTGTATGAAGAAGTAGAAGAAACGACACTCGGAACAAAAAAAAATGACATTCGCATGCCTTCGGAAGAAGAAGAGCCGAGTTGTTCTTTTCCAAGGAAACTTTTGGAGGGCAAAAATGTTCTTTGCCACGCATGCAAAAATTGCAGAAGCGATATTAATGGACGTCACGATCAAAAAGTAACATTGTATCCTTGCTATTTCGTCTCGTCGCGTCAGGCCATGTGGGATCCACGTGGACTAATAAGGAGGGCCGCTGCAGCCCATGTAGGATTTGCTGCATCGGAGGCTGTGTACAAAAACTTTTCCTTTACTGTAGCCGAGGCATAGCTCATGTGAATATGCTGTTCACACCATGTGTCACGCCCCAGACCCAAAAAGTTTGAGCTAGGGTGACAACCCGCCGCATGCCGGGCATGCAAGGCGTCCCAAAATTTACACATCGATCATTATAAGACAATAAGTATAATAAGTCAATTCAAATCCATACTTTATTACAAACCACTAATATAAGTTTTGGGCTACAAGCCCTACACAAAATATTACTGGGGTTACATCAACATTATGGAACTATTTTATTTAACTGAAGCTCCATCTACCCCATAATTTCATCTTCAATCCCGAGGCTCTGAAAAACATTGTGAGATTTACATGAGCTCACACTCAATAAGTAAGCCTATAATAATGACATAAAATAGTCATATATCATCTTATCTCTCAAGATATTATCAAGTCATAATTTTCATAGAAACTTCCAATTTAATTAACATGCTATCATAATCATGCATATCATTAAGTCAAAATAATCATGGAAGCTTATAAAACAAATACCAGAATATGCATTGTAAACAAATCCATTGTTTATATTTAATCATTGTTATATTATATCATATGTGTCCCACGGCCCTGCAATGCCTCCATCAATCAGCACACATCCTCTAGATGTGCATGGCCTCCACATGCCATATCAATCAGCACACATCCTCTAGATGTGCGTGGCCTCCACATGCCATATCAATCAGCACACCTCTAGATGTGCGTGGCCTCCACATGCCATATCAATCAGCACACATCCTCTAGATGTGCATGGCCTCCACATGCCATATCAAAGGAGAACCGCGGCGACACATATAAATATAATTCAAATCATTTTGCACATGCATGTCACATATTATGCATCATCATAAGCATAATTTCTTTATAACACATAAACAGTGGTTTGTACATTTTTAACCATTGCATATAATCAATTCACTTTGCAAATAATATCAACTATTATAGCAAATATGCAATTAGATACACATGGTACAGCTTACCAATTTTAAAATAATCAATAAAACTCTATTTCATAAATATGCATAAAACTATAAATACAACCATTTATAATTTATGAAATTATTATATTTGGCTTACTTACCTCAATATGCAAATCCAAGGTGATAAATCAGCTACATGGACCACTGGGCACCTACATCATTATTTTTCATAATTAGATCTCTAAAATCTGAATAATAAAAGGACTCATACTACTCTACCCAGACTAATCCACATGCCCATCTTTGGACTTGAATATCTCCCAAGATAAACGTCCAAATGGGGAATCAAGATTACCCCAAGAAACTAGAATTCATCCAGAATCTGGCCATAATTTTATTTTTCATTTTTCGGCCCAATATAGGGCCCAAAACCCCGCCCAAAGAGGGCTCCAGGAACGGCCCAATAAGGCCCATAAGGTGGCAGCCCAGCCGGCCCACTCTGTTTTTTTTTCTTCCCAGATCCCTATTTCAACCGAAACAGGGGCTGAGCTGATCCGACGGCCAGGGCCGCCGCCGGCCAAATCGAAGGCGGCCCGGCCGTCGTCGGTCGGACCGAGGCCGGCTGCCGCGCGGCCGGCCACCCCCCCTTCTCTCTCTCAATTTCTCCCCTCTCTCTTTCTCTCATTCGTCTCTCGCACGGCTATTACAGTGCCGGCGGCTCGCCCAGCTAATTGAGGGCAGTCCGGCCACTGTTGGCCGGACCGGAGCCGGCCGCCGCCGTGGCCAGCCGCCTCCCTCCTTTCTCTCTTCAATTTCATTCTCTCTCTCTCTTTCTCTCATTCATCTCCGCGCGGCTGTTATCGTGCTGGCGACTCGCTCGGCTAATTGAGGGCAGTCTGGCCACTGTTGGCCGGACCGGAGCCGGCCGCCGCCGCGGCCAGCCGCCTCCCTCCTTCCTCTCTCTTCAATTTCTCCCTTAAACTCCCTTCTCTCTCTCTATCAGCGCGCCTGTTACGGCGCCAGCAGCACGGTCGGCCTATTGGCCGGCCAGATCTCCCCTCATTTCTCTTCCTTTCTTTCTCACGCTCTCTCTCTCCCTCTAATTGACAAGGATAGGGACATACCAGGAGCAGGCGCACGCGAGGATCTCTCCGAAGGTTGTCCCCAACCCCCCCTCTTTAAACATCCTTGCGATGCCATGGAACAGGGATATCGGGAACTCAATAGACACACGACAACTTGGGCATCCAATCGACAAGTCGGAGACCTAAACGTCATGACAGTAGGCTAAGCGACAAGAGGATTCCCTGGATGCTAGGTGTCCAAAATAAATGCTGGGGGTTACATTCTCCCCCCTTATAAAAATTTCATCCTCGAAATTGATACACTTAAATAAACTATAGAATTCAAATAGGTCTATTCAATAGTCAACAATTTTGAATAGAGAATTACCAGCAAATAAGTGTGGATATTTCTTCTTCATTTCTTCCTCAAGTTCCCAAGTTGCCTCTCTCTCAGAGTGATTACTCCACTGAATCTTGACATAGGGAATGGTGCGACGCCTCAGAACCTGATCCTTGCGGTCCACGATACGCACAGGATGCTCTTCATAAGATAAATCTTTCTTCAACTGAATAGGCTCATATTCTATTACATGGCTGGGATCGGAAACATACTTCCTCAACATAGAAACATGAAACACATTATGCACACCAGATAGAATTGGAGGTAATGCTAAGCTGTAAGCCACCTCTCCAACTCTGTTCAAGATCTCAAAAGGTCCAATATACTGTGGACTTAGCTTTCCTCTAATCCCGAATCTCATCACATCCCTGGTTGGTGATACCCTTAAGAATACATGGTCCCCAACCTGAAATTCCAATTCCCTTCTTCTGATATCAGCATAGCTCTTCTGTCTGCTCTGAGCTGTACGAAGACGCTCCCTGATCAAATGCACTTTATCCACTATCTGCTGAATTAGCTCAGGGCCTAACAATTTCTTTCCCCCACATCATCCCAACACAAAGGAGATCTGCACCTCCTACCATACAAAGCCTCAAATGGAGCCATCTGGATACTGGCTTAGTAACTATTATTATATGCAAATTCCACCAAGGGTAAATGATTATCCCAAGTACCACCCAAGTCCATCACACAGGCTCGCAACATATCCTCCAGAATCTGTATGGTTCTTTCTGATTGTCCATCTGACTGGGGGTGATAAGCAGTACTGAAGTCTAATTTGGTTCCCAGGGCCTTATGAAGACTCTTCCAAAATTGGGACACAAACCTAGTATCCCGATCCGATACAATAGAGACAGGAACACCATGGAGTCTCACGATTTGCTCAATATACAAACTAGCCAATCTTTCGCTAGAGACCCCAACTCTGAAAGGTAGGAAATGAGCTGACTTTGTTAGTCTGTCCACAATAACCCATACCGCATCATTACCCTTATGAGTTTTGGGCAGACCAGTCACAAAATCCATAGTAATCTTCTCCCATTTCCACTGAGGAATCATCAAAGATTAAAGAGGTCCCGCAGGCCTTTGATGCTTAGCCTTTACTCGCTGACACACTAAGCACCTGGCCACATACTGAGCAATCTCCCTCTTCATGCCCTTCCACCAAAAATTTTTCTTTAAATCTCTGTACATCTTAGTGCCACCAGGATGTACAGTGTATGGAGAATAGTGAGCCTCCTTCAAGATTTCGGCCTTTAGCTCCTTAATATTTGGCACACAAAGTCTACCTTCAAATCTCAGAGATCCATCTTCCATGACATAAAATTCCTTCTGAACTCCTGACTGTACTGCTTCCCTAATTCTTTGTAGATCTGGATCTTCAATCTGGGAGGACTTGATTCTGTCAACTAAGGTCGGCTGAAGTACAAGTGTTGCAACAAACCCATCAGACTGCTGAACTCTCAATCCAACCTCCCACCTCTCAAGGTCTCTCAGAATGTGAGGCTGGGACGTAATCATAGCAGCTAGCTCTGAAGAGGACTTTCTGCTCAAGGCATCAGCCACAACATTGGCCTTCCCAGGATGATAATGAAGAGTCAGATCATAATCCTTCAGTAGTTCCAACCATCTTCTCTGTCTCAAATTCAATTCCTTCTGTGTGAAGATGTATTTTAGACTCTTATGGTCCGTATACACATCACACGACACTCCATAAAGATAATGATGCCAAATCTTCAAAGCAAAAACCACAGCAGCTAACTCCAGATCATGAGTAGGGTAATTCTGCTCATAAGGCTTCAGCTGTCTGGAGGCATAGGCTATCACCTTACCGTTCTGCATCAGAACACATCCCAATCCTTTCGAGAAGCATCCGTATATAGAGTAAATCCCTCAGATCCTGTCGGAAGAACAAGAATGGGAGCTGACACAGGCGTTGCTTTAACTCCTGGAAACTTTTCTCACACTCCTCTGACCAGTCAAACTTCACTCGCTTTTGGGTTAAGCGAGTTAGGGGTAGAGCAATGCGAGAGAAGTCCTCCATAAATTTATGATAATAACCTGCTAACCCCAAGAAACTTCTGACTTCAGCTACATTGGAAGGTCGGCTCCAGCTAATGATAGCTTCAATCTTCTTCGGGTCCACAGATATGCCATCCTTAGAGATTATGTGACCCAAGAAAGAGACTTGATCCATCCAAAACTCACACTTCTGCAGCTTGGCATAAAGCTTCTTCTCCCGAAGAATCTGAAGCACAATCCTCAGGTGATCTTCATGCTCCTTATGGCTCTTGGAGTAGATCAAGATATCATCAATGAAAACCACCACAAACTGATCCAAGAATGGCTTAAACATTCTGTTCATCAAGTCCATAAATGCTGCTGGGGCGTTAGTCAAACCAAACGGCATCACCCAGAACTCATAGTGGCCATATCTGGTTCTGAATGCTGTCTTAGGCACATCCCCTCCTTGACTTTGAGTTGATGGTAACCTGACCTGAGATCAATCTTTGAGAATACTCGGGCTCCTTGAAGTTGATCAAACAAGTCATCAATCCTCGGCAAAGGGTATTTATTTCGCACTGTTACCTTATTGATTTCCCGATAATCAATGCAGAGCCGAAGACTGCCATCCCTCTTCTTAACAAATAGAACTGGAGCACCCCAAGGAGAAACACTGGGTCTGATAAATCCCGATCAAGAAGCTTCTGCAATTGATCCTTCAACTCCTTTAATTCAGCTGGGGCCATGCGGTAAGGGACCTTGGATATAGGTCCAATTCCAGGACTAAATCAATGGAGAATTCAACCTCCGATCTGGGGGCAAATCAGTCAATTCATCAGGGAAAACATCAGGGAATTCTCGAGCAACAGGAATATCCTCCAACTTGGTCTCCTCCTTCTGAAGATCCTTGATACAGCAAGAAATCCTTGACCACCATTCATCAGATACTTTCCTGCCTGCAGCGCTAACATGAACACTGAGGCTTGGTGAATCTGACTACCAGTAAAATTGAATTTAGGCTGACTTGGAATTTTGAAGTTCACAATCTTCCTGAAGCAATCTACAGAAGCATGGTAGGAGGCCAACCAATCCATTCCAAGGATAACATCAAAGAATTTCAGTGGAGAATAATTAGATCAGCATTTAACCTCCTATCATCAATGACAATCGAACAGGATTTGCAAACGGTGTCCACCTCAAAATATCTCCATTTGGAAAAGCAATATGCAACTCTTGCTCTAGAGGAACGGGTGTCAATGATGCATTCTTGCCAAGATAAGTGTCAGATAAGAAAGAATGCATTGCACCCGGGTCAATTAAAGTTTGAGCATAAGTAGTGCCTACTTTAATCATTCCTGAACATAAGTAAAATTTGTTTTAACATCAAATATTTAACCTAATGTTATAATTAACTATCAATGCATTGCACTAGATAAGAATGTAATACTAGATGTCAAATTAAATGGTTTACCTGTCACCACAGAATTAGAGGCGGCAGCATCCTGCTGAGTGAGAGTGAAGACCCTTCCCTGGGCCCTCGGTGGCTGCTGCTGATGCTGCTGACTCATCCCTTGACTGGAAGAGGGCTGCTGATTCTTTCGAAGGGAACAGGTGGCCATCTTATGATCAGTCTTTCCACAAAGGAAGCAGGCACCTGGCCCACCTCGGCAAGGTCTTCCTGGGTGAAAATTCCAACAGTGATGGCAGCGAGCCTCCCTATTCCTTTGTCCTGCTGGGGCCTGATGTGCACCTTTCTTCTTGGCCTGAACTGGGGGTTGGCCAGAATTAGACCCTTTCCTCTTCCTCTGTTGTTCCCAATCCTTCTGAACTGTATTCATATCTCTTTCAATCACTAAGGCTTTATTCACCACAGCACTATAAGAATGAAGCTCGAAAGCATTGACTGCCTGCATCAGTCTGGGTCGCAGTCCCTCAGTGAATCTGGCGATCTTGGCCATTTCATTTGTCACAATACTGGGAGCAAATCGGGCCAACCTGGTGAATTCAGCTTCATATTGTGCCACAGTAAGATTCCTTTGTTCCAATTTAAGAAAGTCTGATTCCATCCGCCTCTGCACACTCCTAGGGAAGTACTTATCGAAGAACACCTCCTTAAACTCCCCCCAAGAAATAACCTGACCACCCCGACGCTGCTCCTCAACTAGCCACCAATCATAAGCTTCCCCCTGAAGAAGATAAGTGGCAAATCTGATCCGCTCCACCTCCTGGCTACCATGGGCCATAAAAGCCTTTTCCATATCTCGCACCCACCGTTCAGCATCGATAGGGTTGGTGGATCCAGAGAAAGGGGCAGGGGCAAACTTCTTGAAATCCGCAAAGCTGCGGCCAATTCCTACCCAGGGTTGAGATGGAGTAGACTGGGTCAGTGGTGTGAAATGAGTAGTAGGTACGGTTGACTGAATTTGTGGAGCAGGAGGGACAAATTGAGTCTGTGGCATAGTGGAAGCAGGCTGCGTCTGCGGGACAATAGGGGTAGGCTGACTCAATGGAACAGTGGGAGCAGGCTGAGTCTGCGGAGCAGGAGTGGCTGACTGAGAGGGTAAAGCTGCTGAATCTGTTGCTGCATGTCTCTCATCGACTGTGCCATGCCTGAAAGAACCTGAAGCATCTCGGTCTGGAGTCGCTGATGATCAACCCCGACAGGATTAACAGGGGCAGGAGCTCCAGTAGCTCCCTGACCTCCTGGTTGACCGACATTTCCAACCTGGGAGCCCTCATCATTTTGTTGGCTCCTAGTGCGACGAGCCATTCCTATCCCTTGACAAATTAGTTATTGTTAATAACATAGTAAACTTTTCATGTCAAGCTTCCAAAACATAAGGTTTGAAATTCATATAAAGTGATAATTGTCTCAATGTCAACCTATTTGTTTGCCTAGGGTGTCATCATGTATGTGATCCTAAGGTCAATAACCTAGGCTCTGATACCACTAAAGCTGTCACGCCCCAGACCCAAAAAGTTTGAGCTAGGGTGACAACCCGCGCATGCCGGGCATGCAAGGCGTCCCAAAATTTACACATCGATCATTATAAGACAATAAGTATAATAAGTCAATTCAAATCCATACTTTATTACAAACCACTAATATAAGTTTTGGGCTACAAGCCCTACACACAAATATTACTGGGGTTACATCAACACTATGGAACTATTTTATTTAACTGAAGCTCCATCTACCCCATAATTTTACTTCAATCCCGAGGCTCTGAAAAACATTGTAAGATTTACATGAGCTCACACTCAATAAGTAAGCCTATAATAATGACATAAAATAGTCATATATCATCTTATCTCTCAAGATATTATCAAGTCATAATTTTCATAGAAACTTCCAATTTAATTAACATGCTATCATAATCATGCATATCATTAAGTCAAAATAATCATGGAAGCTTATAAAACAAATACCAGAATATGCATTGTAAACAAATCCATTGTTTATATTTAATCATTGTTATATTATATCATATGTGTCCCACGGCCCTGCAATGCCTCCATCAATCAGCACACATCCTCTAGATGTGCGTGGCCTCCACATGCCATATCAATCAGCACACACCCTCTAGATGTGCGTGGCCTCCACATGCCATATCAATCAGCACACACCCTCTAGATGTGCGTGGCCTCCACATGCCATATCAATCAGCACATCCTCTAGATGTGTGTGGCCTCCACATGTCATATCAATCAGCACACATCCTCTAGTGTGTGTGGCCTCCACATGCCATATCAAAGGAGAACCGCGGCGACACATATAAATATAATTCAAATCATTTTACACATGCATGTCACATATTATGCGTCATCATAAGCATAATTTCTCTCATAACACATAAACAGTGGTTTGTACATTTTTAACCATTGCATATAATCAATTCACTTTGCAAATAATATCAACTATTATAGCAAATATGCAATTAGATACACATGGTACAGCTTACCAATTTCAAAATAATCAATAAAACTCTATTTCATAAATATACATAAAACTATAAATACACCCATTTATAATTTATGAAATTATTATATTTGGCTTACTTACCTCAATACGCAAATCCAAGGTGATAAATCAGCTACATGGACCACTGGGCACCTATAGCATTATTTTTCATAATTAGATCTCTAAAATCTGAATAATAAAAGGACTCATACTACTCTACCCAGACTAATCCACGGGCCCATTTTGGACTTGAATATCTCCCAAGATAAACGTCCAAATGGGAAATCAAGATTACCCCAAGAAACTAGAATTCATCCAGAATCTGGCCATAATTTTATTTTTCATTTTTTGGCCCAATATAGGGCCCAAAACCCCGCCCAAAGAGGGTTCCAGGAACGGCCCAATAAGGCCCATAAGGTGGCAGCCCAGCCGGCCCACTCTGTTTTTTTTTCTTCCGAGATCCCCTGTTTCAACCGAAACAGGGGCTGAGCCGATCCGGCGGCCAGGGCCGCCGCCGGCCAAATCGGATGGCCCGACCGTCGTCGGTCGGACCGAGGCCGGCCGCTGCGGCCGGCCACCCCCCTTCTCTCTCTCTCTCTCTCTCAATTTCTCTCCCTCTCTCTCTTTCTCTCATTCATCTCTCGCACGGCTGTTACCGTGCGGCGGCTCGCCCGGCTAATTGAGGGCAGTCCGGCCACTGTTGGCCGGACCGGAGCCGGCCGCCGCCACGGCCAGCTGCCTCCCTCCTTCCTCTCTCTTCAATTTCATTCTCTCTCTCTTTCTCTCATTCATCTCCTGCACGGCTGTTACCGTGCCGGTGACTCGCCGGCTAATTGAGGGCAGTCTGGCCACTGTTGGCCGGATCGGAGCCGGCCGCCGCCACGGCCAGCGCCTCCCTCTTCCTCTCTCTTCAATTTCTCCCTTAAACTCCCCTTCTCTCTCTCTATCTGTCGTGGCCTATTACGGCGCCAGCGGCACGGTCGGCCTATTGGCCGGCCAGATCTCCCCTTCATTTCTCTTCCTTTCTTTCTCACGCTCTCTCTCTCCCTCTAATTGACAAGGACAGGGACATACCAGGAGCAGGCGCACGTGAGGATCTCTATGAAGGTTGTCCCCAACCCCTCCTCTTTAAACATCCTTGCGATGCCACGGAACAGGGATATCGGGAACTCAATAGACACACGACGACTTGGGCATCCAATCGACAAGTCGGAGACCTAAACGTCATGACAGTAGGCTAAGCGACAAGAGGATTCCCTGGATGCCAGGTGTCCAAAATAAATGCTGGGGGTTACATCATGCGGCATTGCTCGGCATTGCTTATGATATTAGTTTCGAAAAAGTCTTTGTGAGCACCGAGTGTATGGATCTATGTCACCGTGCATGCCGCAGCCTAATGCACCATGATATATATTGTATGAATAATTACATGCATTTTATACATCAAAGGTTGATGCACAAAGACTTTTTCTATTAGTTTTCATCGATTTTTAACTTTTGTAGCATATGATTACGATGGCTTAAGCTTTATGCAGTGAAAATCAATGCACAAAAGCTTTTCCTTTTAGTGCGCAAAGACTTTTCCTATTATTTTCCGTCAGTTTTTAACTTTTGTGGCACCTGGTCGGTTCCGGCTTAAACCCGCACAAAGACTTTTCCTTTAGTTTCCGTCAGTTTTTAACTTTTGTGGCACATGGTCCGTTCCGGCTTAAACCTACAACCAGGGAAGCCTTGTCCAAAGTTCCGAGCTAAATCTGCTTCTCTTCCCACTCTTCTGCGAGCAAGCAAGGAGGAGGATGGCCATGGTATTGGATGCCTTCGTCTCAAGGCTCACTGACATGCTCATCGACCTGGGGAAGGAAGAAGTGGAAATGCTGTTGGGTGTGCCAGGCGAGATCCTTAAGCTCAAGCACACACTTCGCAAGATCAGTCCTGCGTGATGCAGAGAGGAAGAGGATCGAAGACGAGGCCATAGATGACTGGCTCAAGGAGCTCAAGGATGTCATGTACGATGCCGACGACATTCTCGACCTCTGCTCGATCGAGGCTGAGAAGAGTCATGCAAATTCTGATTCCACTTCATCGGTACGCTGCCACTTTCCTCTGCTCTCTTGTTTCCGAAAGACTGCATTTGTTCATGAGGTTGGAACTCAAATGAAGAACCTCAATCTTCGCCTGGAGAATATCAACAAGAGGAAATCCGAGTTTGACTTGCAACTCATTGCACCTGACAAGCACCGAGTGACTTCTCACGTTCGTCCAAAGACATCCTCTGTAGTCGAATCTGATATTGTGGGGACTAAAATTGAAGAAGACACCAGGAGCTTGGTCGAGTTGCTCATGAACGAAGATAGGCGGGCGAATGTTCTTGTGTTTGCAATCGTTGGTCAAGGAGGGATTGGCAAGACAACCCTTGCTCAGAAGATATTCAATGACCAGAAAATTAAAGACGAGTTCCCAGTGAAGATGTGGGTGTGTGTGTCTCAAGAGTTTGGTGTGTCTCAAGAGTCTGATGTAGTCCATCTTTTAAGACAGATCATTAAATGTGCTGAAGGAAATCATGGTGACGCTGATAGTAGAGCCCTGCTTGAACCAATGATTCAAGACCTGGTTGGAGGGAAAAAATTCTTGCTTGTTCTTGATGATGTTTGGAAGGAAGAAGTATGGGATGGCTTGCTGCGGAATGCACTGCAGAGTGGTGATGAGGGCAGTAGAGTCATTGTCACAACCAGACTGGAAGGCGTTGCAAAACAGATGAAGGCAGTGCACTTCCATCATGTGGACACATTATCTCCAAAGATGGCTGGTCGTTGCTTTGCAAGAAGGTGGTTTTGGGTGGCAGTGAGAGCGAGATCCAAGAATTGAAGGATATCGGGATGAAAATTGTCAAGAAATGTGATGGTCTCCCTCTAGCCATCGGAATTGTTGGAGGGGTTCTGTGCACAAAGCCCAGAACGAGCAGAGCATGGGATGAAGTTCTTCGAAGTACTGCATGTCTGTGACCGGACTTCCCGAAGAAGTCAGGGGAGCACTTTACTTGAGCTACGAAGAATTACCATCCCATCTGAAGAAGTGCTTCCTTTACTGCTCATTATTTCCTGAAGATTCTTTAATAGAACGAGAGCGCATCGTGCAACTTTGGATTTCTGAAGGTTTTGTGAAACCTGAAGGGGAATTGTCACTGGAGGAGTCAGGAGAATGCTACTACAATGAATTGGTAATGAGGAGTCTTTTGCAGCCGGCACCTTGGGCCTATTATACTCAAACCGTGTACACAATGCACGATCTTCTGCGCTCTTTTGCACAATTTCTGACACGAGATGAGAGCTCCATAGTTGCAGATGTTCATGAATTTGGAACGAGGAGCAACCCAATGAAGTTGCGCCGCATCTCAGTCAGGGAGACAACAGTTCCTGAATTCTTTAAACAACAGAAGTCAGTGAGGACTCTGCTGGTGTTCAAGTGAAGAGTGGATCGTCCT
Source organism: Calamus simplicifolius (assembly GCA_900491605.1). Taxonomy (NCBI): domain Eukaryota; kingdom Viridiplantae; phylum Streptophyta; class Magnoliopsida; order Arecales; family Arecaceae; genus Calamus; species Calamus simplicifolius. Next base: position 422,797 of record UESW01003883.1, on the reverse strand, counting down.
CTTTCTAACCTTGGAGCATAGCACGCATTCGACCAGCCCCAAGTCGTGTGAAGATGCGGAAGCGAGATGATATCCCTGCTGAAATTTCTGCAGCAGAATTTTGGATCTTGATCTTAGTAATCTTCCCAGATTGATTAGCAACTAGGATTTTCCTTGGTTTCTGCACCCCAAGATTGTAAGAGAGGGTCGTGGCCTCTCTTCTTCCTCACGTGAACCTTCAGATCTGATCCAGAGAATCAAGAGACGCTGCCTAAGGAGAAGGTACTGCTAGGGCTTCTTCCTTCTCCTTCCTTGAGAGAGGCGGCTCCAAGAAGATGGCTAGGGCAGAGATGGCAGCAATGAAACCCTAGAAACCTAGGGCATCTATATGTGAGAAAGAGAGGAGGAGGAAGAGAAGGATAGCTATTATAGGGAGAAAAGGGTTCTTTCATTCCTCTATAAGCATCATCATTACATGACTATATATAACCCGTCCCCATGACGGCCACCAAAATAAAACCAGCACCACACATGAACCGGTGCCTTATTATATGGATAATAAACCCTAAAAAAACTCCCTTGGACCAAACCACACCTTGGGCCCACACCTTGGGCCCAAAGATAGACTAGCCCCCTCAAGACCCAATAACCTGGGTCTTAACCCTGTATAGCCTACAAACCTCCACCCTACGATTTAAGCTTTGGAGTACCACACCAGGCTCTACAATCTCCACCTTGGTGCTTTAAAGCTGCTGAAATATCTGCACATTCCCTCATACCCATCAGTGTCACACATGAGAGAAAGCTATCTCGTGGAAGAGTCTTCGTAAGTGCATCTGCCTGGTTCTTCTTTGTATGAACTTTTACCAGCTCCACTTCACCTTCTTCCACCAATTCTCTGATCCTGTGATACCTCACATCTATATGCTTTGTGCGTGCATGATAGATTGGGTTCTGAGCCAACTGCAGGGCACTCTGACTATCACTGTGTAACAATACTGTACCCTGCTTCACCCCCATTTCCATGATGAGTCTCTTCAACCAAAGAGCCTCCTTGGCAGCCTCTATAATCCCTATATACTCAGCTTCTGTTGTAGACAAAGCTGTAATAGGTTGAAGGTTGATCTCCAAGAAATTAATCCACCATACATGCTGAACACATATCCTGTGGTAGACCTTCTTGTATCCAGATCACCTGCAAAATTTGCATCCACAAATCCTTCCAATGGACCTAATGACTTACTTGGGATATTAGATTTGTCCTTAGATCCATCTTGCTGCCCAAAAATTAGACCAAGTCCACGAGTTCCCTGAAGGTACTCAAAATCCACTTGAGTGCCTTCCAGTGCTCTTCCCTGGGTTCGCCATGAATCTGCTCACCTGGCTCACTGCATATGCTATGTCAGGCCTGCAACACACCATAGCATACATAATGCTGCCCACGGCACTAGCATATGGAACTCTCTCCATGTACTCTTTCTCTTCATCTGTCTGGGGGTTCTGTAACTTAGAAAGAGACATGTGATTAGCCAAAGGTGTTCCAACTGGTTTGGCCTTATCCATCCCAAACCTCTCCAACACCTTGTGAATATATCCACCCAATGACAAGTGTAGAATTCCTTTGGTCCTATCTCTGTAAATTTCCATCCCAAGTATCTTCCTAGCTGACCCCAAATCCTTCATTTCAAATTCTGTTGATAATGCATATTTCAGTCCATTCACTGCTTCAACACTCCTACTGGCAATGAGCATATCATCCACATACAGAAGGAGATACAGTGCATCATCCTCATCCACATCTTTCACATAGACACAAGTATCATGTTCACATCTAGAAAATCCAAGGCCCAAAATAAAAGTGTCAACCTTTTGTACCACTAACGGGGTGACTGCTTCAAACCATAGAGCGATTTCTTTAGTAGACACACTTTTTCTTTCAATCCAGATTCCTTGAAACCCTCTGGTTGCTTCATGTATATCCTCTCCTCTAGACTCCCATGTAAGAAAGCCGTCTTCACGTCCATCTGCTGCAACCATACCATGTTGTGCTACGAGAGATAAAACACACGAATTGAAGCATGATGTACCACTGGAGAGAATACCTCTGTGTAGTCCACTCCCTCTCTCTGTGAGAACCCCTTAGCAACAAGCCTTGCTTTGTATCTGACTCCACCTTGCTCTGAAGGTGCCTCCTTCTTTGTGAACACCCATTTTGAACCAATGGCCCGAGCATCTCTAGGTAGATCCACTAGCTGCCATGTCTTATTCTTTTCCAGGGACTCCATCTCCTCCATCATGGCCTGCATCCATGAGTCTCTTTATAAACTTTCCATGGCTTCTTGGAAGGTCTCTGGATCTTCATTTGCAGTGATTAGAGCATAGGAAATCATGTCATCAACGCGATACCGAGCAGGTTTGATGATGGTACGCTTTACCGTGTGTAGTGCCACACCCCTTTGATCATCTCTCAAAGCTGAAGTGTGTGACTCCACCTACACCTCCTTTTGGATTGATCGCTCTTCTGGCTGATCCTTTACATGTATTGGAACATTCATACCAAACTCCACCTCAAAAGAAGCATGTTTTGAAGTAGAAGTAGAAGGTACATCACCTGTCAGCCAATGCTGTCCACTGCTGTCCTGTTCAGCCTTTTCAGCTTCATCTGCAATCTCTGACCTCTTCAAGATGCTCTTCTCATCAAAAATAATGTCTCTACTGATGATACACTTCTGTGAATCTGAACTCCATAGCAAATAGCCTTTAACTCCCTGTGGATACCCGATGAAGATTAGCCTTTGTGATTTTGGGTCCAGCTTGCTCCTTTCAGTTGCCTCCACATGTGCATAGGCTGGGCAACCAAAAATCCTTAGGTGTCCAAGCTCCACCTTCTTCCCACTCCAGATCTCCTCTGGAATGCCTCCATCAAGTTTTCTATTAGGGGACCTGTTAACAAGAAAACCAGAGAACATAATTGCATCACCCCAAAAGACCTTGGGCAGTGATGCCTGCAGCCTCAAACACCTAGCCTTCTCTGTCAATGTACGATTCATCCTCTCTGCCACACCATTCTGCTGGGGAGTCATCCTTACTGTGTAATGGCGTTGGATCCCATTTTCCTCACAGTAGCTTCTAAATTCATTGCTTGTATACTCCCCTCCATTGTCAGATCTCAAACACTTCACTGGTTTTCCTGTCTCCTTTTCAACACCAACTCTCCAAGCTTTAAACCGGGCAAATACCTCTGATTTTTCTCTTATTAGATATACCCATACCTTCCTGGAGTAGTCATCAATGAAAGTTAAAAAATACTTAGCCCCACCTCTGGCTGACACAGGGGCTGGTCCCCATACATCTGAGTGAACTAATTCCAGAATACCTTCACTCTGCTTGGAACTGCTGGCAAACCTCACCCTATGTTGTTTACCATAAATACAGGGCTCACAGATGTCATTGTCCTCCTTCTTAGGTGTTGGAATTAGACCTCTTTTGCTGAGTTCTATAAGCCCTTTATCACTCATGTGTCCCATTCGATAGTGCCACAGTTTATAGACCAACTGTTCCTCCTGTGCCGCTGCTAGCACCTCTGCACCATCTATGGCCACTGAGCCTTCCATCTGATAGAGATTATTTTCCAACCTTCTCCCTTTCATCACCACTAATGTACCCTTGGTTATCCTCAAACATCCACTCCCCGGCTGGCTTCCAAAAGCATACCCATGCTTCTCCAGGTAGCCCAAAGAAATTAGATTCTTCTTCAACTCCGGGACATGTTTGACATTTGTTAAAGTCCTTATAACCCCATCATACATCCTCACCCTTATGCTTCCAACTCCAGCAACCTTACAAGGATGATTATCACCAAGGCATACACTCCCTCCATCAGATTCTTCATAAGTTGCAAACCACTCCCTATGCGAAGTATAATGGTGAGAACATGCTGAGTCAAGTGTCCAACAACTATCATACTTCTTGGTCCCATCTGAAACTATCAATACATCATCTTCACTATCTTCAGATGAATTTGCACCACCATTGCTGGCTGAACCTCCCTTGGAAATGCCCTTCCCCTTCTCATTCTTCAAAAGTGGGCAATTTCTCTTCAGGTGACCAATCTGATGACACTTGTAACACTTCCATGCTTTCTGCTTGCCCCGAGACTTAGATCTGCCTTTGGACTTGCCTCTAACCTTTTCCCAGGGTCTTCCTTGCCTCTCATTCACAGCAAGTACCTCTGTGTTAGTGTTCCCATGCGAATCTTTCTCTTTGCTGGTTTGATCTCAGCACCCCCACAACCTCTTCATAATTCAGGGTCTCCTTCCCATACACCAAGGTTGTAATCAGACCATCATAGGAACTGGGTAGCGAACACAACAAGATGAGGGTCTTGTCTTCTTCATCAATCTTCACATCAAGGCTCATCACCTCTGAGCACACTTGATTGAATTTCTGAATATGGGCCACAAGATCTCCTCCCTCAGGCATTCTCAAGCTGTACAACTGTTTCTTCAACCACAACTTGTTTGTCATACTCTTTCCCATGTAAGTGTTCTCTAAAGTTTCCCATAGCCCCCTTGCCGTGGTCTGCGTGCAAATCTCTGGCAAGACTTGATCAGCCAAGCACATCCTGATTGTGCTAAATGCAATCTCCTCTAACTCCTCCCAATCCTCATGACTTACATTATCCGGTCTTTGTTTCATCAAGACCTTATAAATCCTTTGCTGTACCAATAAATCCTTCACCCTTTGCTGCCATAGGGTGAAGTTCCCCTTGCCATCATACTTTTCAAAATCGAATTTAAAGCTACTAGATGTCATATCCAACCAAGAAACAATGCACACAAAAAACAGAAAATTAAACTTGCTGCAGAAATTTCTGGTTTGATATCGTACCAAGAAACGCCCAAGATCCAATCTTTTCTCCACCAAATCACCAAGGCTCTGATACCAATTGAAGAGTGGATCGTCCTCTTCTAACCTTGGAGCATAGCATGCATTCGACCAGCCCCAAGTCGTGTGGAGATGCGGAAGCGAGATGATATCCCTGCTGAAATTTCTGCAGCAGAATTTTGGATCTTGATCTTAGTAATCTTCCCAGATTGATTAGCAACTAGGATTTTCCTTGGTTTCTTGCCCCAAGATTGTAAGAGAGGGTCGTGGCCTCTCTTCTTCCTCACGTGAACCTTCAGATCTGATCCAGAGAATCAAGAGACGCTGCCTAAGGAGAAGGTACTGCTAGGGCTTCTTCCTTCTCCTTCCTTGAGAGAGGCGGCTCCAAGAAGATGGCTAGGGCAGAGATGGCAGCAATGAAACCCTAGAAACCTAGGGCATCTATATGTGAGAAAGAGAGGAGGAGGAAGAGAAGGGATAGCTTATTATAGGGAGAAAAGGGTTTCTTTCATTCCTCTATAATCATCATCGTTACATGACTATATATAACCCGTCCCCATGACGGCCACCAAAATAAAACCAGCACCACACATGAACCGGTGCCTTATTATATGGATAATAAACCCTAAAAAAAACTTCCTTGGACCAAACCACACCTTGGGCTCACACCTTGGGCCCAAAGATAGACTAGCCCCCTCAAGACCCATAACCTGGGTCTTAACCCTGTGGAGCCTACAAACCTCCACCCTAGGATTTAAGCTTTGGAGTACCACACCAGGCTCTACATCAAGAACATCAGGTTTTGCTGGATGATTTTCTTGGCAGTCTTTCTTGTTTGCGGGTGATAGATCTTCGTTGGTCTCAGATTACAGCACTGCCAGATTCTTTGGATAGTCTCATACATCTCAGATATTCTAAATCTCTCAAACACTCGTTTAATAGTGATCCCTGAAGCTATTGGGAACCTCAGAAATCTGCTCTTCTTGGACTGCAGATGGTGCCATTATTTGTCCGGTATTCCCAGTAGTGTCATGCATCTACACAAGCTGAGGTCTCTAAAAGTTTATGGGACAGCAAAAACGGCATACCAGTAGGGATGGACAGACTTCAAACAGCTTGATACGCTAGAAGGGTTCAGGCTGAATTGGAGCAATGCAGACGAATGGTGCACCTTGAAAGCACTGGGACCTCTTTCACAGCTCAGGGTTCTAGGAGTCGAGAGGATAGAGAGGGCCAGCAGTACCGAGGCAAGAGCAGCTGCACTTGTCAAGAAGTCTAAGCTTAGAGAACTTCGTCTGGATTGGACGCCAATCTATTTTGATCTGAGTGAAAATGACACCCGGAGAATTGAGGAGGTTTTCGAGGAATTACGTCCTCCACCTAGCCTAGAAATGTTATATATCAGTGGTTACGCCAGCCGTAGTTCCCGACTTGGATGGCAGTAATGGCATCTTCGACAATGCCAGCTCTACCGAACTTGAGAATTTTTGAAATGGAAGATTGTGCATTCTGTGACCAGCTTCCACCTTTGGGCTTGCTTCCCAATTTGGATCACCTAGAAATCCGCGACGCCTCGTCAATTATAAACATTGGACCTGAATTCCATGGCAGCATAGCAGTAGTGGAGGCATAACAGGAGTACATTTTTCCAACAATTCATTCCCAAAACTTAAAAGCCTAGTGTTAATTGGACTGTCTAATTGGGAGGAATGGCGATGGGAGAAGGGACTACACGGCATGCCATGTCTGAAAGATTTGCGACTTTGGAATTGCTCCAAGTTAAAGTCTCTTCCTGATGGTCTCCTATATCATGCAACTGCCCTAACAGAATTGACTATTGAACTTGCAGGCAGTCTAAAAGCAATCAAGAACCTCCTTTCTCTCAAAAAATTGACTGTTAGATACAATCGGTGCCTGGAGATAGTTTCAGACCTCCCTTCCCTGAAAACCCTTCTCATTGAAAACTGCTCGGCGCTGAGGGTGGTGGACAATGTTCATGCCTTGCAAAAGATGAAGCTGATTGATTCCGAAAATGAATTCCCTTCCGGAATTTTTATTCAAAGGTCTACACACAGTGCCTTTAGAGAGGCTGGAAATCCGGTGCAGAATGGAACTTTTCAAGAATATTTGTCTGAGGGATGATGGTCTGGAGTGGCCTAAAATCCAGCACTTCCAGCATATTTATGTTTACTCAAGGATGGATCAAGTGCCTCCTATAGCAGGAATCCCTTCAGCTTCACTACAAATTTCAGAGACTCCATCACTGCCAGCCCTTAAAGAGTTCTCAATTAGCATCAGAGTGTTCTCATAATTATAGTCCTCTGCAGGTAAATTGCTTGCCCGAACCTATCCATTTTTCATGTCTTTAGTTTCTTTTCTCTTCCAATGACCCAACAAAACATCGAACTTAAGTCACATTCTTTCATACTTGCAACTTACAGTTTTCTGGCAGCTAGCTGAACACTTTCTGGCCAGCAAGATCAGATGAAGCAAGTGCATCACAGCCAGGCATGCTTCTGAAGTTATAACAATATTTCTTTCATTTTCAATGAGAGATGGTCTGTCATGGAGAATCATGTTTCTGGATTTTAAATACTATGACTTGTAATTGTTGCTCTTCTCATTTATGTGCTGACAATGGGTGACACTTCTACAACTCAAAATGTGTTATCATCTATCTATTAATGAAGAAGCTTGTTA